>JAMJFZ010000189.1:1035000-1262500 GCA_026225945.1 Cricetomys ansorgei
TCCAAATCTTCAGATGTGAGTACACAGCCTGTAGAAACTACAGAAACCAAGGGAGTAAAATGAGACCACTGTTCTGTCTTTTGATACAGGGTCTCATATAGTCCAGGCTAGAAGCAAACTCACTGTGTAGCTAAAGATGACCTTGAAGTCCTGATCCTCCCAGGTGCTAGGATTACAAAATATACCACCGCACCCTACCTGTCTTAAGGTTGTTAAGAAGTAGCTCGGTAGCTTCGAGCATGTATACCCACAATGCTGTACATCCATCACCACCTTCTAGAACTTTTCATCATCCTAAATTGAGTCTTCAGTGAATGCTAACTTTCCCCTCCCTTCCCTCAGGACCAGCTTAGAGATTCTGCTTTTGTTCCTATGAATCTTACTATTCTAGTGAGGACCTCTAATGGCTGGAATTAGTGCAATTTGTCCCTTCGTGACTGGCTTATCTTATGCAGTGAAATGTCATTGGGTGGTTCATGTTGGAGCATGTATCAGAGTGAACAGCTTGGAATGTTTATTTTAAAAAATCCCTTTGGAAATGTTACCAGGAAGTACTGCATTTATAATTTAATTTGGAGAACATGTCTAGAGCTTGGCATGTGTCCATTGAGTCTTGCTTCATGGCCCCAGGGAAAGCTCTCCGCCTTCTGGCTGTTGTCCTGCACATGTTGCCCTGCTGGACAGAAGCAGAGGGTTTTGTTAGACTGAGGGTTTCACTGAAGTGTTTGGAGGGTAAAGAGATGTCCTGGTTGTAACTGCTTTCAAATGTTCAGAAAAAGTATGACAGCATGTTTGTAGTAAACAAAAAGAACAAAAAACAAAACAAAACAAATAATAATAAAGAAATTTATTCAAATATAAACTATTGGGCATCTGGGTGGTCATTCTTCATACCGTCCCTCTAGAGTTTAAGTTAGGTATTATGCCAGCCCCAAGCTGAGAAACTAATGAACAAATGAATACCCTTTTCTCCCCAAAGTAGGCATATAAAACAGATCACCTATTTATAACTCAGATGTTTTAGGTGTAAGTATACAAAGCAAGGGCTCAGAAAAATGCAAGAGTAAACAGTACTCAGAACTGGTTCTCCAGCATTTCCTCAACAGCACATATGGGAGTTAGTTTGTGAATGAATTAACAGTGTACTCACAGAGGGAAGACGCCAGCAGGAAAAAGAAAACAAATCAAGATAAAATTGTGGAACATCACAGTAATCACTTAACAGGAACAGATGTTTTAAGTATTAAAACCCTGGATGTTGTTTACTGGGAAGAAGACTATCAGAGTTTATTTTTATGTTTACAAAAATGTTTAGAGTATAACTTCATGTGGAAGAATATTAGCTCCTGGAACATTTGTTATTTAGAGTCTGATGCAATTTGCCTTACAAGTGTCCTCTGCCCTTTGAGAAGACCTGTAAACAAGTACAAGTCTTGATCAGTGAAGCACGACACATGGGAGGGTGTCCCCAAACACGCTGGGAGCTGCAGAAAAAAAGGGGAAGTAACCAGGAGGCTAATGGTCATATTGTGATGATTGCCACAGAGAATTTTTAAATAAATTTGGTCTTTGATAATAGGACAAACATCAGATTAGGTAATTAAAAAGTTTTATTTGTTGAGACAAGGTAGTGCAGACAGGCCTCTGACTCACCATATTCTTGCTCCAGCCCTCTGACTACTATGTGTACACAGCAACTAGCTTGGCTTAGAGGCCCCTCCTTCTTAGGTTCAGAACAGCTTTTAAATGACAAGAAAACATACAAATCTTTAATTAAGACTGTCCCTCACCAGATGGTGGTGGCCCAAGCCTTTAATCCCAGCACTCAGGAGGCAGAGACATACAGAGCTCTGTGAGTTCCAGGCCAGCCTGGTCTACAGAGTGAGCTCCAGGGCAGCCAGGGTTACAACAGAGAAACCCTGTCTCAGAAAACAAACAAAACAAAAGGATTCCTTCAAGGAGGCTTGTTTGGAAGAATGACTCCTGAAGAGACAGGAGGATAGGAAAAAGGAATTAGTAGTGTGTGAAAATGACTAAAATTCTTTATATAAATGTGTGAGACTTTGAAACAAACAAAATTTATTTTTAGAATGAATGGAACTGGGAAAATATTATGCTGAGAAGGTAGCCCAGGCACAGAAAACAAAACAACAAAAACTTGCATGTTCTTCTCTTGTATATGGGTTATAGCATCAATTTTTTAAATTTCTGTGTTTAAGTAAGAATGTGTGTGGGAAAAAAAAGACAGACTTGAATGAAGTTTGGAAAACATATCAATAACATCGGAGGAATTTACACATGCTCAGAAGACCAAGGCCAGATGACTCTACAGAACGAGTTCCAGGGCAGCCAGAGTTTCACCAGGGAAACTTCATCTCAGAAAACAAAATAAATAAATAAATACATACATAAGAAAGAATGAAGGAAAAAGAAAGAAAACTTATGAAGAAAGGAAATGTAACGCTTCATAACAGCAGCAGAGGAACTTGATCTTTTGGAGAACATATGAGAGAGAAAAAGAAAAGTGAGCGAAGTCGATGGACACCTGAGAAAAGGGTCAGAGACGAGCTCTCCGCTCCGGGTGCTGTCTGAGAAGGATGCTAAGACCTCGGTCTTGAGCACATGGACTGGACAGACTCTTCCTCATCTCCACCGATGTACAAAAGTTAGTGCTTGTCTACCTAAGATCTTAACTCTGCATCACAGAGGAGACGAGGCTTGAGGTACAGATGTTTTTCTTCAGGCTTTGAGTAAACAAACATGAAGGCCCCGGCGCCGCAGCCGCAGAGGTCCAGTCTACGGTGGCGGAGGGAGGAAGGACGCCGATGGGGTAGCCCACCTTCCCCTCCAGCTCCTCTTTATCTCAACCAGGACTACAGATTAACTGTCAGATGGCCTGGACACCAGGCCAGCAGAAGGTTATGAGAGAGGTTACGCTCAGACCCCAAAGGTGATGTCCTTTGGCTCATTTGTTCTTTTTCCAAAATGCCAGCTGAACAGAAGACCAAGTTGTTTTTCCCATGGAGAAGTAAGTAGTTTTCAGATCTTCCCGCCAAAAAGTCAGCTTCTTACTTAGACAGTCTAGAATGGAATTAGCCAATGAGCTTTGTACTGCTTTAAGCTGAAAAGTAAATGACTAGCTAAGCCATCCCAGACATTTTAAAATGACCCTCTGACATGAGCGACACAGGGTTAATCAACTTAAGAGAGATAAAAGGACTCAGAGGCTATTGAGAGTATGCAAAAACCTAAAATCAATAATTAATATCCTTAGGAAACCAAAGAAGCCATTTCGATATTGAGAACAAACAGAGCTACCTTATGGGAACAATGAAACTATTTTCTAAAATAGTGATTTCAGAACACTTCTACCAAAAAAAGTGCCCACACAAAGTAATGGAAAGGGGAAATTATAGGAAAGTACACAACAACAAAACAAAGTCTGATTCCTCACTAATAGTGTTAAACACACATCTAACCAACTGGAAAGAGGACCTTGCTGAACACACACTGTAAAGACAGCGTCCCAGAATGAAGGAATGTTAGTTTACATGTTTAAAGTGTATACATAATTTCCACAGAACAAGAGAGCACACCACTATGAATTTTCAAAATGCTAGAAACAAAGGGAACATCCTTAAACTAAGAACTGGCTGTCATCAGACCACACAAGCAGAAAGCTACTCAGCCACAAACGTGACACTGCTAGCAAGAGTTTCTCCTTTTTACACTTTGAATTTTGCAGGATTTTTATTTATTTATTTTATATTTTAAGAGTTTCATGCGCGAGTACTGAATTTACATCATTTCTACTCTTCTCCTCTAATTCCTCCCATGTACCCCCAACTCTCTCAAATTCATGATCTCTCTGTATACATGTATGATCTCATCAGGTAGAACTGCCTACCCTCCAACCCCAGCTCCCAACACAGAGAAACAAATAGATGTATTTCACAGGGAGTCCCACCCCCCTGATGACCCCAACTATTACCACCAGAGGACTACTACAGAGCCACAAATTTCCCACAGGTATCACAGACCACCTCTCGGACACCAGCCTAAACACCTGAGAAGCCACAGGCTTCTTGACCACACACTCAGCTGTCCAGGATCTGCTATCTCCTCACCGTGGCTGACCAGAGCTTTCTCAATGTAGAGCAACTAGGCTTAGAGAACCACACTAGGGTGCAGCAGAGGAGACGACCAGGCAGACAGTAGCAGAGTCTCAAAACTAGGGCTAGAACCCATTACCCTCGATATAAATTCCACAGAAGAAAACAAAATCTTAGTCCTTTTTCAACTTAACCCTCTTCTGAGCATTTGGTCCCCCATCTTCTCCTGCCCTCACTCCTCACTGGCTCCCCAGATTGAAGGGAGGTGAGTGATTAGACCACTGGACAGGAGGGGCAGGCGCAGTCCTCGCACCTGTTACTTGGCCCACCAAAATTAACAGATTACTTTCAGATGTGCAGATCCCAGCACAGACACAAGAGTAAGTGAAGAGTCAGATAACACGCCTCCCAAAGTTACTAAGCTCACAGCAATGAACCACAACGAGAAAGGCGTGGCACATCTTTTAAACAAAAAACTCAAAAGAATGATTGTAAGTATTGTAAAGCAGCCCAAAGCAGATAAAACAAAGAAATTGAATTACTCAGCGTACAGGTCAATGAGATTTTCTAAAATGTGTGAACAGAATCGAGGAGAGCTTTGTTTGGTATGCTAGGATAGGAAAGTAGATTAAAAAGTCACAATCTTCACATTATAAGCATACAAGAATTACACAGCGAAAGAACAGAGAATATTTTCAATAAAATCATAGAAGAAAATTTCCCAAACCTAGAGTAAGAGATACCCATCCAGGTGCAAGAGGCCTAAAGAACACCAAATAGACAGGACAAGAAAATAAACTCCTTACAGCATATCATAGTTATAACATTAAAAACACAGGATAAAGAAAAGGCATTGGGAGCAGCAAGAGAGAAAAGTCAAATCAATTATAAAAGTATTTATAAAAAAAAATTCCTGATTTTATATAGAAACATTTGCAGCCTGAAAGGTTTGGAAAGATGTTTCAGGTTCTGAAAGAGCACAACCATTAAGCCATATTTTTATACCCACCAAGATTATCCACTAAAATTGAAGGTGAAATAAAAAATTCCATGCTCAAAACAGAATAAAGGAATTCATGACCACTAATCAAACTCTACAGAGGATGTTGGAAGGAATTCTTCAGTATCAGAGAAAGATAAATGCAACCAAGAGGAAACAGGGAATAAATAAATTCCAGCACAAAATCAACAACATGACAGGAATTAGCATACATCTTTCAATATAATGCTTAATATCAATGTATCAAAGTCCCAATAAACAGACGCAGACTACAGATTGGATTAAGAAAACAGGATTCGTCTCTTTGCTTTCTCCAAGAAACACACAACACCAGCGAAAATAGACATTAGCTTAGGGTGAAAGGATGGGAAAAGGTATCACAAGCAAATGCAACTGCAAGAAAAGCAGTCACAGCTGTTCTTATATTTTACAAAACAGACTCCAAAACGAAATTAACCGCAGGAGATAAAAGGGGGGAAGATAAGAAGGGATACTTCATTCTCACTAAAGAAAATGTATGTATATATGCCCATATATACATAATTTATTACACAAAGTTAATAATATCAGCCTTTTCAAGATTTCTCCACCTCTTCGGGTATGGGGAGCCACACCTGTAGTTCCAGCCCTCAGCAGGAAGACGCAGGAGGTTGTTCCATGTGAGGTCCTTGCAAGCCAGGACTACATAACAAGATTTTATCTCAAAACAACAAACATTAAAATAAAAACTAAATAATTTCCTTCTCAACAAAATATGTGATTATTGAAACTGGTAGCTTTAGCCAGGCAGTGATGGCACAGACCTTTAATCCCAACACATGGGAGGCAGAGACAGGTGGATCTCTGTGAATTTGAGACCAAGCTGGTCTCCAGAGTGAGTACCAGGACAGCTAGAGTTACAACAGAGAAACCCTGTTGAAAAACTAAAAAGAAAAAGAAAAACAAAACCAAAAAAAAGAAAAGAAAGAAAGAGAGAGAGAGATAGCTTTAAAGGAACTAGGAAAAGGAGTTATGAAGGCACAGGTACCGCTTTCTGTGTTTTATTTTAAGCCTCTCTCTCTGCTATGTGGGGTGTTCCTCTGTTTGTATGCTTGCACGTGTAGAGCGAGTACTAGCACCTGCATGCACCCGTCGAAGCCAGGGGTGTTTTTCTGTGTTTATACCCATCTTGTGTTTTCTTTTTGAGGTCATGTCTATTCATTTAGTTTTACATTTCACTCTCATGTTAAATAGTGAAAGGAGTCACCAGTTATAAAATAACATGACTGTTGTTATTCAGAGAGAAACCAAGCAGATTCATGGTCATAAGCGGTTGACCGTGGCTGTTGGGCCTTGGTCTCCTGAGACAGCGGCAGGAAGCAGGTGTGGAACTGGCCATGAAGGCCCCTGTTCCAGGGTTCTTAGTACCAGAAGCTCCTCCACAGTGACCTCCCATGTGGACTCCACTGGAGCTTCCCAAAGCGAATGGGAAAACCATAGTCTTTTGGCTGATACAGGGGAGGTGCACGTCCGAGGATGTATTATAACAAAAACCCTGCTAAAATTATTTTGACTTCTGTGATAGTCTCAGTATTCAGAAGAGGCTTAATTATTATTTGATAATATTTTTGTTTTGTTTTTAGATTTATTTACTCTATGTTTTTATGAGTATCAGTGTTTTGCCTGCATGTATGCATGTGTACCACGTGTGTGCCTGATACCTATGGAGGATCCATTAAGGGTCATTGTGAACTACCATGTGGATGCTGGGGACCAAACCCAGGTCCTCTGCAAGAGCAATACAGGCTTTTGACTTCTGGACCAGCTCTCCAGCCTCTGTTTAACAGGGTCTTGTACTCAGTAGCTCAGGCTGGCCTCCAACTCACGATAGTCTTGTCTTTGCCTCCTGAAAGTTGGGTTCATGGGCATAAGTCTCTACAACTAGCTAAGAAGTATATTTTTCCTCTCTCCCTCCCTCCCTTCCTTCCTTCCCTCCCTCCCTCCCTCCTTCCTTCCTTCCTTCCTTCCCTCCCTCCCTCCCTCCCTCCCTCCTTCCTTCCTTCCTTCCTTCCTTCCTTCCTTCCTTCCTGTCTTCTTTCTTTCTTTTTGTTTTTTGAGACAGGATTTCTCTGTTGTAACTCTGGCTGTCCTGGAACTCACTCTGTAGACCAACCAGGCTGGCCTTGAACTCACAGAGATCCCCACCTCTGTTTCTGGAGTGATGGGATTAAAGTTGTGCACCACTGTTGCCTAACAAGAAGTATATTTTTTAATGAGTAAATAAAGATTTCTCTCCTGCTAAGGCAAAATAACTCTCATAAATAAAGAGGACTATCTAAGTTTCCAAAAGTGTGTGTCTTGGGTTGTTAACAAGAACACAGATTAAGAGGCATAATAATTACCAACACAGAACCTCATAATGAGTTTTATATCTTATAGGGATCTCCAAATAGAAAGGGGAGTTTTATTATAAGTTTAAGATATAATTTGTCACATAAAACTTCTCTAATGAGAAGTTACAGAATTTTATTTAAAGCTTTAACCAATCATTCTGCTGAAATGTTAAATATATCACTGTTCTGGCAAAATAAGCTAAAAGAGATAAAGAAGATGTTTTTAACGGGGCAGAGGTGACTTACAACGAGACTCCATTAGCACTTCTCTTTGCCCTCCTTCAAAGTTAATTAAGCAAAAATTAAATTAAAAAGTCCCTCAGGCACATGATTTTTCTCTTAGTCCCCAGATATTATTTGGATTGGAAAGTTGCCCTGTTTGTTACATGGGATATAAGAAAGACATCCTATGAAATATGTTATGAAATGACATGGGTGCATATGTTGGGCAAATAAACACTATACCACAGAGGTAAAACCTCTGCCCTAAACATTTTGCTAATTAAATAATGATGAGCTAGGAGATGCAGCTCATTTTCTATAGCTTAGCAGAAAGCCCTGGGTTTGATCTCAGCATTAGATGAAATTGGCTGAGATGGTGCATGCCTGTAACCCCAGCCATCTGTAGGTGGAGGAAGGATAATCAGAATTTGCAGTAACCCTCGGCTATATACTGAGTTGGAGGCCAGAGTGGACTACATGTGACAAATAATAATAATAACCTGGTAATCATATATGGTTTAATTAAATGCACTAAGGAACACATTCACAGTTCCTAGGACACGTTCAACTGGGGAAAGTAGAATACAAGGAAGCCCTAGAAAGAGACTGTCTCTTGAATCATCCGTGACCATCAACAAGTGGAGGGAGGAGTTAGTAAATGTCCATTAAGGCAGCTACCACAGTGACCACTTTCATGGAATACTATTGGAGTCCTTCAAAGATAGATGATATAGCTATAGATATAGATCATGATATATGATGTAAAGATAGATGATATAGATATATAGATATAGATTAGATATAGATATAGATATATCTCTGGGGCATCTAATCTTTCCAGATCCATATTAGTATATTAATAAATATTAAATAATAATGTTATAGTTGGGTGGATTTCTCAGTTTCCTAAGGCCACCAGCTAGTTATCCCTGGCCTTTCTCATATAAACTCATATACTAATTTGGGCTCTGAAAACATTGAATAGGACTAGCCCCAAGAAAATGTGTGTCACAAGCAAAATAAGATGTTTTATTGTAAATACCAAGAATGGCAAGTTCAGATAATCTTCTCCCTAAGTCAGGATTGAACACAAAGCTTTGCACATCCCAGGTTCTACCTTTGAGGGACAGCTGGGATTTTTTTTCTTTTCCTTTTTTGAAATAAAGTCTGGCTGAGTTGACCAAGCTGGTCTAGAACTTGCAAGGATCCTCCTGCCTCAGTCTATAATCCACTCTGATCTCTTTCTTCATATGACCTTTTTAAAAACTGGAAAGGGTTAAGAATGAAATGAAGAAGAAGAAGAAGAGGAAGAGGAAGAAGAAGAAGAAGAAGAAGAAGAAGAAGAAGAAGAAGAAGAAGAAGAAGAAGAAGAAGAAGAAGAAGAGGAAGGGGAAGGGGAAGGGGAAGGGGAAGGGGAAAGGGGAAGGGGAAGAAGATGCATCAGTGATGTTCCCAGCTAAGAGGAACCTGAAAGCCATCAACCACTGTCCATAAAGGCAGCAAATCACTTAACAGGGACTCTAAGCTACTCCTCAGAGGAAATAATGGTAATGTCTTTAGGGCAGGTGGGAGGTAGAAGGGTGTTATGCTGGTTGTCTCTGGCTGTGGAGAGCAATATTTTACTCATCTGTCATATTAAGAAGTTTATTCTTAAGGTGAGGCTCACAAGCCCCACTCCTAACAGAGAAGCTATTGGCAGCTGATGACTTCTGTGGGAGAGGTTTTCTTTTAAGAGTCTGGAGTCTGGTAAATCGTGTATGTATATATATATATATGCATATATATGTAAACTTTCAACATATAATAGCATGGAATATACATTACCATTCCAAAGGGAAGGAAAGGGGCCACAGTAAGGAAATACTAGATCAAAGCAAGACTATAAAACCCAGCAAGGAAAACTCCAAATTCTATAGCTCCACAACTTAGGTCAAAGAGCTAGGATGACTCTGCCATCTTTCTGCCTGCCTCTCTCTTAGGCTGGAACCACTCCTGCAGTGCAGCTCTCCTTGGAAGATACCCCACAGTCCTGGCATCTCTAATACCTTGGAATCTCCAAAACAACTCAGGGTTCACTTTCACTGCATCACACAATGGCCTCTCAGGGTCTCCATATAGGCACTCCCCTGCCTCATGCCTGGCCTCACAGGCCTCTGGAACCACATACAAAGATTCTACTTCTATATCTTTCATGATTCTAAACCTGGTAGCACATGGATGACACTGTGGAGTTTGGCTGTCAGCTTGGGATGAGACCTGGGCCCCTTGAATCATATTTGTAGCAGCACACCACGGCACAGTCATAATCAAATCCAAGTAAAACTTAAATTCCAACAGTGTAAATAGCTTATTGTCTGATGTCTGGGACTCACAATCTTCTAGACTTTTCTGGCTCTGCCACCCACAGCACCTTCAGCGCCTCTCGCAGGCTTAGGCTGCCTTCACCCTGAAGCTGCCACTGGTCGTCCCATGGTACTGGCCTCTCCAAAATGCTCGGGTCTACTCTAACCGAGCTGCACCTTCATCAATAGCCCCTCCCCCGCTCTTTCCACGGACTCTGACTCATGTTGCCAAGCCTCAACTTCCCCCTCTTGGAGTAAGAAAGTATGTAACTTAACTTTGATTTTATGCAAGTCCACAGCTGAGAGACATTAGAATTTTAAAGAGTTGTTAGATTTTTAAAGACAGGTTATACTATATTCATATTGCAATATTAATATGAGATCTTGGGGATGAATGAGAATAAGAAGACTGTAGTTTAATAAATGATGTGTTTGTGTGTCAAGGTGGTTGGTTTTAGACAACTTACCACAAGCAGACATATCTGGGAAAAGGGAATTCTAACTGAGAAAATCCCTCCATGAGACTGGCCTGTAGGCAAGTTTGTAGTGGCATTTTCCTGATTAATGATTGATGTTGGAGGGCCCAACCCACTGTGGCCAGTGCCCCACATTGTCAGATGGCCCTAAGGTATAAGAATAAAGCAAACTGAGCAAGCCAGGGAGAGCAAGTCAGTAAGCAGCACTCCTCCATGGCTTCTTAATATAATGTAGTACATTATATAAGATAAAAAGCCTATTACAGAGAAGCTCAGAAGAAGCATGGAACTGTCTTAGCACCCAAAATCTTGCCCATGAGACTTACATAAAACAGAACTTCCTAGACTCAGCCACGATCAGTACAATACTGTACATCCTAATCCAGTATTTCTCAGTGGTCAGAGGACCAGTGATATCAGACTATATCAGATTGTATCAACTACTTCTAGGGAAGTAGTTGGAAATGAAAAGGTCAGGCTAAATACAATTGTTAGAATCTTTCTGGAGCATGTTTGTGGGATACAAGGATACAAGAATAATGTTATGTTTTGTTCCCAAATAATTTAGAACCAACCATTGGTTCAAATGCCAAATTAAAAAATACATTTAACACATAAACCTAAAAGAACAGTGACCACAAAGTCATTTTATGTCATGATTTAGACTAGTGATACCAAACATGAATAATGCAAGTCATGTAAGTCATTTAGAATTTTCTAGTCTTAAATTTTAAAAAAATGATTAAATAATAGTAATTTTAGAATATAGTTTATTTAAATAATATATACAAGACAATATATTTTCAGTATGCAATTATCATTAAATTAATAAGTGACTTTGCGTTTTTTTGAAGTGAGTCTTTGAGACTAAATAGGTAATTTATGCTTACAGAAGCTCTCTGTCCAGACGAGCCACATGTGAAGTGGTCAGTAATCATCTACAAGCGGAAAGAGAGCATGGCAGCATCCACTGCTGTCTCCAGCCACAGGCCAAATAAAGCACTGTTGTTTTTCCAGTGTAAGAGAATGGACAGAGGAGGTATGGGGTTGCAATGTCACTAAGAGGTCAATTCCTGCTCTCTGTTCAGGATCTTCATCCACTGAGAAAGCTCAAGGCAAGAACAAATGAATCACAGAAGTGAAAGGCAATCCTTCCAGAGGTCACAATCTCCTGTGTCCTGTGTGCTGTAGTTCTGTTGCTGGACTTGGCTTGAGGGCAAGGAAACTGTATCACAAGGATGCTTCCAAGCACAGTGTCCATTATAATACTGACACATCACAGGCTGGCTCTCTGCACTCTGAGGAGCACCAGCTGCAATCAGAGCTGGAAGACTGGTCATCACTTAGGAACTGCCATCCCTGACAAAGAAAAACATCAGTGATGAAAAGTCTAAGATAATGTCTGAATTTCCGAGACAAACACTGGAGAGAAAGCCATTCTGCGGAGGAAAGTTATTGCTGCTTGAGTTGTCTGTGAGATCCAGGAATAGACATCTAATAGGCAGTTGGATTATATTGGTCCAAAGCTCAAATTACAGAATGTTCTGGCTTGAGGATAAAGACTTGTCAGGCAGAAGCACAAAAGGCTATAGATGAAAGCTCATGTTTTTAGATATTTAGCAACTCTTACTTTATAATTATTCCTTTTTTGGTTGATGACAAATTTAATTTTTTGCCACCAGTGTAAGGCATGCTGTTAAAAATGGGCAAGAAAGAGTTGTTATTTCCCTTTTGTATCTCCTGTGATACAGGACATTGATTCGAGTTCTCTACAGAGATTCCCTTCAAGGATTGTTAACTGACACAGAACAAGGAAGAGTGGACATTCTTAGAAGATTTGGGAATAGCCCAGCAGTGGTGGCACACGCCTTTAATTCCAGCACTTGGGAGGCAGAGGCAGATGGATCTCTGTGAGTTCAAGGTCAGCCTGGTCTACAGAGTGAGTTCCAGGACAGACAGAGTTAACAACAGAGAAACCGTGTCTCAAAAAACCAAAAGAAGAAGAAAAAATAATAGGAAAACAGAAAAAAAAACTACTTTGAGACTAAGTTCCAGGATAGCCAGGTTACACAGAGAAACCCTGTAAAACAAAACAAAAACAAACAAATAAATCTTTAGGAAGAAAGAAATCACAGAAAAACTCATTTTTGCTTTTGTTTGCCATTTCCGTGTGTGTGTGTGTGTGTGTGTGTGTGTGTCTGTGTGTGTGTGTGTGTACATAGCTTTGCAGGTGTACATATGTGGGTTCACTTGCATGTGGATGAATGAGGACCCGACAGGATCATATATTTGGTTCTCAGTGGAACTGCTAGGGAAGAATTAAGAAGTACGGCTTTGTTGGAGGAAGTGTTTCACTGGGGATGAAATGTTTAAGTTTCAAAAGCTCATGCCAGGCCCAGCCTTCTCTCCCTCCCTCTCCCTCTTCCTCCCTCTCTCTCTCTCTCCCTCCCTCTCTCTCTCCCTCTATTCCTCCCCACCCCATCTGCTCCTCCTTGTGGATCAGGATGTAAGCTCTTACCTACTGCTCTATTGCCATACCTGCCTGTCTGAGGACACCATCCTCCCCATCATGATGATAATAGACTAACCCCCTGAAACTGTAAGCAAGTCACCGATTAAATGCTTCCTTTTATAAGTTGCCTTGGTTACAATGTTTCATCGTAGCAATAGACCAGAAACCAAATCAGTAAGTAAGTAATAATTTAGAAAGTAAGCAAATGAATAAAATCAATGCTAGAAGGGATGTGTGGGCCTTATTAAAATGTTACAAGCCCATGTAGCACAGAGAAGGTGAAAGACTTCAGTGAACTGAAGAATAGCTCTTTGCTGAGAAATTAAGATGTGTTACTGAATTCCTTGAAGAAAATCACACCCAAGCCGGCACATAAAACAATATCTGGTCCAGCCTCTCCTGTCCTGGCTGCCTTCTGAGTGGACTACACATCCTCCTTATTACTCCTTGGCGGTCGAATGACTGTTTTCAATCAAGGATAAAAATCACTTAATAACAGATCTCAAGCCCATTATGAACATTAATTAATGTCTGGCATCTCTTAATGATGTGAGTTAAAAACCATTGTCATTTCAGAGGTAGACGAACATGCATGCCTAGGCAAGTTTGGTGATTTGTTCTTAGGTCACCCAGAAAACATAGTTCATTTCCAGAGCCAATGCTTCCATTTTACATATAAACAGGTTTTTTTTTAAATTTCCAATGTGCATAACTTTGTTGAGAAGGCATCTGATTTTGGAAAATACGTTTTGAAGTAAGTGCAGAGATAGTCTTTCTGAAGGTAGAAACATTTGGCAGTATCAGTTCTCAACCATGCAATTTACTTACTGCATTAGTCTCTAAAACACAGTAAATATTTTGTTTGGAGAGAAAAAAAAGCCTCAAATCATAATAAACCATTAGTTATGGTCACCTAAACAGTACCTACACAGTGACAACACTAGTTGCTATGCCTATGTTGATGGGGTGGGGGTCTCACAAAGCTCTTCTCACGGATGAATTGCTGTGACCCATTAATGACTCACTGTAACCATTGATTGGATTACTACCATTTAAACGACCATAACAGGGTTGCTGGTCGGATGTTTACTGGATAAGGGTGTTTGCCATCAAACCTGACAATCTGACTTAGATCCCTGGAACTTCCATGATGCAATCAGAGGACTAACCCTACCAGTTGACCTCTGACTCCCACACATGCACCTGCATGCATGCTCATATAAACACAAATAAATGTAAGTACAAAATATTTTTAAAACGTTAATCCTAGCTCACAAGATTACAAATAAATGGCAATAACAAGAATTGTTGAATAAATTATAGTATAAGCATATGAGTGAGATATTATGTAGCCAGTAAGAATGCTTGAAGCAATTGTTTAAATATAGGAATTGTTCAGGGAATATCACTTTAAAAAGTGAAGAAAACATTGGTTTCATATTCTGATTCCATTTATTTCCTCCTTTTCTTAGTTCACTCCTTTTTTCTGATTGGTGTGTGTGTGTGTGTGTGTGTGTGTGTGTGTGTGTGTGTGTGTGTATGAGAGAGAGAGAGAGAGAGAAAATGTGTGTGTGGGCTCATGTGCCTGTGTGAGTATATAGTCAGAGGACAGCACTGGATGTCATTTCTCAGATGCCATCCATGTAGGGTTTCTTTTTGTTTGTTTGTTTGTTTGAGATAGGCTATCTCATTGACCAGGAATTGGCCAAATGGTTAGGCTGGTTGGCCAGTTAGTCCTAGGGATCTGGACATCTCTAAGTCACCAGTGCTAGCGTTACAACCCCACCACTGTTTCCTGTATATTTTCACATGGGTTTGGGGTCCAATTCAGTGATTCATGACTGAGCAGCAAGCAGTTATCTTCCAGCACCCCAGTTATCTATCTATCTATCTATCCATCCATCAATCTATCTATCCATCTATCTATCATCTATCCATCTATCTATCATCTATCTATCCATCTATCAATCTATCTACCTATCATCTATCTATCTACCTATCATCTATCTATCTATCTATCTATCATCTATTATTTTAAGACAGAGTCTTGTTACGTAGCCCAGGCTGGCCTTGAACTCCTGGTCCTCCCGCTGCAGCACCTCACTTGCTGAGATTATAGGCATTAATAGCATATGTAGCCATGCAATTTTATTTTTAAATACCACATAAGAATGGATGGGCTGGAGAGATGGTTCAGTGATTAAGAGCACTTGTTGCTCTTGCAGAAGACCTGGGTTTGGTTCCTAGCACCCATGTGCTGGCTCACAAACATCTGTAACTCCAGTTCCAGAGCACTGGACACCATGTTCTGACTTTGGATACAGGCATGCACATGCTGCACAGACATACATGCAGGCAAAAAACCCATACACACTAAATAAATAAAAATTCTGAAGAGAGCACGTAGTGAGTTGTTAATGTTTTAAAAAATTCTTGGCCAGGGAGTGGTGGCACAAGCCTTTAATTTCAGCACTCAGGAGGTAGAGGCAGGCGGATCTCTTTGAGTTCAAGGCCAGCCTGGTCTACAGAGTGAGCTCCAGGACAGCCAGAGCTACAACAGAGAAACCCTGTCTCAAAAAACAAAAACAACAAAAATAAACAAATGAAAAATCTTGCTGAATTCTTATGCAGAGTTCATTGCTCCCCTAAAGAGTGCCAACACTCACACCATTCTGTATAGGGTGTAGATTGAAGAGCGTGCATACAATTCCAGCACCATGGGTCGTAATCATTATCAAGTATTAAGAACACAAAGTATCATACAAGGATCTCAGGGTTTGAGGGGTGCTTTGGGAGGTGGATTGACTTAGGTGTCACATAGTTCAGGCTGGCTTTGATCTCCATGTGGCTGTTGATGACCCTGAACCTGTGATGCTTCTGTCTCTAGCATGGCTGTGTCTCCCTTACATTTTAGAAGCTTTATCATATCTTACTTGCCTTGACACTATCCCTTACAAAGACAATCATTGTTTCCTGGCATGGTGGCCAGAGCCTGTAATCCTAGCACTCAGTGGGAGAGGCAGGGGAATCAAGAGTTCAAGGACAGCACTGGCTATAAGAATCCTCATCACAAATGAAAACAACAACAAAACAAACAAGCAAAACAGGTAGGACTTTAAAGGAATAAAGCAGAGATAAGCAGAGGTAGAAGAAACAATATTATCAGAAGCTTAATTTTACTTGGAAATTGTATTCTGTGGGTAACTGTAACAACACAAATATGTGCTCAAAATTGGGTGCTTGAAGCAACTGGAGCCATGCTGTGGCTAGCACTGAAAGTCATGGAGACCATGGGGAACCCGCCCTTGCCTCTTCTGGCTTCATATAACCTCCTTTGTTCTTGCTGTCTTTCCTTGTGTCCAAGTTTCTCCCTTGTTTAGTGAGAGATACTGTCTACATTGGATCAGGGCCCACTCCAATGACCTCATTCTTAATTACTTCTGAAAAAAAACCTTTTTCTAAATATGGACTCATTTTGAAGTACTAGGGATTGGGTCTTCAAATCTTGTTTGTAAAGACAGAATCGAACCCACAAAATCAATTTTATGGAACAGTAATTTGGGAAAATCATGAGCAAATCTTAAGAGAATGACTAGGACAGAGAATGAAGAACTTTGAATACAAAGCTGAGAAAAATCAATATTTTTAAATAGGGGAGGGGAAACCTTGAAAGCAGTCAGGAAACAGGACAGACATAGGCTGGGCCCTCGCTCTCCTGTACCAACTGCAGTGAGGCACCTGGGAAGCTTCAGGTTTTGGATTTGTTTGGTGATTTTTTTGCAACGCAACCATCTGTCAGTCTTCACAGGTACGACGTGAGGAACATGTGCACAGCAGAAAGCAACACCGAAACAGCTGTATGTGATACAGAGGGACACTCTGCAATCCACAGGGGATCCTGGAGAAGCTCTGGGGTAACTCTACGGAGAACAAACAAAGGGAGACATGGGGAAATCTGCAACGGTTTATGAACAAAAGGTGCCAGAGTGTTCTATGTAATGCAGAGTCGGTTGCAAATGTGCACTCAACACTGTCCAGCAACTGGAACTGCAGTGAGTCATCGTATAAAACCTGTAATGAGCTTAATATTCACAGGCCACATGTTGGGCAACTGTCCTTGATATATGGCCTCGTTATGACATCATGTTCTTTAAGAACAGCTTTGTTTTTTGGAAAACTCCACTCTAGAATGATTTGTGGTCATTTTGCGTCAAATCAGTGCAGATGTCTCTTGTGGTAACACTGAATGCCTTCGTAAAGATTATCACTGCAGATGAAATTAGTTGTACTTCTGAAGCTTGAGCTCCAAATGCAACTGGAGCTGGAGAGGTCAAGGTGCAGGGTAGAGATTTATACAGGCTTACCTGTTCTTCCCCAGTGGGAGTAGACAATCCAGATTTCTGTTCTTCACACTTACCTCTGAGGCAGCTACTATCAGTGGACTCTGAAAAGTCAACTAATTTTATAACTCAAACTAGTTTAAATGTGATATTGCAAATATTTTAGATATTGGAAACACTTAAGAACAACAACAAAATATTTAAAAACCAAAAGCAAGAATGGACTGGAGATAGAATTTAGTGGTTGAGCTCATCAGGACTTAACAAGGTCCTCAAATATGTTACCAGTTGAGAGTTTCTCCTTGTTTCTTGTGTTTTTGAAGGAAAGAATTTAGCTGGAAGACACAGGCAGTTTAAGACACAGATGCTTACTTACCGAAATGAAGCAAACCAATGTGGAGAGTATATTCTAGAGAGATTGGAGCAGGCTGCCCTGAAAGGGGCATAGCAGCAAAAATATGAATAAATAATAACAATGAAATATAGATACAATTGCCTACTTGGATTTAAGTTTGTATTCTGCCAAATACAGGTATCAGCAGTACCTCTAGTAAACCAGTGTGATTCAGGTATCAGATAGACAGAACCTTTACTACACCAGTGTGGCGGTCCACACTATAGTCCTAGCACTTGAGGGTGAAGACAGTCAGATCAGTCTGACCACTGAGTTCTAGCCTCTAGACAACAGCTCTCAACCTGTGGGTCGCCTAAGACCATCTGTAGATCGGATATTTGCTTCACGATTCACAACAGTAGCAAAATTACAGTTATGCAGTAGCAACGAAAATAAAACTGTATTAAAGGGTTGCAGCATTAGGAAGGTTTAGAACCTCTGCTCCAGATCTAGAGAAGAGAGAGAAGTGGCTCCAACAAACTGTCCTCTGATCTACACACACACACACTCACACACACATTCATACACACACACACATCGTAGTACACAATGTGTGCACTTGCACATACAAAAAAGATGAAGGGAGCAAATGAATACAATTTTTAAACTGCCTTTAAAATACTCTCCAGTCTAGAATTTACAGCACAGCAAATGGGCACTAACATAATTTATTCTCAAAAACATTAGTAACAGTTCATTCATTCTCAAAGTCCTACCTACGTTGTCACCTGTCTATCAAAACTGTTCAGATTTTTCATCACAGTATACAATAAGCAATAATACTGCAAACAACATTTTAACTTTAATAGAACTTAAGGTAGTGAGGCCAAAGGACTTAAGCTCAAATGAGTGTTGGCTTCAGGGGAATTTGCTACAGGGAAGCAGCAGCTTGAGTAAGCCTTGGCCTGGAGCCTGGAGGCAGGAAATGCTCACGGAGTACCCCGGGGTTGTGGGACTGTGGGACTGTTCAGGTTAAATACTGTTCATTAAAGCCTGCGTCCCGTGGGAGGAAAACAACACCGCCTAAAAGTGGCATATGCCAGCAAAGCTACCCCCAGGGACTTCCTGAAGCTCTCTGAGGACGGAATCTGAGAATTCTATATTTCAAGTGCTTTCTCCTGCTGCCTCTTTTACCTCATTATAGGCAAAAGACACTTGAGGTGAGGAGGGTCTTTGTCGGACAGGGGTAGTTCCAGGTCCGCTGAAGAGGGGGCGTCCTCTGGTAACTTAGTAGGAGAGTTTTAATTTCATCAGCTGCGGTGGATCATGTGATTGCTGTCTTGCATTCCTGGAGAGACTTTTGAAAAATAACCGTAACAAATGTGTAAGCAGATGATTTGGTCACAAAGTAAAACTGAGAGATTTCCAAGGAAGATGGAGGGAGGGGGGAGGGGAAGGAATAGAAGCGAGAGAGACAAGGAGTTGGTGAGGGGTGGGTGTAGGTTGACTGCGGTGACTATTCCAGCTGCTCCCAGTGCCGCTCTAAACGAACTGGCAGAAGCAGCAGAGAGCTACAGATCGCCAGAGAAAGGGAACAGGAGAAAATGGAGGACTGATCAAAGAACTGCATCTGGCCTCTGGTGAAGATCCCCTGCAGACACAGCTTCTCCACACCGTGTAAAGGAGCTGCCCTAGGGTGAGAGCCATTGGAAGAGCTTACATTTTATTTGGGTATGGGGGAAGTTCAGTAAGTAAATAAAAATGTGCTTATTATTTTTTGTTTGTTTTCAGTAAGCAAAAAAAAAAAAGACATTGTTTCTTTGGCTTGTTTCTGGTTTTGAGACATTTAAAAGACAGAGAAGAATAATAAGTATGAGGACAACAAGCAGTAACTCAGTGAGCAGGGCAAAGGGCTACTGTAGTGTGTGCTCTCGTGTGAGCACGCGTGAGCAGGCCGATGGTCGTCGGTTTCTTCCTCTTTCTCTTGCTCTCCACTTTAACTTTTACTTAACACTTTTGTTTGTGTTTTGTTTCTTCGGTTTGTTTTTGAGACAGGGTCTCTCTGTATAGCTCCTGCTGTCCTGGAACTCACTCTGTAGACCAGCCTAGCCTTGATCTCAGAGATCCTCCTGCCTCTGCCTTCCAAGTGCTGGGATTAAAGGCGTGCACCACCACTGACCTGCTGTGTTTTGTTTCTTGAGACACAGTCTTGTTACGTATCTGGAATTTGCTATGTAGACAAAGTTGGCCTCAAACTCCCAAAGGTCGAACTCTGTCTGCCTGTCTTCCAGAGTACTAGGATCAAAGGTGGGTACCACCATGCTGAATCTCCATGTTAGTTTTGTTTTATCTTGTTTTATTTCTCTTTTTTTTTTGAGGGGGGGGGCAGGCCTCTTTACATCGTTCTGACCATCCTGGACCTCACAGAGATCCACCTGTCTTATGTCTCCTGAGGGCTGGGATCAAAGGTGGGCACCATCATATCCGACCCATCTTAATTGTTGAGAGGTTTCTCACTGAGCACGGAGCTCACAGGTTCAGCTAACATGCCTGGTCAGTGAGCTTTGTGGATCTTCCTGTGTCTACACCCTGGCACTGAGCTTACAAGTTCATGTTGCCGGGAATCTTCACGTGAACCAAACTCAAGTTCTCATGCTTGTATATTCTACACACTGGCTCACAACCCCAGCACTGCACTGGAGTTCTCATAAAATGCACACAGCCAAGTATATGCTAGATTGTGAAAGCCTGTTAAAGGGAACCTGCTTGGGGTAGGAAGTTGTTAGCTGAAAACAACCTGAACTGCTTCCAAGTTATCCCATACATCTCTCTGGAAACCTCAGGCGTTGCTTGGATGATCTGGCAGCCATCTATTAAACCGTCTTCAGTGACAGACTTTCATTTCTAACAACACAGAAGTATATGTTATTTTAAACTTTCAAACCCTTTATGCATATATGACCTTATTTAATCCTCTCTACAGTTCCGGAAGATTCTAGATCAGGAAAAAGAAGCTTATCTATTACCAGTGACTTTAGCTGGAACTTGAGTCCTTCAAAACCTCACTGTAATTCTATTTGACCCAGACCTCGCTCTTTAAAACTTCTTATTTTGAAGCCAGACATGGTGGTGCGTGCCTTTAATCTCATCATTTAGGAAGCCTAGGCCAGAGAACCTCTGTAAGCTTTCCAGGACTAGCTGTGACTGCATAAGGAGACCCTGTCAAAAAATAAAAACAGGGCCACACTGACTGGAAACTGGGTAGGGATGATTCCAGTCCTCCAGTCTCACCCACAGCTTGTAGCAGACCATCTCTTGGCCCTCCCCTTCCTCTCTGCCCACATCCCCAGCAGATCATACAGATCTTCTCCTACACTCCTTCACACCCCACCCCTTTGTCTCAGCCACCAACTCCCACAGACACTCTCTGGGAACCTGCCATCCACAGTGGCCAGGGAACCAAGTAGGTGATCTTCCCTCTCCCGCCTTCTCTTCAGTTCCAGTCCCCTGGTTTACTCCCAACTTTGTAGCATGCCATCTTCTGTGACCTCTCCTTCCACTTGGCTCCCATTCCCAGGAGTCTATGCAGATGCTTGTGCAGCTTTCCTCCCTCCTGTGGACCTGCTCAGAACCCAAGCTCCTTCTCACTACCCCGAGACCTTAGAGTCAGCTCCCAAGACCAAGAATCACAGTCTCCCAGGATCCTCGGTGAAGCACCTGGGAGAATCTCAGCAGCATTCTACACCAGGCAACTCATCACACTCCCCTAAGAACCAGAGAGGGCAACAGAATTCAAGGAATGAAATGTCCACCCAACAAGATCAGATACCAGCACCTAGAATTACAGGTATCTCAAACCCAGATTCCTGGACTCCAGCATAAAATACAGTCAATAACAGCAGAAACACTGTGTCTCCACCAGAGCCCAACAACCCTGCTACAGCAGGCCCTGAGAATTGCAACATAGCTGAAGCACAAGACAAGAGATTCAAAATAGCTTCTGTGAATGTGCTCAAGGACCTCAAGCAGGACATGAATGACTCCATTGGCAGATTCTACGAAACACAAGCAGTGGGATGAAATGAAGAGAACTGTTAAAGAAATGAAAGTGAAAACTGCATCGATAAAGAAAACCCAAACTGAGGGAAACGGGAAGTGAAGAATTTAGAGACGTGAACAGGAACTCAGAGGTAAGCCTAGCCAACAAAGTGCAAGACCTGAGAGAGACTCTCAGACACTGAACACAGACAGAAGTAGATACCTTGCTCAAAATATTTTAAATATTTCTTAAAACCCGGGCACACACATCCAGGAAGTCTGGGACAACATGGAAATATCAGAATATATTGTGTAAGAGAAATCTATTTCCAATAAAAGAAAGAAAAATATTATGGAAGCCTTGAAAAATAATGACAACAAAGCAAAATTATTCTGAAATAATGTCAGACTTGCAGGAGGTTTACAGGAGCGCAGCAAAGAGCTCTTTGCCCTTTTCTTGGTCATCTATTGTTAGCTTTTACTACACTTAATCTTTGTCTTCCTCTTTATACACAGAAGTGTCTGCAGGTGCTCTTAATTTCACTTTTGCTACGTGACACTGATTCCATTTTAAAAAAAGAGTCCAGGGCCGCACCAGTGCCGTGTGTCTGTGATTCCTGTACTCAGGGGGCAGAGGCAAAAGAATTGTCCATGAGTTTTAGGCAATCCTGGTCTACATAGTGAGTTCCAGGTTAGCCAGGACTACATAGTGAGACTCTGGCTCACAAAATCAAGAAGCAACAAATAAGCTTAACAGATGAATATACAGTCCTGGTATTTGTTCTGTAGACAGCAGTTCGTGTTGGTTTTGCCTGATGCATCCTCAGGTTACGGGTTTTGGCAGGATATTGTGAGAAGATAGTCTGTTCTTACTCCATTCCAGGTATCTGATTTGTCATATCACCAGTGATGCCTGCCATATTTCTCCACCATAAAGTTACTATTTTTCCAGTTTTAGGCAGGCCCCGGGTTTTAATGTTTTTCTTTTTATAAGTTACTCGCTGTATAGGTAACTGGTATTTCCTGACTCATGGCTTCTTGGGCCTCCTTCACTCCAGCCATCCCAAGCTAGTTGAGAAGCAAGACCACTGGTCTCCCACGATTTAGAATACAATCTCACCACCTTTAGGAGGGCGTGGCAGAATGTAACAAGACCCATCCGCCGGAAAAGAAATGATTATAGAGGCAGAGGAAAAAAATTGATTATATAGTGATCATCAAAGTGATGTTGTCATGATTTCAAATTTCTTTTTTTTTTAATTTAAATTTATTCATTTTATGTGTATTGAGTGTTTTGTCTGCGTGTACGTATGTGCACTGTGTTCATGCCTGGTGTCGGAGGAGGCGAAAAGTTGGTTCCTAAATCCCCAGAATGGGAGTTAATAATGGTTATGAAGCAACATGTGGGTGCTGGGACCTGAACCCAGGCTCTCTGTAATCTCTCCAGTCCCCATCACATTTAATTTCATGATCACTAAGGGTGACTACTGCATCCCTTACTTTGAAGAGGAGACTGCAGAGGTTTTAGCATTTACTGTACAATATGGAGTCAAACTGGAAGCACTTCCCCGTCCTCCCGATCCCATCATACTGTTTTCCTGCAAAGTTATTAACTAGGCTTTTTGTTTGTTTGTCTCATACTGTGTTTGAACGTATGCGCCGCTGGTCATAAACCATGGTGAAACTTCCAAAGAGGTCTGGGTTCAAATCATCTGACCAGTTGTATAAATGAACACGGAGCAGTTTAGACGCACTTGCTTCTCGAAGTGATGAAGACACATTTGAAGGGCAAGAGTAAGTACGTAAGGACTATGTCACATGAAGAGAAAACATTACCCTTGTAAGTAAGGTAAGCATCAAGGGCACTTTCACTGAGCCAGAAGTTACAGCAGAGAAAGTCAGTACTTATCACTGGTAACTACTGACCTTACAATTTAAATACCTGGCTGCTACAGAGCAAAATCTAGGTGGCAGTTTAAACACTACTTCACAGTCAACATTGGAGAGGAATAGAACTGGGCAGCAGACTAATTTTTTTTTTTTATACTTGTGAAGAAATATAAATTAATGATAATATGCACAGGCTAAATATCAAGGAACAGTGATTTAATTTTGTTATCTTTTGAGGATCCTCTCTTAAAGATATTTCTATGGCCAGTGGAGAATCAGCAAAAAGGATTTGGAGGGGCTAGGTGACAGAGCTAACAGTCATTGTGTTAAGACCGAAGAACCTTCCAAAATCTTGGTTTTTCAGAGCCTCAGCATTCAGCCGTTGTTCTATTGGAAGAAATAAGGAATGCGTAGTTCATAAAAACGGGACTCCAAGCCTTCTACTTATTAGAATAGGCCAAGATAAACTGTAAACGCCACAGCATCTGCGTTTCAAGGACCTTGCTTTATTTAAGCCACCGGCTACATTCTTTCTGCAAGAGCGCCACCAAGCGATCCTCGGCTTGGGAAGAAAAGTCACAGAAAATCATTCTACGACCCAAGAAAGATTGACAGAAGAGCAGACCAGTATAATGACAGAGACTAGAGCACCCTCCACTCAGAGATCCAGATGTGTAGGCAGCACAATGTGCTTTCCTTTACACTTGTTTTTAGTGACCTCCTTGTCCTTACTTGAACTGTGCTTGCACTTTGATCCTATGACTCAGGGGTTCTGAATCCTTAATTCTTTGAACTCTGTGCAACTCCAGAGGCCGGGTGTCCTCTACTGAAATCATTTTCAACTCTTAGTGGAGCTGTCCTGTCCTCCTGCAGCTGAGAAGAAACATCACACAGCTGTGCAATTGATCCCACTAACTTGCTCTCTGAACGGGCTGGGTTCTCAGGTACTGTCTGTGGGTGTTGGTCAACTGACTATGGATATTTCAAATCTTTTCCTCTGCTCTCCAAGCTTCTGCCCATTATGAACTCTTACACTCAGCCAAGGACTGGTCTCCCCATTTCACTGAGAAGCCAAGGGCACAGAGATAAACTGTACCCAGCCCTCTTTCTTGCTTGTTAGAGTATACACTAGCGTTTCTGCTTCCTGATGAACCAAGTCCCCAACTCAAGGCAAGTTTCTGAGCCTGTAGATAAAAGAGAATTTTATTTCCTGTCTGTGTAATAAGTTTGCTAAATCAACCACACACCCCTTCTATCTTTTGTTTAGTCTGATTTCTGTTTTGTTAGTTTCTTAGAGACAGGCCAGTCTCCTGATGTTCCTGCCTTCACATACGAAGTGCTGAGATTAGAGGTGTGTTGGAACAATGACGGCTTTCTCGGGGCTCTAAGTTTCTTCTGAGATGCCCGGCTTCGACTTCTGTCACTGTGATATCACAAGTTACACTTTCTGACAATCTTTCTTCTGGGTTTGAGGAAGTTTTACACTTGAACTTTCAGTGAACTCAATGTGTGTAAAAGTGAACATCCTCGTTTTTCCTTACCCTGCTCATCTGCTGAAACGCACATTTTAACGAATGGCGTATCTCTTATTCAGACCCAGTCACCCAGTCCACATCTCTGAGGGTCTTTCTGGATTGCTCCACCCAGTCGCTTGCCCTTGCACATCTTTTTCTCAGAGAGATCTTGCTCCCCTGTGCTTGTAACTACCTCTGCCTCGCACTTCCTGATGCTAGAACCTGAACCAGAGCCCTGCATGCGTTCGAGTGCACTTGTGCTACAACACACTCGTGAAGGTCACGGGTAAACTCTCTCCTCCCGCCTCTTGGGTTCTGGGGACCAATCTTGGGTGGTCAGGCTTGGCAGCAGGCTCTTTCATCTGCTGATCCACCATGCTTACACATACAACAAGAGAACAGATGTACTTTGTTCCTTTAAAATCTAGCTTCTCTATGGAGTGACAGAAGTAATGTGTAGGAAAAATAGGAAAAAATTCAGCCAGGCCTGAATGCGAAGGCTCAGAAATAAAGTCAGCATGTAACTATTGTCACAGATAACTCTCCACTAATCACAACAAAGACATAAACGTCTGGAAAACTTTCAGCCACGTACACAACGCTTTGTATCGTAGATGACAGGACTCCGCTGGGGAGAGAGAAATTCTCTCCAGGGCAAATGGCTGGTTTTGTTTCTTTATTTGTTTGTTTGGTTTGGTTTTCAAAACAGGGTTTCTCTGTGTAGCTCTGGCTGTCCCAGCCCTCAAAATCAGAGATCCACCTGCCTCTGCCTCCCGAGTGCTAGAATTAAAGTCATGCACCGCTATGTCTGGATTGGTCTGTTTTCTTAAGGAAAATACCGGGTAGGGACTTGACATTTCTGAGAATTATAAACTAGTTAAATACAAGATATCTGTGTTGAGAGTAATTTAGTAAGAGTACAGTTGACACCACCAGCTGCCAAAAGGAAGCAGTCTTCTGAAGTTGATTAAAAAATAGAATGCTTTTTAAAACACAGAGATTCAAACTGCTGTTATCTATGTTAGCTGGGTGATACTGGAAAACTTTACCTACTGTTACGGTCAAATGATGGTGTCCCCCTAACATTTGTGTGAAATTCTAACTTTCACAGAGATGCTGTGGAGAGATGGGACTTTTAGGGGGTTGGACCATGACAGGAGAGCCTTCATAATGGCATTAGTGCACTTACAAAGAGACCTTAGGGAAGATGCTATACCCAGTCTGCCACAGCTAGTCGGTACTGTTTCCATGAATGAAAAGGATGACCCTCGTAAGAGCCAAAATCTGCTACTGCCCAGTCAGCCTCTGGAACCTCAAGAAACAAGTGTGTGCTGTTTGTACCTCACTTAGTCCATGTCATTTTGTGTAACAGCATGGACACATGAGACATCCACTGTTCTTCATTACTGAAAATAGTATTTCATGGTTCATTCCCGAAAATGTTTGTTTTTGAGATGGGATCCTATGTGGTGGCCCAGGCTGACCTAGAACTCATAATACCCCAGTTTGGCCTTCAATTATTAATACCCTGCTTCAGCTCCCCAAATGCTAGAGTTATAGGCATGCACCACCCTGCCCAGGTGAAATGTTAATATTTAGGATTTACTTTGTAGACAAAGAAACTTTTAATACAATAAGAATATTTGCGTGGCTTGAAAGCCACTTTTGTTCTGTCTTAACTGTGGAGGAAAGCTTAATGATGTGGTTGTATCTCAAAGCACCACCCTGTAGCAGTAAGCTACAATCTTTTACCCTCAATGTAGGGAAAGAGAAAGAAAGGGTAGAAAGAAATTTTCACCTATTTTGCAAGTGGCCTTGACATAAAATGAGAGAAAGGGAGAAATCTTCACAGCCTATTTTAGGCTGTCCTAAGCTTGAAGAGGACGAGCTGACAGTGAGTCAGACTAGTGTCTCAGTGCATGATCTGTAAACCCAATCTCTCCAACCTTTGTTCTTTTAGGAATTATCACACTAACAATGAAAACAATGAACCACCAACCAACACCCACACATGCTCTCAGGGCTTCAGACCTTTTATACCCTATGCCAAAAGTTCCCATAATTCCGTGTGGCACACAATCCCCCAAACAAACTACAGGTGCCAGAACTACTACACCTAACCAAATTATAGCCACCTGCACCAAGCATTCGAAATCCAACTTATAAACATCTACCACAGCTGGGGTGGGAACACAAACCTAATCCAAATGTCATTTTGCGTTTTTAAAGAAACCAAAATAACAAAAACTTCTTCCAAGTGTTCCTCTACACCACCCTTCACTTGTGTTAGATGCAGGCACAAGTTAGGTACTGTCTTAAAGGAAATATGTTAACTTTTCTTCAGTGGACCTTGTCAACTATATCTTTGTAAAGGTCATAGGAAAAAATAAATCAGTTTATAAATTTTGACAAAGTCTACTAGTGTTGGAATAGTGAGCTTTGTTACTTCTTGTTTGTTTTTGTTTTCTGAGACAAGGGTTGCTCTGTATCTGAGGCTAGCCTAGAACTGACTGTGTACCCTAGGTTGTCTTGGAGCTCAAAGCAATTCTCCTGCCTCAATCTCTGGAGTTCTGGTACTAAAGGCATGAGCCACCATGCCCAGCTTGTCCCTTCTTCAGAAAGTTTGGGTGTACTTGACATACGTGTAGAAATAAAGCAACTACCCTGTGGCACCTGTAACTCGGCATAAAAGACTCTCCTCGCATAACAGCTTATTCACCGTACATTTCAGACGTCATTAAGTAAAAGTTCCTGGCAAAATTAAAATATTTGCTATTTGGAATTTTTTTTTAGTACTAGGCATATTACATAAAATAGGCTTATATTTATAGTTAAATTGTACACAATTCTTTCTAAATTAAAATATACTATATAATATGTGTTGCTTACCTGTGTAAATTACTCCATGCATGAAGCTTAATAGTAGGAACACTGGGAGCCACAGAGTCTTGATAAGTTGTCCCCAGGAACCTTAAAACAAACTGGACAGAAAGCTTTGACTTTTTAACCTTTGATTTTAAAAATATGTTGCGCTCTTCGAGAATATCAGGCTGGGATCCTATGTCCCGCTGCTTCTTGGTCCTTTTGAGCTTCTGCAAAGTTGGGATTCACTCTGACAAGCTTCACTGGCAGGAATATCTGAGACTTTATCTCAGTCTCATTCAGAATCAGCCCATAAGTGGCGGGCATTGTTTTATGACCAATTAGTAAGATAAAACCTGAAGTTTTAAAAAGCACCCTTTGCCTTTTCCTTTGGAAGGAATTAAAGGTTTAACATGCTTCATGATTAGACTCAAAAAAGAAGCATAAATACACTGTTTACAGTTTTAAAAAGATGCCAAGAATCTGTTTTAGGAGAGTGTTTTGTTTTGTTGTTGTTTTTTAATTAAAAAAAAGAAGAAAGGCCAAGGGATTGGCGTTAACTGGTTGGATTAAGGGCTAGAGTTTAGTCTGGAATACTTATTCAGATATGTTTGTGTATACAGGACTGGGGGGGCAGCAGCAATTGTTTTCTGAAAGACCTTTTAACTTAGTGATGGGCAGAAATTTGTTCTTGAGTTTTGTCTTTATGTAATGTGAACTTCAGGATAATTCTGTCTGACCAACGCCGAAGTCTTTACTCAGTACGGTGATTATACATGTATAGGCCTGCAGTTGCTGCCTGTGGGGTTCCATTAACCTACTGTAGACTGATGCTAGACACTGCTCCCTCACAGTGCGAGTATGTGGTAGTGAAGTGGCTTCCAACGTCAAACAGATCCAGGTGGAGACTACACCTCTTTCCTCATAACGTAAGTATGGGAGATCTGTGGTGGTGGAAAGAAATGAAGCAAGCCCCAGACAGAATTTTGAAATCCAAGGGCATTTATTAGCATGAAGAAAGCAGTGGACCTCACCACTTCCCTCTTATCTTAGTGAAATTCAGCTTTCTGAGTCACTGGACTTGAGCAGGGAGTTTGTACGAGCCAGATACGGTATCGCGGCAACAGAACTCAGCACCGGTAAAAGCATTTGTAGTAAACTCACTTTCATTGAGCATGACATTTTGTTCACACAAAATATTCCCTAACACCTATTATATCAATGAATCATGTTTTGGTGACTAAGATGGGGGTAGTTGAAGCTGGAAGAAACTTGGAAGGCTCCTGAATAGTCTTCCAAGTGTTAGCTCTGCTTATCGTGTGAGGATAAACACTCATACATCTGTATCACATTGCCTCCAGTGATTTAAACTCTACACAACAGTCCACCCTAATGTAGCAATACTGCTGCTGAAAACTCCTTCTGTAGTCAAAATTACTATTATTTTTATTTGTTTTTTATTTTTGAGACACTATCTCACTATAGTCCTAGCTGGCCTGTAATTTGTTACGTAGACCAGGATGTCCTCAAATTCAGAGATTTTCCTGCCTCTGCCTTCTAAATGCTGAGACTAAAGATACAAGCTGCCGTTCCTGGCCAAAAGTGAAATGTCAAAACTAGCAACATTATTTGTTTATTGATATCAAAAGTCCCCACCATTTGTAGATTTCTCATATTATCCCTTTTTGGTCTAACAAAATCAAAATATAAGTGTCTCTATAGGCTTCTTGTGTTTTCCTTTGGGTCTTTTTCCCTGTTTGTTTTGCCCTATCTTTGCTTTTATTTTGTCTTATCTTATTTTATTATTGTTAAGTTTTAGATGCCTGTTTGTATTTTTTTTTTTTTTTTTGAGAAAGAGAAAGAAAGGGAGTTGGATTTGTGTGGGCAGGGAAGTGCGGAGGAGCTGGGAGAAGCAGAATACGTTGTATAAAAAATCCATTTTCAATAAAAACATTTTTTTAAAATTAAAACACAGTCCTATCCTTCCAGAGCACTGTCCAAGTGGACGTCCTCTCTCTGGTGCTCTGCTGAGTGTCTGGTGTTGTTTGATCCCTTTCATGGAGGTGTTCCATTTGTGCTGTTGTAAACAACTAATCTTGTAGTCAAATAGAAAGACTTTATTGAATTAAAGTTAAACATATTTGTCAAAATTAAAACCACAGGTCGTGTGTATTTTACAAAAGGGGACAACATTTTGGTCACAGCGCATGTCCTGTCAGTGGCGGGACTAAATCATAGGGAGCGAAAGTCTCACTGTGCCACTTTGAGTGATGGCTCTCAGTCTGTGATCAGTGTTTGATGGCTGGCACTATATGAATTTCTCAGTCACCAACAATTGTGTAAAGGTTTTAAAATATCAACTGATAATAATTGGCTGAATCTATAATCTTACCAAGGCTGGCAAAATAGTTGTGATGGCCCCTTATTTCACAATAGATTGCCATGCTTGTGGCAAGCAGACAGTTTTCTTTACAAAATGTTTGGGCCTCAGAGACGAAGAGCACTGACTTCTCTTCCAGAGGATCCGGGTTCCATTCCCAGCAGCTGCATGGTGGCTAACAATCCGCTAACTCCAGTCCCAAGGTAATCTGATACCATCATCTGACATCCTTGGGCACCACACATATGTGGTGCAGGCATACAGACAGGCAAAACACCAATAAACATAAAGTAAAAATATATAAAATATCAAAAATAACTTTTAAAATAAAATATATTTTATCTTCTTTATTTATTTAGTGCTTGAGTTAGGTCTCCTCTTCCACCATGGAGGTCCCAGAGATGGAACTCAGGTCCTTAGAGTTGGCACGTTTACACACTCCCCCTCCTGGCAAGCCTAACTGCTTCCTCTTAAATTATACTATTCCTTTTTCCCATCTTTTTAAATTTTTTAAAAATTTTTTATGTGCATTGATGTTTTGCCTGCAGGTTTATCTGTGTGAGGGTGTCAAATCCCCTGGAACCAGGGTTACCAACAGTTGTGAATTGCCACATGGGAGCTGGGAATTGAACTGGGGTCCTCTGAAAGAGCAGCCAGTGCTCTTAACTGCTGAGCCATCTCTCCAGCCCCAGATATGAGTGATTCTTTAAAGGTGAAATACGTTTTCTTCCCTTTGTCTTTGTAATTTGGAGGTAATTTTCTAAGAATGTATCTTCAGAGCTCTGACTGATCTAGCAACGTGGCTGCTTTATATCATGTTTTCTTCATTCTTGTGGTCTGTTTGCCTTGTGCTTAGGCAAGTTGGCCCTCTGTGTACAGTTATTATGGTGTATTTATTTATTATGCAAAATACTTTTAGTGTAATAACGGTATAATAAAGCCCCCGTGAAAGTAGTGGTCCGTACTGAGTCTCAGAGAGAAACTTCACCTGTAACAGTGGGCAGATGTGGGCAGATGTGGGCAGAGTGAATCAACTTAAACCCACTCAGTTCTATGAGAATTATGTAGCTGTCACAAGCACCACATAGCTGAGCACTGGAAATTTTTCCTCTTCTCTCTCTCTCTCTGTCCTGGAAGCTAGATCCTTTCTTGAGTGGGGAGTTATATTTTCTTCTATAAGAAAGCATGTTGAGACTGTTTTGCCTTTTCTGAACTTAGTTTTAATACTAACATAAAATGCTATTTTTTACACTCTAACACCAGTCTCTTATTACTGCTACCAGTAAATGTCAAAGTCAGAAATTTATAGAAACATTTGGCAGTAATTAAAGGTACAAACGGGCAGAAACATTCTGATATGTATCATTCCTTTGTTCTTTTTCCATGTTTGCATCTCTGAAAACCCAGAAACACATTTGTCCGATCACATACACTTATTTGAGCCAGACAGAACATACTAACTAGCCAACGTGGACTGTTCTTCCTTCCCCTCACAGTCTGTAGAACTACTGCCATCAGCACATCATGGGAGACCACCACAGTGTGCACCTTGTCTACTCATTTCTGTAATGGGGATTCAGTTAGACTGAAAAACCTTTCTCTGCTGCTTAGATCAGTTTGTCCTCTAGAAGGTTCTAGAGGTCTCACATCACTCAAGCAAGGCTTTCCAGTCCTCTTTCAGAGAAATAAGTAGACAACTTTGCCTTCTGTGAGCACTCGCCTCTGTTTATTAAGTTCATATCCATAAACTTGGGCCTTATCTCTCCAGTCGTGGAGTGAAATACCTTTCTGCTTACCTTGGAAGAGGAGATTTACAAACTGCTACAAGGTTGCCTAAGTAGCCTGACCTCTTCCTCCTCCTCTGTCTCTCTGTCTTTCTTTCTCTCTCTTTCTCATTCTTAATACTATGGATGATGAAAATGTTCAATTTGTTATAGCTTATTAGTATTGTTATTGTTTTTAGGTAAACATTCCAATTTCGACCAAAGGGAGTCTCTTCAGACACGCCCTTTTTTATTTTGACTAGATTGCATTTATCCATTACATTTTAATTCAAGGGTAAGAAGATTTGACTTAGATTCACCTTTTAAATAACCTAGACATGTCTAGCCATGTCTACTAAAAACTAAAGGAAATGGGTCTATCACTGAGGTCAGTAGAAATCCTAACCCCAAACAGAGCACGCTGGCCAGCTACACGGGTCTTCTGATCACTCAGATCTGCTACTATTTTCTTCCCTCCCACATTCATTGCTTACAGATTTAATATTTTACTAACAGAGAATAAATTATTGGCCTATTCAGTGTCTTTAGGATAACTTTAATATATTTAATTAGGTATTTTTATTTACTTTGTCTTTTTGTGTTTTGTTTTTTGTTAATTTTTATTATTTTTTAAAATTTCTTTTTTTTTTTATGTGCATTGGTGCTTTGCCTACATTTATATCTGTGTGAGGCTGTCAGAAGCCTTTGAACTGGAGTGACAGACAGGTGTGAGCTGCCATGTGGGTGCTGGGAATCAAACCAGGGTCTTCTGGAATAGAAAGTAGCCAGTGCTCTTAACCATAGGGTTTCATCATGTATTGTGTATCCTTGGCTGGCCTAGAACTTACGAGTAGCCTAGGCTGGCCTCAAACTCAGAGACACACCCTAACCCTTCCCAAGTGCTGGCTTTAAAAGCATGTGCTGCCCTGGCATGTTAGGTTTTTAAAGAATTTTTTTATGCTAAGCTCAAAGATCAATACAAGAGGTTACGAATGGGTTTTAGATTAGCTGTATTTCTTGGTATAACTTTATGTGCTTGATATCACAATCTTAGAACTCACTGTCTTATGAGGCAATATCTTGCAGAGTTTTAAATCAGGTAAAGTTTAATGTACTTTCAAAATTCTGAATCCAGCAGTAGGTGTTAAAAAAAATCAAAATGCTGTAGAAACTTTCATAGGAACAATCTGGCATTGTTCAGAAATGCTAAGCTCTGAGCATTTTCCTTGAGAAAGAATAATTTAAAGTTCATGTAGTGCCAAATGCTTGCATTTATATACCCATCTTAAGGAAGCCATCTCTTCTTTACAGTCCTTTCAAGATATTTTCTGAATGTCATTAATTATTTTCATTTAAAATGTAGGGGGAAAATGCATTTCCCAAACTGGGTTTTTCACATTTCATAAATGAAATTTTGAAGTCTTTCAACTGATGGTATGTTGTTTAAGCCATAAAGCAAGATATAGTTAAAATGTGTGGTTACCCTGACAGTTAAATCCAACTTCCCACTGTAACCGAGTGGCCACTTGCTACAAAAGCCCTGCAAGGGTGGTGTAGGGCGGCAAAGATGTTTTATTTCTAGTCCGAGCTTTTTCCTGATCCAGGTCTATTACCACAGTAGACAAATTATTCGACTAGTAATTTACTCAAAAACATTGACAAGAAATATGAAAATGTAAAATGTATTCACAGTCAACTGAACATGCATATACACACAAAGTAAGGCTCTCTGCATACAAAACAAGGTAATTTGATTAGATTATTTCTAACATTTCCAACTCTACATTTCTATGAATCTTTGATAATAGATCTGATATTAAAATCTTGCTATAATCTTCACTCTGGGTTCAAACTAAAACTTCCCAACCTCAACTTCCAGAGTGTCTGGGATTAAAGGTGTGCCCCACCCCCATACCTTAATTCTAAAATTTCATTATTTGAAGAGGGCACTAGATGGAGAAACATTTCCTTTTACCTGAAAGTTCATCTTTTGCTAGAGACGCAGATAATAGCTAGTAGCTGAGTCCACAGGATAGGTATAAAGTCCTGTGAGCTCTTTTCCTGCAGATATTTTACAAACCCACTGTTTCACATTTATATAGATCTCTGTACAGGACAGTAGGAAGATAGGATGGGTGGGGACCTAGCAATAGTTGTTTTCTGCCTTCTGCTTTTAAAGTTCATTGATGTGAGCTCTCGCCACTCTTCCTTGTGATAGAGGTGGTAGAAGAAATGGATTCACCCGAGAGACACTGTTGTTTGCTGCGTATCCCTGAGTATCGTTTCTCCAGCTCTAATCTCTGGATCCCTCAGGCTTCCCCCCATCCACTTATTTCCTAAGACTTGCAGAGGATTCACTAAGTTTGCTATTACAGGTGTTGGTTTATCTGTCTTCAAATAAGCGATTGGACAAAATTCGTTCAGTTTAGAGAAGTAGTGCTTCCTGTAAGCATTCTGGGCAATGGTCCTCAGATTGTTCTGGCTTAGTGTCTGGCAGGCTTTAGAGAGCACAAAGCATTTCACAGTTGGAGTGACTCAAATGACTTTAGCCATATCACCTGCTCATTTGCCCAATTTACATAATCAGTTTAGGAAAAGAACAATGTTTCTGCCTCCCCAATGAAATTCCTCAAATTCCTTACACCAATCAAAAGAAATCCATCTTGTTCCTTGTAAGACATCTCTTACACACTCAGAAGCAAAAGCCGAAAGAGAGAATCACAAACTTTCCTTATCTTTTTGACCTTTAAAATTAGTTTACAGCTCTTGGAGAGATGAAACACAATTATCTATAGGCAGTATGCCTCAGGCATGTTCTTAGTAAGGAAGTAATGAGACAGATCTGGATTCAAAAATTAGTTGAGACATTTGCTAGCTGTGTGACTTTGGGTATTGCCCTTCAGTTTTTCATTGCTAAAAAAATACCACTGTTTTAAATAATATTTGTAATATAGTTAGCATAATCTTTGAAATATATGACATGTTTAATAAAAATTATATATTATTTATTGGCTGCTCATTTTCTGATTTTATCTCCAACATTTGAGGACTATTTTATAAACATCATTAACATACCATTATTACTTTACATTAACAATAATTACATTATTACATTATTAAGAAAATTATTCCTTGCTAGCATTGAGTTCTCAGCCAATGCTTACCTTCCATCAGGTATATTCAAATTAGCATCTAAACATTAAGTTCAGCTCTTGTCTTTCTTAACGCTTCTTACAACTGTGTTTCTGGCCCTCCCTTTTCTTTTTCTTTGTCCCAACTCCATCCTTTGAAGCAAATTGATCATAAGTTCCATGTGTCATTCACATTTCTATTTGTGATTAAAAATATGGCATATTCTATTTGTTATTGTAACTTGCCAGAGTTACAACAGAGAAACCCTGTCTCAAAAAAAACCTAAATAAATAAATAAATAGTTGATAAAAGGCTGAGAGCGGACTTGCTGATTCAAACAGCACCCTCCTATCTAACAATGAGACATTATCTTTCCTGCTCAGGTCAATGGTCACCTTGGTCATCATCATTCAGTGGAATATGTCACATGGTAATTAAAGAATGATTTGTTTCCTGATCTCACCAAGTAAGAATCCAGTTGAATTAGTTGTGAATGGCTTAGGTGGCAAATGTGACAACAGACTGCTACACAGACCCAGAGTCCATGACGATGTTAGCTTCTAAGCTCTCTGGAGAAAGCCAGGCCTATCAAGTAAGGCAGTGGAAGCGCTACCAACTGATCCTTTAACCAATGGCAGACTACAGGAGGATACACATTATAATTTAGGTATTCTAATGATATTTCTTTCTGAAGGCCACTTGAAAATTATTATTTATTATTATTATTATTATTAATTATGGAAGATGAGATGTATGACCAGGTTGTACATGTGGAGGTCAGAGGGAGACTTTGTAGATTTGTCTTTGTTGTGGTTTGTGTTGTAGGTAATTAATCCAGCAAGGTTTTAATAAAAACAAGGAGACATTTTCATATATACATAAGCATGCCAGACCTCAGCAGAGGGAACAGCATCAGGGCAAGAGCCATCTTCGACTGCTAACCACGCCTGCCTGTCCTTAGGAGTTGTATTCAATCAGAGCCCCCCCTTCCTGATCCAAAGGTCTACTTGCATGATGAAGGAAACCTCATAGGTTAGCTCCTCCTACAACCCTTCAGCAGCTGAACTGTGTCACCTTTAAGGTGGAGAAGCTCAAGGCCCAGGGGGAGTAATTCACTCCCATTGTTGCCTGAGGCTGGGTGAAGGCCATGAGACTTCCCTAACAACTTCAGAGTGCAGCTTCAATCACTCTGCTCACAACCTTTGGACAGGTATAGGAAGCAGTCCTTTAACAGAAAGCAGCAGCCATTTCCATCTATAAAGTAGACCTTTTCAGCTGTAGACATCACACATCCTGCCAGCACTTCAGGCTGCTGGCTCAATGATTATCTTTAAAGGTACAAGGGTACACACACAACAATCAGTAAATACAATATCTGGAGCTATGTTCAAATATTTCCCAATGGGTTTGAATGAGAGTGGCTTCCATAGACTCGTATGTTTGAATGCTTCGGGTTCCAGTTAGTGGAACTGTTTGGGACGGATTAGGAGATGTGGCCTTGTTGAAGGTGTGTTACCTGGTGGTAGGCTTTGAGGTTTCAAAAGCTCATGCCAGGCTCGGTGTTTCTCTTGTGTGCCTACTGCCTGTGGATCAGGATGTAAAGCTCTCAGCTACTGTTCCAGTGCCACTCCCTTCTGCTTCCCACTATGATGGTCATGGGTTAACCCTCTTAAGCAAGCCCTTAATTAAGTGCTTTCTTTTATAAGAGCTGCACTGGTCATGTGTCTCTTCGTGGCAGTAGAACAGTAACTAAGACAGAAGTTGGTACCAGAGACAGGAATATTGCAGTGGATAGCCATGACCGTGTTCTTGTTTGGGGGAATATGGAAGACTTTGGGACTTTGGACTGGAAAAGCAGATGAATGATTTAAGTGTACCTTAATGGATTGACCATCCTAATAGGAACATGGAAGACAGGAATGATGAGGGTAGTTTGGATGGGATGGGTCCAGGAGAGAACTGAGTTCCAGTGAGCAAAGCTGGAAGGCAGGGCCTTCTAATGAACCCTTTAATATCGGGCATAGAGTTGCAGAATTCAGAGTTTCCCCTGTTGTGTTTTGGCCTTGCTTCTGTCTAGTATTTCCTTATTACTCCCCTTTTTCTCCCTTTTGTAATGGTAATATATATTCTGTGCTACTGTATGTTGGAAGTATGTGATCTGCTTTTTTATTTTGATTTTACATAGGGTTACAATTAAGAGATTGTCTTAAGTCTCAGAAGAGTCTTTGGACTTGTTTGAATAAATGTGGCCTTATTGAGGGAGGTGTTACTGGAGGTGGGCTTTGGGTTTTAAAAGCCCATGCCAGGCCCAGTGCATCTCTCTCTCTCTCTCTCTCTCTCTCTCTCTCTCTATCTATCTATCTATCTATCTCTCTGTCCCTCCTTCCCTTTCTCTCTCCCTCTCCCTCTCTTTCTCTCTCAGCTACTGCTCCAGTGCCATGCCTGTTTGCTTCCCTCCATGATGATAATGGATTAATACTCTAAAACTATAAGCAAGCTCTTTAGAGGTCAGTTCCGGCAGGTTCAAGGATCTAAGATGGCTGCACAGAGTTGTCAAAGAATGAGGCTCACACAAGTTAATGTGATTAGTTCTGTCTCTTTCCACTTCAAAGCAGGCAGCTATTTATTTATACGAAAAGAAATGTTGTAGGAGTTTATTCCCAGTTATGTTTAAAATGGTTGGTTTGTGCATCATTGGGTGAAGGACTGCCTAGACCTTGGCATTTATATTGTCTGCAGGTGTTGGCTTTATTTAAAAGATCTTGATTGCTCATGATCTACACGTGGTATCCCTAGAACACCTGAGGAGCTTATAAAACCCCCTGAAATCAGATGCTCTGGGTTCCACTGTCCAGGATGACACTTGCCATGATAGTGTCCCCTCTGCTGAGGTCTGGCAGGATTTGTACCTATGAATATGCCCCCATGTCCTTTTTTGGTGAGCTGCCACAGCAGTGTACTGCTAAAAGAAATATGCCCCAGGTGCTTACAACACTATTACCCCAAGCATATTTATTTTAAGAAAATCATTACAGCCTCATCATGTTTTTTTTTTCAGTCCCATCTAATTTTCCTAGTTAGTTCCAGACATAGTTCAGAAAGTTTCAGTTATACAGACAGCAGAAAGTCATGTCCACTCTAGCAAGTAAGCAAGCAGGTATTCAAGTCAGCAGTTGCAATCACAAAGTAAAGTAATCAAATCTATTTACAACAGGGTAAACTTTCCTATCATAATCATATAATTGCTTTTAAAAGACAAATATTAATACCTAACTCTTTTGAATCACACTGTGATTTCCTATTTTTGTCTCTTTCTAACTCCTATTAGCCTTGGGCCTCCTGTGGCAGCTTTCTTAAAGTTTTATCAACCATGGGAGAAGTTGGAGTCTCAGAGGCTTGAGAATGATTAACTTTTACACAAGAAATTGGAATTAGATTCTCTCTCTTATATGACCTCATTCCCCAGAATATTCAGAATTTGTACTATTTGTGCACACACAAGAGAAGGCAAAGATGCCACCAGAGAAGGGGGGGGTGGTGAAGCAGGCAAATCACATATCCTTCTAGGAATTCACAGGGAGCTCCACCAGGTCTCCAGCTGGAGACCATATAGCTGGAGACTTAGTGATGCCTTGCTAATCAGAAAGCCATCCCTGTTGTATTCCCTGAATGTGCATGGCCATCGTCACAAGCTCTCACTTAAATGCCTTCTCTTATAAGAGTCATGTTGGCCATGGAGCCTCTTCATAGCAATAGAACAGTGATTAAGACAGTTTTATTTTTCTATCTTTATATGAGTTCTGGGTATTGAACTCAGGTCACCAGGCTTGCTTGCATCATGGAGTAGTGGTGTAAACCCCAAATCTGGTCAAGAATAAGACCAAGACAATTGAGCCAAATTTGAAGCAAGCTTTAATTAAATTATTTAAATACTAGTTAGGAAGATGACCAGGTCCATACTGAGGTTCTCCTGGAGTGAACTTGTCACCTCCAGAGTTCCCACAAAATGGTGCTGAGTAACATGGCACAGATGCTTAAAAAAAGCAGAACCTAGAAGGCTATGTGCTTTGCACCGGGTCCAATCAGTGGCAAGCGACTATCCAGATATACCCTGATATCCCCACCCACAAGTGACTAAACATATCCAGCACACCCAGTGCAGTAGGATCAACCAGTTGAGATCTAGACATTTCCTACCCAACATTCCAGGAGGTTATGGCCTCGGGCAAGGGAGATTCAGGACTATCTCACCTGAACAGCCCCACCTCGCACTCCAGGAAGTAATGTCCTTGTTTTATAGATCTCTTAGGCACAGTAATTAAAATTTAAAATATAACTTTTGCTCTTACAGTAGCAAGCACCTTTACCTGCTAAATTACCGCAGCAGTCCTATTGAAAATGACTCTTAAATGTAAAATGTTTTTAGGAAAGTTATTTGCTCAATCAGAAAATTACCAAGAACAGATTTTTTTCCCTCCACAACTCACTACAATGAGTTATATGGAAACAATTTGGTGTAAAATCCTCTTTTTTCTTTCAGTAACTGTTTTAGTGTGCTACCTGCTACAAAAGAATTTACCCTTGAAAATTTTGTTTCATTTTAAGGATCAATTACATCTAGGTGTAGAGGGAAAAGATTCTAACGCCAACCATCTTCAAACTGCTGTAAACTGAAGTTAGTATATTTTACTACTTGTTCTACAGGCTCTATTGGTTTAACTATATTAAACCATTTATCTTTCTGTCGGTATTAATGTGAAAAGATGAATCATTTTATAACACTAATTGTTTTTGAGATAGTAGTTTTATTCAATCTTTGAGGTTGTTATACGTACATACAATGTATTTGATTATCCCCACGCCTACTCCTCCCCCTAATTCCTCCCACAGCCACCAGCCACCCCCCTACCTTCCCAACAATAACTTCTTCTTCCCCTCCTCCTCCTTTTCCTTCCCCTCCTCTTCCTTCATCTTTTTCTTCTTTTCCTTCTCTTTCTTCTCCTCCTTCTCCTCCTCCTCCTTTTTCTTTCTTCTTCTAGCCATGGAATCCAACTTGGGCTACCCATATACTCGTCTCATGGGTGTGTGGCCATCCACTGGAGCATGGTTGACCCACCAAGGACCACATCTTTAAAGAAAACTGACTATCCCTCCCCCAGAAGCCATTGACTGTCAAAAGCTCCTCAGACAGGAGTTGGGGTTTGTGAGTACCCCTCATTCTAGAGTGCTGACTGGATTGACCTTTTGCAGGTTCTGTGTAGGCAACTGTAGATACTATGAGCACGTGAGTGCAGAGGAATCTGTTTTTCTCTGGTTCTGCAGGGTATCTAACTCTTACAATCTCTCCCCCTCCTTCCTTCCCAATGATTCCCGAGCCTTTGAGTGAGGAGGTATGATATAAATGCCCTATTTGTTATGAGTACTCCATAGACCTTATACTCGGTACTTGGATTAGCGGGAAGTTTCTGAGTTAACCATTGTCCACAGCACAAAGAAACTTTTCTGATGAGGTTTGAGAGCATGGATATAGAGATACAAATTTAGAGAGCAATTTGGTACCTGGCCATTTATCAGAATAATACTAGTAGGTTCATATATGGGGCCTGTAAATTCCCCAACCATTGGGTTCTTGGCCAGACTTACAGTACCCAGCATGTGTTTTCTCCTGTGGAGCTGATCTTAAAGTCAAGCAGTTGGTGATTCCCATGACATCTGCACCACCATTGTACTCACTGGCATTTCATGTCAGGTTGGTTCTTATTATAGCTTTCAGTGTTCATAGCTATAAAACTGTTGATGACCCTGCCCCTTGGCTCCTTCATCACACCTTCTAGTACATGAAATCTAGGCAGCAGGGACAGAGTATCTTGGTCAATACCAGCTTGATTTCTATATGTTGTATGGCCAAAGTGTGTGATGTCTTCAGCAATAGCATCTCACAACAGGTTCTGGTGGACAGTCAAGGGCAACGGTAATAATGCATATTGTTTTGGGTTTCTCTTGGATACCCCTAACAGACAACCTGAAGAAAAGTATCTACATTGGCACTGGGCTTTTTATTTAGCAACTTATGGTTTCTGGGAATATGATTATCTCTTGTATATAGTCAATTTAAATCAATCAATTTAATTCAATATCAATTCCCTGTATATAATCAATTTAAATATAATCAAATTAAACTCTTTAATAGGAATATATTATATGTAAATATGCACATATATTTTATTGTGCATATATAATACTATATTATAAATATATTTTATTATGTATGTTATTCATTACATGTATATTTAGGAAATTTATAAAATAGTAGGTTTTCATATAGTCTTTTCATACATCCTTATTGTTAATCACTCCTCCCTGACCCTCTCTTCCACCCTATCTTTCTATTCCATTCCCCACTCAAACTCCCCTCCCCTTATTTTCCTACTATTCCCTTTCCCACCAGTGGTTCTTTTCTAGTTTCCTGGCTTCTTTGGGTACTCCAAGTTAAACACACAAATCTGAAGAGTCAGCACCAAGATTCACATAGCTCTCCATGAGAACATGTGATGTTTGTCTTTCTGGGTCTGAGTTACCTCACTAGGTATAATGAGAAAGAGAAATTGAAGTTTCAAAGTTGTGAAGTTGTGAATTAAGAAGAAACAATGGTCATTGCGGTACATAGCTTCAATTTCAGCATTTGGGAGGCGGTGGAATGAGGAGCCTGAGACCAAGGCCAGTCTCAAGAAGCAAGCAGATAAACAAGCAACACCAATACTCAGCAAGTAAGTGCTGGATTATTTTAGTCTTTTGTGTTGAGTCAACACTAAACTTCAACTACTCTGAAAACATCTGCACCAAGGAATCACATTTGCTTCATATTTTATTTATACTGTGTACATAACCATTCTTTATTATTGCTTTATCAGTAGACAAATAACTTCCTGTGTTCCTTTCAGACTTACACTTTGATAAACTTACAACTAAAATTAATATTGACTACACTTTGGTGAGTTTATTGGTCTGTATAACGGAATGGTAAGTACAACTTTGTCAATTTCAAATTACTAGGCATAGCTACAATAGCAAAACCCACATCGAATTCAATACTATATATTCAATAATATATAACATCATTAAATAGCTCTCTCCTGCTACTCTGCCCTACACCCTGTCTTTAGACTTTACTGTCACCACTGTGTATTAGCATTTTAAATGGTTATTAAGCAGGTAAAGGACAAAAGGTTCATTGTAAACCAATATTCTAATCTTGTCTCCTCTGATTCAACTATTTCAATCTTATTCCCTCCTTTAATCTCTGGTCCCATTTTAGAGATTAGTACTGTGTACCGGTTGTGGGAGGTGTTAACCTTTCTTTAGTCTTATTTCAAGCCTCTTCCATTTCCTGGTCACTGCTGTGTCTTGTTCTTCACTGACTGGGTGGGTGGGGCATATGAGAAGTACAGTGTTAAAATGTGAAACAGAAAAGGACACTGTGTGATATTGTGGACTCTGGAATAGATAGCAGGTGTGTCAGCTTTCTATGGCTGTAACGGGATACCTGAGAAAACTGATTTCAAAGGAAAAAAAGGTTTTATTTTTTATTCAGTATCAAAGTTTCAGTCTGTGGGTACTTGGTCTTGTTGTCTCTGAGCCTGTGGTGGCATAGTCTATCACAAAGAGAATGTATGTGGAGGTGGGAGGTGTCTGCTCACCTCATGATGGTCAACAAAGCCTACAGAAAGGCTGTAAGGTCCCAATGACCTTACTTCTTTCCACAAAGCCTCACTTCCTCAAAGTTTCAATACCATGGGCTAAGACCAAACTTATGATCAGAACTATAGCACTATAGACTAGGATTAGATCTTCCACTAGCAACAAGTTTCAGGAATTTTCTTATAAGAGCAGGGTGGATTTTCCTTGCCTATAAATACTCAGTTGTAATTTTATCTCAACAACGATTTATGATTATCAGTCTTAAATGTGTTTCTTCAGAGCTCCACGCATGCTAGGCAAATGCTCCACTAAGTGACAACTCCAGACTTTCTGTTTTTGTTTTTTAAAGACAAGATCTTTTGTAGACTGGGCTGGCCTCACACAGCATTAATACAGCTGACAATGATGGAAGTCCTGATCCTCCTGCCTCCGCCTCTTAAGTGCTGGGCTCCTATCTCTGGCAGGAGTCCTTGTCAGTTCTGTTCCCTGGAGTGACTTTGCACATTCTCAGCTTTCTTTTCCACCCACAGAGACTTATTCACAGTGATTTCTGCATGTCTGCAATACAGGTGTTGATGGATGCTTCTTGGTCCTTGTCACCTTTTGTCCTAGCACTCAGGGCGTTTGAGTCCCTAGCAGTAGACAAATGAAAATGGAAAACCCACGCTTCCAGACATCGTTCAACACCACAAGCGCAGACTACTCATCTACTGTTCGCACTGTAAAAGGGCCCAGACCCTAGGAGGCCCCAGACCTTAGCACAACTGACTCCATGATAGAAGTGCCACTTAGGCTGTAAAATTCAGCACACAGATAGTATCATCTGTCAAAACAAAAACAAAGACCTAACCCATCAAAGTTCATAGTTCTGGAACGTCTCAAAATGTACTAACCTTGCTTTTTAACTTCTGTGGTTCCATTTCTGGCTAACTGTTCTTGTTAACTGAAGTATGTCAACCCAGAACATGTATTTTGTGCTTAAAAGCTCTTCCTAAGAAAGCTTCAGGGTACACTGGTGCAGTTGCCAGCTGGCTAATAAAGAATTTCATTTTTGTTTTGTTTTCTTTTGTTTTGCGGTGATTTGGTTCTTTTCAAGACTGGGTTTCTCTGTGTAATCCTGGCTATCCCAGAACTCACTCTATAAACCAGACTGGCCTCACACTCAGAGATCTGCCTGCCTCTGCCTCCCAAGTGTTGGGATTAAAGGCAAACACCACCACTGCCCAGTCAAATTATCATTTTTTAGACATTATACATATGAATAGAATAATCCACAAATAATTTTTATTGTGTGGCAACATGGATTTCTTTGATCTCCCTGTCTCTCCTATTTGTCTTTTTTGGAATTTAACTCATACTAAGTCCAAGAAATAAGATTTTGGGAAATTTAACTCAAGGAGAAGATTGCTATTTTTCTTTTTAAGACAAGGTCTCATGTAGCTCAGGCTGACTTTAAACTTGCTATGTGATCAAGGATCCCCTTGAACTTCTGATCCTTGTGCTGGGATACTAAGATTATAGGTGTGTACTACCATGCCCAATTTATTTAGTCCTGGGGATTGAACCTAGAGCTTCATGCATGTTAGGTAAGTTTTCTACCAATTGAGCTACATTTCCAAAGGAAACATAGATTTTTGGTTGTGTGTGTGTGTGTGTGTGTGTGTGTGTATATATGTGTGTGTGTGTATGTCTGTATATATGTGTGTGTGTGTATGTCTGTATGTGTGTGTATGTATGTGTGTGTATGTATGTATGTATGTATGTGTATGTGTGTGTGTATATATGTATGTGTTTGTAAGTATGTATGTATGTGTGTGTGTATGTGTGTGTATATGTGTGTATATATGTGTGTGTGTGTATGTCTGTATGTGTGTGTATGTGTGTGTATATATGTGTGTGTGTATGTCTGTATGTGTGTGTATGTATGTATGTATGTATATGTGTGTGTATGTATGTGTATGTGTGTGTGTGTATGTATGTATGCGTTTGTATGTATGTATGTATGTGTGTATGTGTATGTGTGTGTGTACACTTGTATGGGCCAGAGATCAACTTTTGGTAATTCGCTCTTTACTTCCACCATGTGTGTTCTGGGGAATGGAACTCAGGTTGTCAGGCTTGGCTGAAAGCACCTTTACCCACTGAGCTACCTTGCTGGCTCAAGATAGGAAATCTTTACAATAATAATGGTCAGAGAAGAGCAAAAGGTGTTAAGCTTGGGATTATGAAACAGTGGTGGCTTTCTATTGAGAATTTAAGAGCCATATCAGCAAAGGAATTTTTCCTTTCTTTCTTCTGCTCTCTGGAAAAACATGGGGATAGAATGTGGGGAGGAGCAACAGATGGAGAATAGGGTTTGTGATGCTTAGGTGTTAACAGCTTGGTTGGACTGAGAAACACAAGGGATTTTCCAGGCACTGCTGGGTATGTCTGTTAAGGCATGTGGGGAGGTAATAAAACCATTACAGGAGGTGGTAAAAGGTAGGTGGTGAGCTCCCTGGGAAAAACAGGTCACAGGTGTTCCTTGGGGCTGTAGCTTCCCTTGGCTCCTCCCTGTGTCCCCTCTCTTATTTCCTAGTTGGCAGGACATGAAGTCCTCCCTCCCCTAACCTGTCCCCATTGGGCCCTTCTTTGCAGCAGCACGAAAGAACTGGGATGAGAGTTTACAGAAGGCTGAAGTGGCTGTGGAAAGGAGGAGATGAAAGAGCTGCTGGTGGAGGTTTCTCTATCCATGCTTAGGTTGGCCCTGTAGAAATGCTATCTATATCTTGACTGTTGGAGGAGTTTAGTTACATGTTTTTTGGGGCCTTCTACTGAAAGCTAGCTACTTGGGCTTTGTTCTAGCTACCTGGCTTTCATGCTTCCTATGTAGTCTCCAACACTACAGAGTGCTGACCTGGGGGGCCAGGTGGACATTGTAGAAATGATGGTTATAAAATACAAGCTTCTGCTTTGCTCTATTGGCCCTTCATGCCTCGGGCAGCCTGTTGCTATGGTGTGGAGATCCTCAAGCTACCCTACAGATTGACAAGCAAGGAGCTGAGGGCTTCCAATATCCATGTTCAAAAGAAGCTTGAAGGCGGGTTGTGTAGCCTCAGACAAGCCTTCGCACACCTGTGCCTGAATGGTACTCTAATGTCTTATGAGAGATTTTAAGTCAAATGCCACTGAGGTTCTCTTGAATACCTAACCCCAAACAATGGGATAATCCATCTTTGTTGCCGTAAGTCACTGTGTGTTGGGGTAATAAGTTATAGCAATGGAAAATTAGTACGTGGTGAAAGGAATTAAGAAGGGAACCTTCTCCAAGATTTCCCAGTTCTGAGGACTCTGTAGTGACTGAACACCTTATTGTTCTCGGTTCTATGCACCTGCTTGGCTTGTTCACAGTAAGACTTTCGGACTCTGGACTTTACTGCCTCACCTGCCTGTAACAATGGGTGTGGTGTTCGGGTCACAATTTTATGTGTTGAAAGGAGAAATGTAAGACACAATCATCTATTGTGACTCATTAGCACCACCTACATGAAATATAACTAAATACAGTTACAAGAGACTGAAAACTGAACACAATTAGATTCCTGTGTTTGCTGTAAGAATCGCCAGTCCCACACTTTCCTACTGAACACAGTTCCCCAATGCCACTGGCATTTTCTTTTGTTGTTAAGGAAGTTTATTTAAATCTAATTCTATTGTAATTTACCATCATATTTGCCTCTGCCTCCCTTTAAAAGCAATTTTTTAAAGCTCTGTTAGGGCTGATCAGATGCTCAGAATGGGTAGAAGTACTTGTGCAGTCATGACAACCTGAGTTTGAAACCTCATCCCACCAGGTGGCAGTTGTTCTCTGACCTAAACTATAGCTAAAGCGTGAGCACGCCTGAAACTAACTCTCTCTCTCCTCTCTCTCTCCCTCTCTTTCTCTCTCTCTCTCTGTCTCTCTCTCACATACACAAATACACACACTACAGAGTAAGTGGAAAAAAAGTTCTTTTCATAACAGTGTTCTAAGACCTCCTTTGTATTACATTACAGCTCATTTCAAACACAATCCTTAAAATTATCATTGCTTAGCAGATTAGCATATCATAGTTTTATGTAAAATGTTGACAATTAAAAAACAAAACAAACAAAAAAAATTATGCCAATGATTCTAATAATGACACCACTCTGATTTTCTTTCCTTTTTGGGGGGTGGGGGAGTTTGAGACAAGGTTTCTCTGTGTAGCCCTGACCTTTGTCCTGGAACTTTCTCTGTAGACCAGGCTGGCTTGTCTGCCTGCCTCTGCCTCCTGAGTGCTGAGATTAAAGACATAGGCCACCACAGCCCCAGCCTGATTTTCCTTTTAAGCAGAGAAAAATCTATAAAAACAAATTCATTAAGAAAAAAAAGTGACAGGGAGGTGGTGGTGATGCATATTTTCAATCCCAGCACTGGGGAGGCAGAGGCATTTGCTCTCCGTGAGTTCGAGGCCAGCCTGGTCTACAGAGCTAGTTCCAGGGCAGTCAGAGTTACATAGAGAAACCCTGTCTCGAAATACCAAATAAAAAAAAAAAGAAAAGAAAAGAAAGGGGGTGGGGATCATAGCCGGGTGGTAGTGGCATGTGTCTTTAATCCCAGAACTGAGGCAGACAGGCAGAGAGAAGTAGAACGAGGCAGAGGTAGGTGGATCTCTAAGTTTGAGACCACCTTGGTCTACAGAGTGAGTTTCAGGACAGCCAGGACCACACAGAGAAACCCTGTCTGGGGGAAAAAAAAAGGAGGAGGAGGAAAAGACGGAATGGGGAGGGAGAGACAGGGAGAGAGGGGGAAGCAGGGAGGGAGGGATAAAGGAAGAAAGGAAGGAGAGAGAGAGAGCTAAAGAAAGAGAAAGAAAGCAACCATCATATTTAACAAGGCAATTCCAAACAGAATGACTCCATTCCCTCTCTCCTTCAGATGCAGATGTTACAGAATTAGCATCCTGAACTACTATGGAGAGCCCAAGACTATCTAGACATTAGCCACAATCAACGCCAATCAGATTACACCTGTTGCTTTTTATTTGGCTCCTTCAACCTCACCTTAAACCAGTAGGGCGCCACAAATGGTATTTTAAAACATTAGTTTCTAGTGCCCTCTGGTGGAAAAACAGTATTGGTGCTTACTCTATTGGTGGCAGCCTGTAGTTGGTCGGTTCAGGAAACTCTGAAACAATGAATCAATCATTTTCCCGTATAACAGGATAATTTGTATTTTCGCAACTGTGACTCAACTATTGCTCAACCACAGCACTGAGGAACTGAGATAGAATCTTATTCTGGGGAAGGAGAAATTAACTAAAAGAGAATAGCTGGGCTTTCCTTAGCTTTGGTAATATGACACTGAGTCTCAAGGGATGTATCTTTGGATATGGCATTGTTTTTGATAGATTCTTATACCCTCACAACAAACTGGAACTTGAAACCTAAGAGAATAAATCACTCCATTAACTTCAGGTTCCAGAGGTCTGGGGAAGATAAAGACACAGTCTGAGAACGGAGGGGGACAGAGAGGTTTCTGTTTCACCTCTTATTTTTCCCCAGTATTTTTTTTAAGTGAAGAAGATGGCTTGGCTGTTCTTTCTTTGCCCAAAGGCTCTTTGAGCTCAGGTTGTCAGACTTGCTGGGAGGTCCTTTTCCCACTGAACTATCTCTTCAGCCCTTGATTTTATCTCACCTCCTAAAATATAGGGCTTACCCCACACACACATAATTATTACCCACAGATACAGATGCGCAAGAAATACAACTTTAATTTTCCTTAACTGAAATTAATTTATATTGTGACGTTCAATATATTTATTAGTGCAAATAATCTGATTTAGTGTGGTGTCACATACCCAAAAAGTCCCATTTTCCTTGCTAAGGTAAGGCGAGTGGGCCTCCCTCGCATGATTTTTGAGTGTCATCGTGTACTTCTGCGGGAACCAGTGGGGCATTTCCTGTCCTCCTTATCTGACTAGTTTGTAAAAGTACACTAAAAAAGGATCAGGAAAATGAGGTTCCCAGTCTCTCTATGGCCTGTAACTATGGTTCAAAGTTTATTTTGATACTTTAATTCAAAACTTATAATTTTGAGGCTCAAACTTAATAAAATTGTGACAGGGCAAAAGAGTGCAAGAGGGTTCTCCATTTTGTGTTTTTGCTGAGGCCATTTCAGGTTTGACTAGAATTTGATCTCCTTGATGGAGAATCCCATGGAAAATACCCAACTCTATTCTAGGAACCCAACGTCAGTATATCCTAGCTAATTTATTTTAGCTTCTGTTGAACTGGCTGCTTGTGCAAACTTCTCCCTCCAGCTAACTGCTTATCTTAGCTTCTGTCAGATTTCTTGCTTATGGGAAGCTGCCCACCCCAAAGCAGCTGAGCAAGATGCCAGGACATGGTTTCTGCCTTCAAAACCCCAAGTTCTGGACACTCAGGGCTACACCTAGGCCCCCAAATACCTGTGTATAGTCCCAGCCGACTGGAATAAACTTTTTAAAATAAACTATAAACTGCATCTGAGTGGATATCTCTGGTAAGTTCCTCATAACAAAATTATGAAATCCTAATCTTATAAAAGTTACTTATTGTAAACTGTTAAAGATAATTAAGACTTATAAATTAATGGTCAGTCACATTATAAGTAATCAAATTTTTTAATGTGCTCAGAACTATGTTTGTAGTCATGGTAAATAAAAACATAATTCATTTACAGACACAATCTTGGAGGGAGAGACCAATTTATATCTCCCATTATATGGTCTTTTGCATATGTTGTCAAATATATATTTTTTTAAAAAACTGGTTAAAAGGGCTGGAGAGATGGCTCAGTGGTTAAGAGTGCTGACTGCTTTTTCAGAAGTCCTGAGTTCAACTCCCAGCACCCAAATGGTGGCTCATAGCCATCTATAACTATCTATAATGGGATCAGATGGCATCTTCTGGTATGCAGGTATACAAGCAGATAGAGCACTTAAATAAAATAAAATAAAATGAAATAAAATAAAATGAAAAACTGGTTATGAAGAATTGAATGATTGAGCAAAATGGGTTAAATTTATAACATACTTGCAAGGCAAGATATCCCCAAGTCCAGGTAGTTCCCAAGGATGGAGCAAAATCCCACGAGAGTAAGTCACTAGCCTCGCTACAGGTTAAAAAGATGCAAGGGAAATTGGACTTGCCACAAATCTGCTGCTTCTGCCTCCACCTATGTAGGCTGGACCAACTCTGGCTATATAGGCTAAACCAGAAAAAACCCCTCCTCCTTCTCAACAGAAAAGATGAATTATTCTTCATGTCTTACATGATAGAGAGATGGATTCTCTTGTCCAGTGAAGGATCTTAGAGTCTGCACCACGTCCTAAATCTCTAAATCAGGAGAAAGGCAAATAGCAAGGGCTCTGCCCTCAGTGTCTCCAGAACTGACATATGTGGATGTGTGAACAAGGGAGCTTGTCCTTAAGCTACCATCTGATTGGAATGGGACCTGCATGCTGGTTCAATTGGCCTCACCCTTTGCCCTGGCTTTCAATTCTTCCTCAAGCACAAGCTAAATCTAGGGTCCAATTCTGTTGAGAAGAGGCTGCCAGACGCTGTCAGCACACTCACAGTTTTGGAATATCTGAGCAGTGTCTTCGGAACTTTGCTAGATAACCCTATAAAAATGCCTCAGTGGGATTCTACGTCTCTTTTAAATTGTCAACTAGATGTTTTATTTCACTGACTTGTTTGTTTGTTTTTACAAAGCTTCCAGGTGCTTCTTCCTTATGCAGGGGTCTGATGTAAACAAACAGCTACTGCAGTTACTTTATTCCTGTATAGAGCTCTAGTTCACGGTCCAGCCATTTGTGCAATTACATTTAAGTTTGGGCTAACTTTATATTTAACCTTTTAATTAGCTTATGTTAATCTTGATATAAAAATTCCTCAGTAACTTTGTCATGTAATGCTCCCCACAAAGTAGTACAGTTATTACTTCCTGACTTACATTCTGGATCCTTGCCAACTGTTAGGTTTCGTCATGACCTCTTGGATGGACCCTCTTCTGAGGCACTCTTAACTGCTGCATCCCTCAGCCCCTCATCAATCTTTTGTCAGCTTGAAGCAGTTACACAGAGGTTTGGTGCCCTCAAACCCCTGAAAGCAGCTCGATGACCTCTAAAAAGGAAACTAATGAGCCATCTAACTCTCCCTTCCTTTTGTCTCTCCAGGAATGCAGGAAGACAACTGCATGATCCATCCAAGCCAATCTCCTCCTAAGTCACCAGAGGACCCCCTTTTCAACAGACCCAGGGCTAACCCCCTCCAACAATGACATTCCTCAGCAGGGAGCAGCTAAGAATCTATGGTCCTGCCCTCCCCCTTCCCTGTTTTTCTATATTCCTTTAGAGTTTGGGAAAATGTAGTGTCTCCCCTGTAAAACAGGATTTCTACAAGAAAACAGTTTTGCTCTGTTATCTGCTTAGACAGACTGTTTAGATTTGGGCAGGCAACTACAGATAGGCAGGACTACAGGAGGAAATGTAAGTATGTGCTATAGTCATGTCTGTCCCTATAAACGGTTGCAGCCATCTTTTTCAGGAGGAAGTCTCCAACACCTACACATGTGAGAGTATACCCTGTGTGTGCACTAATAAACATGGTCCTGTCTATTGAAGATAGGTTGCTGTCTCCTTTTCTGCCTTCCATCTCTTTAAGTTGCCTCGAAGATCTAACATGTACCACCGTGCTTACAAGTCTTTTCTTATATGCATATATACTCCACATTGGAGTAAGAACATTCAGTATTCCAGGATAACTTAAGTTTAACTGAGTTAATTCCAACTGCATGACCTTGATCCCAGATTAATGTCACATCTAGCTTTGGGAAGGGAGACGTCAACTTAGAAAAACTCTTATAGTTTTGCTATAGCATTTCCATATCATACAGTTTATGGAATAACTGTCAATAATTCCCACTTCCTGGTTATCCCCTTTATGTGCTGTAGAGGAACACTTGGAATTTTTATGTTAAGAAAAGCTTTTTGATTTAAATGACTAGTCACTAGAGGTTCATATTCCCACCCCAGCTGTGGTATAGTTGTTTACAAGTTGGAATTGAAATGCTTGATGCAGGTAGCTATAACCAGTTGGGTGCAGTTGTTCTGGCACCTGAAGCTTGTCTGTGGGATTGCGTGCCTCATGGGTTTATGGGAACTTTTGGCTTAGGGCATAAAAGGTCTGAAGTCCCCAAGAGTCGGGGTGGGAGTTGGTTGGTGGTTCATTGGTTGGGTTGCTGTCGTTGGTGTGAGAACAAAGGTTGGAGAGATTTAAGCTTAGGACAGCCTAAAAAGAGGCTGTGAAGATTTCCACCCTTCTTTCTGTATTAAGGCCACTTGTAAAAGCGGTGAAGATTTCTCTTTCCTTTCTCCTTCCCTACATTGAGGGTAAAAGATTGTAGCGTACTGCTACAATGTGCTATGTGTGTGTACTAGATCTACTGGGCATGAGATTAAGCAAAAGAGGTTAGAAGTCTTTGTCATAGATGTCTGTGACACCCACCTTCTGTGAAATTTGGCTCTCCTTCCTCTCTTGTGATAAAGCAAGCTGTTGGGTTGTGAGCTACTCTATGGTCATAACTGGTAGAACTGAACCCTCATATTAAAAGCCTGCAAAGGACTAGATCCTACTAGCAGTCACTGGAGTGAAATCACGTGAGTTGGTTAAATTCCTATCCTTGAGCTACTTTTGTCTGACTTTACTATCTGGAGACCTGTATCTGTTCCCATAATTGTTCCGAGGCTCTGACTTTACTATCTGGAGACCTGTATCTGTTCCCATAATTGTTCCGAGGCTCTGACTTTACTATCTGGAGACCTGTATCTGTTCCCATAATTGTTCCGAGGCTCTTACCAGAGAGATAGGCAAGGCTACTGTAGGACTACAGCACATGCTTCTTTGTACCGATGATTATGAAGTATAGAAGTTCACCCCTGAGTAAAACTGGAAGCTCCATGTTGTGTGACAGACTTTTCCTGGGGACGGGGACACACACACACACACACACACACACACACACTACTCACCCCAGGTAGGGAGCTCACAATGGACCAAAATTCAGATACCACCAAAGTCCAACTTGGTGAACCAATGGGTTTTATTGGGCTTCTTTACAGGAATATTGGTTTGGGATACTTACAGGATAGGAAATGACTCAAAGACAGGTGCATCACCAAAGTCTACCCCAGCATGGGTGACTGCTTACCAAAGCTGGGGACCTGGAGCAGAATGCATAGCCTGTGAACAGTGTCACAGGTTGAAGAATGTCCTTTCCAGGTGCCTCAACTGGCCTAAGCTCCTTCCAGGTAATTCAGCTAGTGTTTGCTTCTTTCAGGCTCTTGGCTGGACTCTGCTTCTCTTCAGGTTTCTTCACTGGTCTCTGCTTTGTCCAGGCATCTGGGCTGGCCTCAGAGGGTTCTCTGTAGCTTGGCTCCTCTGAGAGTGACTTTAGCAGCCTTTGTTGTTTATTCTTGGAAGAGAAGGTATCTAGTGAATTTGGTCAGTTTCAAGGATTGAAACTATTTTAAGCTGCTTACTTCCATTTTAAGGAGCTTCCCTGGGAGATGGAATGCTTCCATTTCAGAGGAAACTGCTACACAACACTCCAGGATCACAATTAGCTCTGCATATGTTCACTGTTTCAGAAGCATTTAGCATTTGTTTCTTCTCTCAACCTAGAAGCAGATGGGTAAAGCTCAAGAGTAGCATGTCTCAAACGGAAGTGACCTTGTGAAGGTTTAATAGTTGTACATAATAATAAAGTCTTGATCAAAGTGTTTTCAGACTATATTGGTGGAACATTGGGTATATAGGTCACAGAAACACAAGGAAATCTCTGCTACAGACTCGTACGCTAAGCTTATACATTTCAAAGACTTTTTCTTGCCCAGTGGTGGAAAAGATGTTAGCTCAAACACAGAGGAAGACAATGACTATTAAAGGTACTGACCATAGCCCAAGATAATTCAGCTTTAGATCTAAACATGACAACACTCTACAACCATGAAGTTCTAATTAGGTGATAAGCCTTACAGAATTGTTAACACAGGAGAGGTTTACTTTCTAGAGACTTTGTTTTCCAGTGCAAGCTATTGCCAAACATTGCATTTGGTATATTCAGAACCCAAATGTTGTTTTCTGTCCCATGACACTAAGAAGACTCACTTCTAGGATGTGAAAAAGATGAGGCTGAGTGGATAGCATGGAGAGGATTCCTGATGATATTCTCCTCTCCCTCCCCCTCTCCTCCCTCTCCCTGTCCTCCTTTTCCCTTTCCCTCTCTCTCTGTGTTCCTTAACACCAGAGTGCATGTATGGAGGATAGAGGTCAGAGGACAACTTTGTGGAGGGAACAAGCCCTTTTACCTCCCTGGCTCCTGCTTTGTTTAGATTTTACATCTACAGTTACAGTTCTTTGAAGAGATTTAGCCCATTTAGACATTAGAAATTAATTTAAGAGATCTATTTATGTGTATTTGTGAGGATGTGAGTGTAGACGCGCACCACGTAAGTACAGGTACCCATAAAGGTAAAAAATTAATACTCGGGAGCTGGGGTCATGAGGACGGTGAGCTGCCCTCACGTGGGTGTGCGATGTGTCCTCGCCAGGCGCAGCAAGCAAGTGCTCTTACCCACGGCGCCATCTCGCCACTCCCCCCGTATAAACTAATTTCTATTAATTACGATTTATATTAACCAAGACACCCTTTTAGCACTTTACTAAATTTTTAGTAAACCCGTGGGCTTATTTTTTAAAGTTACGTTACACTAGTGGAGATATATATACATACATACATATATATATATATATATATATATATATACACACACACATGTATATATACGTGTATATATATATGTATGTAGTTCCATAGCCTGGAAGATCTTTAAGGTTCTTTTCAGGAAACGCAGGTCTGTTTCATTTCACTCTATATATGTGAGACAAGATCCGGCAGCGTACCTCAGGCTGGACTTCCGGCCCCAGAGACGCCCCCGGCAACCCCCAGGCTTCCCTCGGCTTCCCCCCGCGCCAACCGGAGACCGGGTGCAGCCTCGCTCAGCGGACCCGGCGCCCGCAGCCGGCTCTCCGCGGCTTTAAGACCCTCGGTGGCCGACACGCACCTCACGGAACCTACGGGAACGCACGCCGCGCTGAGCTCGACTGCGCCTGCGCGCTGGACGCTAGTTGATTCGTGCAGGGCCCTGGCACTCAATCCCAGCGAGGGGCGGGGCGGGAGCCCGAGGAAAGCCTGGGGCGTGGATTGCCCTGTGACTGACAGGCAGAGCCCCGCCCCCGGCCCTTCCTGTTCCCGCTCTTCCTCGCCTGTCAGTCAGCTCCGAGTTCCTCAGAGGACGGCGGCGGCGCGAGGGGCGGCGTCCCGGACGTCGTGTGCAGGCGGAGCCCTCAGGAGCCGGCGAGACTTCCAGGCCCAGCCCGTGAGACCCCAGGCCCCCTCAGCTTTAAGTGACCCAAGTCCACAACCTAGAGTCGAACCCCTCCGCGTGACGCGTGCGCGCACACCTCTCCCCGATCCTCAGCTTCTCGGGAACTCCGGACGCCTTAGTCCCCAGTGCACCTGCACCGCACCAACCCACCCTCCGCCCGAGGAACCTGGGTAGCTCGGGCAGAGAGTCAGGGTTTCCAGACAGGAAACCGGGACGCTCGGTGTAGAGACCCCAAACGCCCTCAGTACCTGTCACTCCTTAAGATGAACCTCCGAGGTCCTAAATGCTCTCGCCCTGCAGGACCCCAGATACCTTCAACGTGACGCACCCCAAATCCTGACACAATCACATCAAGTCTCTCAGTCTGAAAGTCCCCAAACCTTGTCTCGAAAAACCCCAAATGCTCACAACCTGTGAGACTCCTCTAGCCTGCAAACCCCAGTCCTCAGCTTGAGGTACCCTAAATTCAAAATCTCAGCCAATGGGTCTCCAACTCCAGTCCTTTCCCCCAGGATTCCTGAATCCACTGACCTGAAAACGTCTCTCCGAGTCCCAGCATTGTCAGTTAGGCCCAAGTGCTCCGCCTGGACTCTCTGGTCCAGATGGAGAGCAGGTTGGGGTCGGGGGTGGGACCCTATTCCGTGGGAAAAATCTTCCTCCACTTGCTGAGGCAAACCTTGACCCAGATGTAGGGGCGATGCCCAGGTTAAGGACTAGGTCCAGAATCACTGCGCCTGCACTATCGTTCTCTACCACAGAGACTGGAAAAATACCTGTGTTGACTACATGGATTCCTCGGCTCCTTCCCATGTGCTGATGGGCCTCTTCTTGGCCTAGGACCCTTCATTACTTCTCCATCCATAGGATCATAAGACCCTGGACCTCCCCAGGGAGATGTCCTGCACCATGAGCACCGACAAACTGGAAGAGAATAGCCCAGCGGGAAATGCAGGGAGTCTCAAGTGGAAGCCCAAGGTAGAGCAAGGTTGTCCCAGGATCAGAAGGAGTGTGGGATGTGCAGAGGCAAACAGATGGCCTTAAGGACCAGATTCCCGGCCATATTGGTCTTCCTATGACAGGATGGTGGGTCCTGTCATATATGAGACAAGAAAGGCTCTGTCAGCAGGAACATCCAGTGTTTGCTTAAAGAGGCTTCTGGGAAGTGTGGGGGTGGGGTGAGGGTGGGGGTATCTTGATCATTGAGAACACTCCAGGGTCCCATGCCCTGCCCTGCACGTTCTGTTATTTTGTTCTTATTTTTCCTTCAGGTCAAAGATGAGTTCAAAGACATTTCCATATACTTCTCCAAAGAAGAATGGGCAGAGATGGGAGAGTGGGAGAAAGTCCGCTATAGGAATGTGAAAAAGAACTATAAAATGCTGATTTCCATAGGTAACAAGAATCCTAGGTCTTTTCAGCCTAGGTAAAAACCAAGTCTCCAATTCCCATGTTATGTCGGTGCTCTCCCAGGTATCACAGTTCCCTATGGAGACAAGTTTAGAGAAACTTTGTGTGGTGTGTGTGTGTGTGTGTGTGTGTGTGTGTGTGTGTGTGTCCTGGGCTAAATGCCAGTACTGGCCATGCAGAGATCCCATCTCCACTTCTAGAGCCTACCTGGCCTTGTCTTTGGTTCCTTCCTTTGGGGACTGCTTCCTTTTTGAGAGGAACATTTTGCTTCTTTTCAGGTCTCAGGGCCCCAAGACCAGCTTTCATGTGTTACCAAAGGCAAGCCATCAAGCCCCAGATAAATGACAGTGAGGGTTCTGATGAAGAATGGACACCTAAGCAGCAAGGTGAGGGGCTAGGAGGATTTAGAAGTCCTATTTGAAACCAGGCCAGGTTTAGTTTCAGAAATGTCTCAGAATTAACTTCTGAAAACTGTTTTTTTCCCAAGACTCAAAGGTCAGCAAACAAACAAGATGCAAGGCAATATATAGTAAGAAGCTATTCCTATGAAAATTTAATATATGTTAAAACTGTATATTATTTATATATATAATTTATAATATATACAAATCTGTTCATGAACAAGAAATGTCTAATTAGATCTTTCTATAACTGCTTGTCTTAGAGGGTTGTGTGGTATACCAGTAATATGCTTTATGCCATAGTATGCAAAACTTTTTTCATTTTACTGGAGACATATGCAGGGGTATTGTCAGTCTTAATTTGTAAAGGTATTCCCATAAAAGCCATTACTTCCAGTAAATGTGTAAATACAGAATCAGCCTTTTCAGAACTCAAAGCAGAAACCCATTGAGATCCTGAATAAGTATCGATAGTATGGTGTTTCTCAAATAGTATTAGTTTACCAAATTCTGCAACATGGAACACATCCATTTGGCAAATTTTCCCTCTTAATAACCTTAGGGTTACTTCCAGCAGGCAATGGGACTTGATTATACAAGGAACAATTCTTTGGACATTTCTTTATAATTTCCTTGGCTTGTCGGCAACTAATGGAGATGTTCCTTTTTTAACATTTTGCTGCTTACATGGCGCTTTTCATGAAATTTTGAGGCTTCTAACACATTTCTTATTAATAACTGATTAATCTCATCATTTTCTTGTGCCAATGAGCTTGGTAACCCTGTATGAGATCTAATATGAGTAATATATAATGTACAACTTCTGTGTCAAATTGCTTGTTGCAGCTGCATAATGTTAATCCTGAATTATCAGGAATAAACTCAGCAGTTCCTATATGCAAAACAACCCTTTCTGCATACTGAGAATCAGTGATAACATTGAGAGATTCAGGAAAGTCTAACAGTACCATAAGAATAGCATACAACTCTGATTTTTGAACTGAAGCATATGGGCTTTGATTGACTTTTCTTATTTTTTCTGACTTGTAGCCTGCCCTTCCTAGTTTATTTGCATCAGTTTAAAGTGTAGGCACTCCAGAAATAGGGTTTTCTTTCACTATATGATGAGTATACAGTCAGTCCTTTTGATAAACAGAATTTGTTTGTTTTTAGGATATTTGTTATTAATTTCTGCCAAATAATTGCTACAAGCTCTTTGCCAATCTTCAGTGATTATCCATGCATAATCTCAGCATCCGAGTAAGGCTCCACTATTTTTCTGCTGAATCTGTTCCTGACAGCTGACAAAATCTTATTTTTCCCTTTATAATTAAGTCAACAGCCTTTTCTATATAGGTCTTTAATTTTTTACTCAGCTTATGTGATATAAATATCCATTCTAAGATATTATCCTCTCTCTGCATAAGATTTCCAGTAAGGGAATGTTTTTTAAATAAACTTAAAATCAGCAATGTTCCCAATAGAAAGATAGGGTAAATGATATTTCAAAAATCATTTCCCTATCACCCTTGGGTCATGCTTGAAGTCTTCACTCAGTTATGCAGAATTCTCTTTTCCCAATGAGAATCCCAAGTGAAAAACATGCACCAACCAAAGCACTGATTTCTCATCACTTTTCAGTTAATCCTCCTTCTGTGCCTTTCCGAGGGAAACACACTAAACAACAGAAGGTAAGTACTTTCCAAATCCTATAGACAAGAGAACTTTCCTCATGGATCCAAACATAGGTAAGAGAAGGAGAAGGCAGAGTACCCTGGGAACTCCCACCTTCCCAGTCTTCTACACAGTGTCTCCCATCCTCATGTGACTAATAAGAACATCAACAGTAGTAACTGATCTTGTCTTACTTCCACAATATTTCATATTGTGAGCATTTTATATTAATTATATTAATAAGGCAGTTACTAGATTATAACCACTTTCTAGGTAAGGAAACTGGTATAGAAATGTCCAGTGATAATGCCTAAGATCATAGTAAGCAGTGGTGCAGTCAATTCCAAAACTCATTCTTTAACGTACTTACAAGCTCTTTAAAATTTAATATTGTAAAGTCATGGCATCAGCCATTTTACATCACTCACCTAAGTGTTCCTACCTCAGCGTTTCTCTGCTATGTCAAAGGGAAAATATACTAAGATACTTTAAGGGTAGTTTACAAAAATACACAGAGGATTTTTGCTTTGGATGGAACAGATAAAGGTGATAGAGACTCATTCTGGTAAGAAAGAGCACTCTCAGCCCTAAGAAGATTCAAGTTTGATAGCAAAGAATCCACAGAAAAGAAAATGACTTAATCAGGGATGGTGATGCATGTCTGTAATTACAAGGGAAGCAGAGTCAGAACTGTTGAGTTCCAGACCATCCATGGATACACAGTGCTATAGTGAGGATCTGTCTTGGAGATGGAGGTGAAAAAAGGATGTAAGACTTCATATAGGCATGTACTATTCCATTAAATGTCATCTGTGGTAGAGACCGTGAGAAAAGCTGTTAATCTCACATTACTATTCTATTCAGTTGCACATGTTCTATTCAGTATCACATCAAGAATTAGCATGTATGGGAGGTTGGCAAGAGGGCTCAGTGGTTAATAGCATTCCCTGTTCTTTCAGAGCACCTGTGGCACACACACATGCACACACACACATACACACACATAAAATAAATCTTAAAAATTAACAGTTAGCATGTATACAAATTTATAATGAGAAAATTAGTGAATTTTCTGGCAAAATTGGTACAAAAACCAGTTAATCTAGTACCAGAGTCAACCCAAGCATGAGTGCTCAGATCTGCAATTCTTGAATTGCTGATTCTTGAGAGGCTGAGGTAGGAGGAATCCTGTGAGTTTGAAGCCAGCCTGCATAATGAGACCCTGTCTCAAACAGCCTAATTCCTGAATCAACTATTTCAACTTTACAACTTTACAACTTACAATTTTAGCATCACTTAGTTGTACATTTCTGCAGACCATCTCTTCATTCTCTTTCCAGAATTACTGCTCTGTTCTGTCCCTTCCTTTTAGAGGTGTGTTTTATCCCTGCTTTGTTTTCTACATTTCTCATCTCAGTCATCTCCTATTTTATAGATATGTCCTCTTTCTCTCTGTCAGCCTTACCCTCTACTTTCACAAACTTTCTGACTTTCCAGTCTTCCCAGGCTGTAAGCCTGAAAGAAACCTGGAGAAAAAGAGCCTAGGATATGGTCTCTTGCCCTAGGTTCACAGCCCAGATGGTTTCTTCCTTTCTCTTCCTTATTCAGACACTCCACATGTGTCCAACCAAGGATTGTTCCAGCATTAACTAAAGTCACATGTGGAAACATGCAGAAAGCCATAAAGAACTACAGAAATGCCTGTTGTGTTTTTATATGTGACTCTCATTAAAGGGAACAGCTAGAACGCCATTAAGTGATGAATCTAATGTGAAGGAATTGCCTGGAATAGAAAATTTGCTGATTACAAGTGACTCCGAACGTGCCGAGAAACCAGTGTCCTCTCCTGGAGAAGGAAATATCTCTGGACAAAGATTGAGTGAGAGTAAATACTTTGGGAACTTTAGTCCTCCGGTGTTTCCTAGGAAGGCTGATGAGAATGGTCTTGTGTAGTGAACTTTAGTGGCATGCTGTTAAGTACCATGTCAGAACATTGGCATTAAAATCATGTACTTGGGCTATTAACTCATATGGAGTCACTAGGGCTCAGGCAGATCTTACAAACCCTGTGAGCTTCTGAATGTTAATTTGTGGAATAAGGAAATGGTAGTTCCTGTGTTGCTTTAAAACAGCAAGTGAAGCGTAAAATAACCAAACTGGGCAAGGTGTCCAACAAACCTCTGCGGCAATAGGAACCAAACGCTCTCAATGCCGTGTACCCAGGCCTTTGCACAATGCCTAGTCTGCAGTGTGCCCTCAACAAGTATTTTCTAAATGAATCAACATGTGAGTGAACCATTTTAAGTAGAAAATGTGGGCAAGTATAAATTAAACTTGGAAAGTCAGAAATTAAAATTGAATTGACTGTGGAATCTCAGCTTCTCTAAACAAAAAGTTGAAGGGAGCAGTGTGTATAGAGTGATAGAAAATAATCTTATGGCAGTAAATTTCACATTTAAAACACTTTAAAAATTTTAGTTTTTTTAAGGACTTATTTATTTTTATATGTGTATAAGTGCCTCCATGTATGTACGTATGTGTACCACGTGTATGCTTGATGCTGGCAGACCAGAAGAGAGTGTTCAGTTACCAAGAACAGGAGTTATAGATGGTTGGTTATAGAAGCCAGCATGACTCACATCCCATGTGAGTGCTCATAGCCAAATCCTGGTCCTCTACAAGAGCAACGTGTGCTTTAACTGATAAGCCAGCTCTTCAGACCCAAATTTTACATTTTCTGAAAAAACAGGGATAAACGCTCCAGATTCACAAATTTCAACTCACCTTTGTTCTCCAATCCAGAACTCAGGAGAAAGAATGTTGAAGTAAGGATGTACAGTCTGCGAGAGAGAAAGGGCCTTGCATATGAAGAGGTTAGCGAGCCTCAGGATGATGACTACCTCTGTAAGTGGCTGTCCGGGCTCTCACGCAGAAGGCTGTTATGTTCTGATGTAGTGATTTATCTGGTCATTTGGAGCCCAGATTATATCTACTCTAGTGACTTTGGGTGTAGACTGAGTGGGAATGACATGAGTGTTGTGCTCTTCCTGAAGACCTTTAGATCTTGGAATGTTCACATACCTTCCCCGATTCCTGCTCTTCTTCCCTTAGATTGTGAGAAATGCCAGAATTTCTTCATCAACAGTTGTCCCAACCATGGGCCTCCTTTATTTGTAAAAGACAGTGAGGTAGACCAGGGGCATCCCAACCACTCAGTCCTCAGTCTGCCCCCTGGGTTAAGAATTGGTCCATCAGGCATCCCTGAGGCTGGACTTGGAGTATGGAATGAAGCATCTGATCTGCCAATGGGTCTGCACTTTGGCCCCTATGAGGGCCAGATCACAGAGGATGAGGAGGCAGCCAACAGTGGATACTCCTGGCTGGTAAGAGATGCCTCCTTTGCCTTCATCCTGTCTCCCCACATCCTTCCTTTGTGTGCTTCTGTGACATATGAGGCTATGACGGGGCAACATGACTAATTATGTGTGCTGAGTGGTCTCTGCAAACATGGAAGCCCTGCTTTAAGATCTGAAGGAGTAGAGTGGCACAGAGACAAAGAGAACACACATGTACCTGATAACTCAGAAGATCATGTGGTCACTGAGTGGCTGATTCCAGAGCTCAGCACTGACGAGAGTGGAATGATGTGATTGACATCTCAGAGCTTAACATGTTTGTTTGTTCTCTTAAACTCAGATCACCAAGGGGAGAAACTGCTATGAGTATGTGGATGGGCAGGATGAGTCCCAAGCCAACTGGATGAGGTAAGGAAGACCATTAGGTTTCTAGGTTCCAAGAAAAACTGTCACTTATAGACTTGTTCCTTTCATTTTCATCATGACTCCCTCAATGGTTCTCATGTGATCTGCTCCTCTTTTCTCTGCATAGTGAACAGTCAGGAAGAAATAAATTAGTAATATCATTAACTGTTATCCAAGTACAAATCTGCTCAGCAAAATTGGAATACTGAGGTAAACCTTACGGAGCCTACATTCATCAAAAACACTGGGTTTGGGACTGGAGATTTGGCTCAGCAGTTAAGAGCACTAGCTGCTCTTCTAGAGGACCTGAGTTCAGTTCCTAGCACCCACAGGCAGCGCTCAACTGTCTGTAATTCCAGTTCCAGGGAATCTGATACCCTCACACAGACATATATATAGACAAAACACCAGTTCACATAAAATATAAATAAACAAATCATTGAAATTTTTAAAAAGAAAACACTGGGTTTATAATTTAGTTAGTATTTATGAAGCATTTATTTTGTGTTCTGGTTCAGAAAATAGATTTCCTTATTTGTGCATGTCATACAACTTGTGTCCTTACAAACAGCATGTTACAAATATTTTATTACAGAAAACTTTGATTGTAATTCTCCTGTTTTTTGAGAAGCACACAATACTGAAATAACCTACAACAAAGGAACTTTAGTCTGTGAGGACAGGAAATCTTAGCTTTTGAGACATCCATACTGGAAGGACATAGGTTTGGAAATTGTGCATGCCAGCTGTTTTCTGTGAGGGAGTCCTGTTTGATTAGAAGACAGAAAATATAAACAAACTGCTATTTTTCTGTGTTATCCTTTTTTAATCTTTTTATTTTTTAAGACAAGGTAGCACAGGCCCTCCTCAGACTCACTATGTAGCAGAGGATGAACTTAAATTTCTTGTTCTCAAGTCCTGATACCTGCAGGAGGCCCTGGTGCCTGTGGGATGCCTTGGTGCTTGCTGGATATTGGGGTACCTGTGGGCTTGGGAGTGGAACCCAATTTCAGGTTGAACTTCATCATGTTTGGTCTTGGGCTGGTTTGGGCCAGGTGAATAACCATCATTAGAGCAGCCTGCTGCCTCTAGGATTTGTGGAGATGCCCATGATCCATGTTCCTGCCACACTAGCTGGACTTAACTTTCTTTTTTCTGTCCTTTTTTTCTCTTTTTCTTTTTTTCTTTTTCTTTTTGAGGGCATAGGGGCAGGAGGGGGGAACAGAGACGAATGGGAAGAGTATGTTATCAAGATACATTATATGAAACTCAAATTATTAATAAAATTTATAAATAAATAAATTTCTTATTCTCCTGACCTCACTTCCTGGGTATTGAGATTATAGGCATGTACCATCATACCGAATTTTATGTGGATGGAGCCCAGGGTTCTTGTATGTAAGCATGCACTCTTCCAACTTCACTCTATCCTCAGCCCTGTTTTCTGTGTTGTCTTGCTAGAACAAAGAGACCTCTAAGTTTGTATGGTAACCTGGCAGGTAGTGGGGAGAACTTTCAAACAAGCAAGCTTGGGATCAATGTAGAAAGAAATGTGCTAATCTAGGACCAGAATATATGAATAGTGCCAAGCTCTAAGATATAAACAGGAAGATTTAGAGTTTAAAGAAGTAGTTCACTATGTTTTGTTGCCAGTGAAGATAGAAGTCTGAAACAGAGCTTTGAAAATTGGGCTCTTAGGGGAAAGAAAAGGTTCTGGAGCTGGAAAGTACATATACTACGAAAGAGATATACATGAGAACAGGAGGGTCTTGAGAAATGAGAAGGCTGAGAAGTGAAAGAGCACCAGAGGACAGAAGTGCTGACCACCAACACCGGGCTAGATGCAGATACAGAACTGCCTGCCTGATATTCCCCTCCTTTTGCGTTTACTCTAGGTATGTGAACTGTGCTCGGGATGACGAGGAGCAGAACCTGGTGGCCTTTCAGTATCACAGGCAGATCTTCTATCGAACATGCCGGGTCATCAGGCCAGGCTGCGAGCTTCTGGTCTGGTATGGGGACGAGTACGGCCAGGAGCTGGGCATTAAGTGGGGAAGCAAGAGGACGAAAGGATTCACGGCAGGACGAGGTGGGCACTACTGTGGTTCCTTAAAAAAGAAGGAGAAGGAATTCTCCTTGAGAATTTTCATGTTGCAACTCTTTTAATTTTAATGATTTATAGTAAATAAAAGTAAAGTTTAAATGCATTAAGAAAAATGAAAATTACAAGAAATTCTATAGGAGGTACAACCTCCAGTGTTAAAAGCGTAAGATAAACCAACTACATAAAAATTAGCATTTAGAGCACTCGAAAATAGTAATACTAGTAGAGAAATGGAAAAAATGGGGAGAGGTAAGGCAAGAAAATGAAACATGAACAGGAACCCTCAAAGGCATTTTTAGAAACAGGAATTCACAGTAAGGAACAGACATAAACCTGGCCAGGAATGAGACTCTGGATCCAACAGAAAGCAACTGAGAGATGAAATAAATTAAAAAGCAAAACCAAACTACAGCCTAAATCCCCAGATCTTACATGGCTTAATCCAGATGTTACTTACCCCACCCACCCCACCCCAGACTCAGAATGAAATGTAAGTCAATACAAATAAGAATAACTGTGTTGATGTTCTAAGTCACATCAGTCTGGCTTGGGCTCTTCACCATCATGGAATGGTGGGTCACTGATAGCCAGAGGTGTTCACCAAAAGCATTATGTTGCAGCAGCAATTCCACTACCTACAAATGCCCGTGACTGCAAGCTTCATGCAGTGTGTCCACCCAGAATGGTCTGGTTTTTTTTTTGTTGTTGTTGTTGTTTTTGTTTGTTTGTTTCAAGACAGGGTTTCTCTGTTGTAACTCTGGCTATCCTGGAACTCACTCTGTATAATACCAGGCTAGCCTTGAACTCACAGAGATCCTCCTGCCTGTGCCTCCCGAGTGCTGGGATTAAAGGCTTGTGCCACCACCACCAGGCCAGCATGGTTGGGTTGTTTCCATTTTGCAAGAGGTATTCAACAAAAGGCATATTACCCTTAATGAAGCAATATGAAGCATAGTCTCTCTGTGATTTCTTTCTGTCCATAATACTGGGTGACAGCTTCACTGTGGAGGGGTTTGACATCATTTGTCTGTGATTTGAGTTACTCAGCAGAGGTGAAGTCGTCTGAGACTTTACTGTTTCTCTTGAGTGTGTCATCAGCTTGAAGGCCACTTGAAGACAGCAAAGAAGTCAATAGTACATTTTCTGCAGACACTGTTGGCCCAGCAAAATCTCTGCTGGTGCTTGGAATGTTGCTCCCACATCACTTAGAAGTAGGATTCGAGGCCTGCTGCATCCTTCGCGGCTTCCATTACGCCCTACCGAATGAAGATCTTTCATATAGGAGTCTTGTCACTTCTTGCTCAGTGTCTGAACATATGTTCAGATATGGTAAAGAGACTTCAGTCAAGCTTCCAGAACATTCAGAGTCTGCAACAGAGCCACTTGTTAATAAGACTTACTAAAAAAATCAATTTCACCATTCACTTGTGGGCTTTCCATAACTGGTGATTGGCTACGGAAGGAGACACTACTTCAATTCCTCTATTAGAATCAAATCTACTATCTTCGTTTCCTGGCCTTAATTTCCACTCCTGGTTGATCTCAGCTGAAGATTTCTTCTGCTTTTTTGCAGATGTTCTAGAAGTTGTTTTAGCCCTCTTAGAAACAACTTCAGGAGGACTTGTAGAAACAAATCCATACATTGAGAATTGCTGGGCTCTGTCATCTTTTGCCTTTTGAAACAGGGTTAGTACTGACACTTTATTCACATCTGACCTTCCTACTTCGAAGACTAAACCACATTTGTATTGAATTCTTCCTTTCTGAATCACCAAGTAAAATTGCCTTAGATGTGTCTTCTTTTGGATTTGAAAGTTTATTATCATGTAGCAAAATTTGAAGCTTACTGTAAGGCTGGATCATGCTGTCCAATTGTCTGTTTATCTTGAGGTCTAGGATCCAGTAAGGCATCCTGATCCAACACAATCGTTTATACAACCACTACAGAAGATGTGCTAACATCCTCCTCGACTCACGGCTCCTTCAGAAAATAAGCACAATGGGAGCAGAGCAACAGCTTCCTCAAGAGGGCAAGTGCCATGAAGCTGTTGTCCCAGAGCTTGTAGGCAGGCAGCTCCACGCTGGATGCCCTGCTGGTTACCGCTGATCCATGCAGAGTTTCAGAGCCCGCAGGACACCTGTGTTTCATTCAACTCTCAAGGAGAATGAAATGAAATCAGCAACTTTTGGTACTTCTGAAATTGAAAATCATTTTGTGTGCTTTTAAGTGTTATAAAAATTCTATGTTTTTAAGTATTCCATTTAAAACAGGATTGATGTAATTATTTTATATGCACGACTGTTTGCATGTGTGTATGTGCACAGTGCCTGCTGAGGTTAGAAGACAGTGTTTGGTCCCTGAAAATGGTATTATAGTTAATTGTGAGCTACCATGTAGGTACCAAAACCAAACCCAGGTCCTCTGCAAGATCAGCAAGTTCTCTTTAAAAGCTGAACCATCTCTCTAGCCCTAATTTTTTAAAAGTACTTTATGAACAAAATACGTAACAGCATATAATGCTATAAGCTTAGAGGCAAAAAAAAAGTTCTCAAGTACCCACCAGCTCTTTTACTGAGCTAGTTTCTTCTGGTTCTTTGGGTTTCTTTTTAATTTCCTTCATATTTATAAATAATATGAATATGGTATTGAGCATTATGTCAGTTAGTTATCCAGCAAATTGCTGCTCTATGCCAGAAGGGGAAATATAAAATAAACAAAGTGATTGGAATGCCTGTTCTTTGGAATCTGAGTTGTGAACATGCACACTTATACAGACAGACCTGTGCAGAGTTAGGAAGGGACTCTGGCTTTGAAGAAAATTAGTCCAGGAAAACTAGTTGTGGAACTGTCTCTTAACCACCTCCTGGTCTGCCCCACACCCTCCCCCCAGAGTCAAGTCCACATCTTGCAATGTCTCATCAGCAAAGGACCTACATGTGTAACACCCCACCTCCTTATATAATACGGCCTAGTAGGCCGGCTCTCTCTCTCTGCCGTCATCCTTCTCTGACACTGTGTGTCTCTGTCTCTCTGTCTCTCTGCCTCTCTCAGCCTTTGTCTTTGTCTCTGTGTGTCTTTCTGTTCTGTCCTTCAGCCTTCTTGTGTCTGTGTTCCTGAGACAGCTGCAAGGCAATGTCTTTCTTTACTCCCGCCCTTCTCCGGACTCCTCTTCCTCCCTCTCTTACCAAATAAACCTTTCCCACTGAATTCTGTTGCGTTCTGGGGTTTTTAATATCTCAGTATCGGTGCTGTAAGATTTGGCAGGCTCTCGCAATTTCTCTGATCCTCTTGCCTCTGAACTACACCAGAAACCTGTTTACCTGACTGCTGGCCCCTCATCCTCACCAGCTATTTGGTAAATTTCCTCTCTGTCAGTTGTTAGGGTTTTTATTCAGCTCATACAGAGATGGAAAGTGGCCTGGCATTCAGGAGTCAGGAACCACACAGCTTTGACAGGAAGATGCCCTCACAGTCAGGAGCTCAGGGACCATACAGTTCTGAAGTGGGGAAAGTGTCCCTACTGGAAAGGTATCCTGACATTCAGGAAGTCAGGAACTACAGGGCTCTTGCAGCTCTGAGACAGGAGAGGCTTCCCCAGCTGAGCTCTGATCCCTTCCCTCAGCTCTGATCAGCTCACCTCAGCTTAGCTCCATTGCGCCCCCCCTACTAAGCAGAAGGCGGCTCTTTATATAGTGGAGTGGGGGGCACTTTATATAGTGGGGTGGGGTGACCTGAAATTGATGGGATGTTTTGCCCTTATTTGATTAGTCTGGAGAGGGCTGAGGGGCTGTGTATGTTAGTTGGGGGCCACTTCTATGCTGCTCTGCCAGGTTGGGGGACCCCACCTGGGGTCCGGCTGGGAATGGGGTCCCTGGTAGTCCCAGGGGGAGCTTTCCTATGGCATGGGAGGTCTCAAGTCCCAGAGCTCCCTAGTCTTGCCAAACCAGACTCCTACAAAGGGGAAATGTGGTGGCTCCCCAGTGGTCCTCAGTGCCATTTGGGGCTCATGGTGGACAGGGGGTAGTGGCCAGGGCCCCAGGAGTCCCCAGCAGGGTAGCAAGGGAGCCAAGCAGCAGTCCGAAAAGCAGCAGTTGGGCCCAGGCTGCTGGGAAAAGTCAGGTTTGCTCCATGGCAGAAACACAGATGGCACTGCAATGGCATTTGGGGTTGGGGAGGGGCACCAGGCAGTGAAGCAAAGACCCGTGGAGCACACCAGTGAGGGAAGAGAGCGCGGGTGGGGGCCCACATCAGTGTAAATGTCTCCGAGTCCAAGAAAGTGACTGTTGAGCATCTAGCACCTCTCTGGTACTCTTGAAGGCAGAGATACCCCCCTGAGCCACAGCCTTGAAAGGCTACGGCTGGCCATTCTCATGGACCTACTCCCAACTCATTCCCTTGGGTGGGACGCCTCTCTGAGTCCAGCTTTTTGTTCTTTGGTAGTAGCAAATCCCTGATGTCAGGTAACTGGGCCTCCTTGTCTGAACTCTACTCAGTGATGGCTGACTAGAGCAGCTTTGGTGTTTCTCATGGTCCTCTCACATTCTGGGGAGACATCCACTTTATGGACTTTAGACCAGACCCCCCAACCCCCACTTCCTACTTATGCTAACAACACCATACCTTCTGCTGGCTTCCCCAGAACCCCCCACCCCCAATGATTCTAACCTGTGTAGCTGCTCTGCACTGCTGCAGCTGCCTCTAAATGTTTGTCTCTGCTGCCCTCTGCAGCCCTCTTCATTTATACCAATACAAAAACAAAGCAAAACAAAACAAAACAAAAAAAAAAACCTCTCAGTGCCTTTGAAATATGAGTAAAGGTAGTTTTTATACAACTTCATTTTAATCAAAAGCTGGCTCTGGAGTTGGGGTGTGACTCCCACTTCCTCTAGACCCATGCATGCTTGTTAAAAGGTTTTCTCCAAAATCTCTGTCCCATATCAGGAAAGTGACCTGGTTATGTGACAGAAAAGGAGAAAACAAAATAAAGGAACAGATTATTCCCAATGGAGACTATTGCTACCCATCTTGTATTCTTTGGTTTTGGTTTAACCCTCTAAAACTTTTGCTACGCCATTTTGAGATACTAACTAACATGTGGCTTCCCTTCCCTCCACATGGCCATGTGGCTGGCAACCATCTTTACTAAAGTCAGAAAAGATAGAACATACTAGGATCACTTAAGAGAAGGAGGCAGATGCCAGAAAAATGCACATAAGCCTATTAATGCAGAGCCTGTGACTGGTGTCAGGACAGCGGAGAAAGAAACAATTGCGGGGTTTTCAGTTCCCTGTTCTAAAATGATGCTTCAGTTAATTTTCTAAAATATAATGCAGTGTGCGATCACCTTAGAGATTGCTTCAGTAGCCAGGGGAAAGGATTACATACAAGGGGCTTGGGGGCCTGTGTAGAATTTAAACTTTCTCACTCAAGAGTTCAATAAACAGGAGAGATACTCCAAGATGCAAGTCTGAAAGCCAAATGGCAGAGGGCTGCAGCTTCTGGCATACTAAGCAGAGTTAGGTCTCAAGCACCCAGCTCTTTTATTACTGAAAGAATTCATCCCACTGAAGCAAAGGTCTTATTTGCACAATGAACAGAATTTTGTAGCTCATCAATCCCCAGCCTCCAGCCAGCTGACCTAGGAGGCATTGAGGTGTCCCTCAAAACTTTGTTGCTGGAAGCCATAGGAGAGAGCTCCAAAAGTTCCTCCATTAGCAATATCACATATGATTGGCTTTTGACATGTAATATTCTACGGCAAAGTCTTTTGAACATCAATAACATTAGCCAAAAACTGCTAATAAATATGAGTTAATTCAGGAAGCAGATTTAGCAGCTGCCAGAAATACAGGTAACGCCTTGCCAGTGCCTGCACTCCAGAGAGCTGAGCTGTGGCCATTCAGAAAACACTCTTTACAGGACAGTTTACAGAAAAACAGATCACAAGATATCTACAAAGATTTCCTCAAAGCCCATGTGTGATTCACCTCCAAAATATCCCACTAATTTCTGACGTGTGTCTTATCTAAAATCAGCTACTATATTTATCTAAAGTGTAATTTATCTTAATCAATTCACTTTACAGATAGTGCATGCAACTTTCACAATATCTGAGGAAGTTCTAATATTCTGCTACAGAGCAGGGTCAAAGAGAGAAGATATCTGATTATGATATATATTGAAACAGGATTTTCTCTTATACTTGAAATGGGCTAAGAATAAATGAAATAAGCATGAATACTTGCTGTGAGGCCTGAGAAAGGAGTTAACTTTTATTTTAAGATTATCGGATCACTAAGAAAGACAATTCATAGCCAAGTTGTGGCAGCAGAAGTCAGGGTCTTTTAGTCAATAGGACCCAGAGCACTCTGCCTTCTCTAACCTGAATCCTATTTCCTTATGGAGAATCCCCAAATAAATATGTCTTTTTTGAATGAAAAGACAATTTCAGAGCACATGTGTTGCTTTAATCAACAACTTTACCCGGTTACCTACAATTGTCAATCTTAAAGCTGGGTGGACTCCAATTGAACACATCCCTTTCCCTTTGAGGAAAAACCTTTAAGGGAAATTCCACCTACAGAAGTGTTGCTGTATCTCAGTAGGATGAAATAGATGCAGAAAGTGTGTGGGGAAAGGTGCTCAGGGAATACTGAGTAAGTAGAACTGGGTTTGTAGGGCATGCTCACTGCTGCACCGTTTATATTAGGACGGTAATCTGGCTGACAGGTAGAAAAAGCCCCTACTGTGGGTTTTATAGATTTCTGTAAAAGATGTAGTAAATAAAAATAAAATAAGGAAATGCACTCAGTTTGCACCTGGTGGGAGACAACTTGTGTTGGCTGTTGTTTGTCTTGAGATGGAGTCACATTCCCTAGTCCAGATTGTCCTTGAATTGAAGATAATCAGTCATGAACTATCAAACCCAGCTGAGTTTGTGTCCTTAAGGCATGAAGACTGAGTAGTGGGATAGGCCTGACCACATAGAAAATCAGATGTCTAAGCAATTTGTTTATTATATTCACTCTAACCCAAAACTTCATTTTTCCACAGAACTAAGGACAGAGATCCATCCTTGTCTTTTGTGCTCTTTGGCCTTCTCAAGTCAGAAATTCCTCAGTCAACATGTAGAACGGAATCACCATACTCAAATCTTCCCAGGAGCATCAGCTAGTATAAACTCCAAACCAGGGGATCCCTGTCCAGATCAGCTTCACGAACAGCAATATTTTGATTCACACAACAAAAATGACAAGGCCAAAAGTCCAGAGGTCAAAGGAAAGTCCACATCCATGCATAAATGGACAAGACAGATTTCGGCAGCATTTCCCAGCACACTCAAAGGACAAACGAGGTCTAAGGACAATAAGAGAACCATGGAAGAAGAGCTCAGAAGAGGCCAGGAAACAAACACAGAAGACACAGTCAAAACATTCCATGGGCCAGAAATCTCAAGAATTGAAAGAGAATGTGGGGAAAGTTTCAGTGATAAGTCAAATGTCAATGAGCACCAGAGGACACACACAGGGGAGAAGCCCTATGTTTGCAGGGAGTGTGGGCGGGGCTTTACAGTGAAGTCAAGCTTCACCCTGCACCAGAGGACACACACAGGGGAGAAGCCCTATGTTTGCAGGGAGTGTGGGCAGGGCTTCACAGTGAAGTCACTCCTCACCCAGCACCAGAGGACACACACAGGGGAGAAGCCCTATGTTTGCAGGGAGTGTGGGCGGAGCTTCACACAGAAGTCACACCTCACCCAGCACCAGAGGACACACACAGGGGAGAAGCCCTATGTTTGCAGGGAGTGTGGGCGGAGCTTCACACGGAAGTCAAACCTCACCCAGCACCAGAGGACACACACAGGGGAGAAGCCCTATGTTTGCAGGGAGTGTGGGCGGAGCTTCACACAGAAGTCACACCTCACCCTGCACCAGAGGACACACACAGGGGAGAAGCCCTATGTTTGTAGGGAGTGTGGGCGGGGCTTTACAGTGAAGTCAAGCCTCACCCTGCACCAGAGGACACACACAGGGGAGAAGCCCTATGTTTGCAGGGAGTGTGGGCAGGGCTTCACAGTGAAGTCAAGCCTCACCCTGCACCAGAGGACACACACAGGGGAGAAGCCCTATGTTTGTAGGGAGTGTGGGCGGGGCTTCACAGTGAAGTCACTCCTCACCCAGCACCAGAGGACACACACAGGGGAGAAGCCCTATGTTTGCAGGGAGTGTGGGCGGAGCTTCACACAGAAGTCACACCTCACCCTGCACCAGAGGACACACACAGGGGAGAAGCCCTATGTTTGTAGGGAGTGTGGGCGGGGCTTTACAGTGAAGTCAAGCCTCACCCTGCACCAGAGGACACACACAGGGGAGAAGCCCTATGTTTGCAGGGAGTGTGGGCAGGGCTTCACAGTGAAGTCAAGCCTCACCCAGCACCAGAGGACACACACAGGGGAGAAGCCCTATGTTTGCAGGGAGTGTGGGCGGGGCTTTACAGTGAAGTCAAGCCTCACCCTGCACCAGAGGACACACACAGGGGAGAAGCCCTATGTTTGCAGGGAGTGTGGGCAGGGCTTCACAGTGAAGTCACTCCTCACCCAGCACCAGAGGACACACACAGGGGAGAAGCCCTATGTTTGCAGGGAGTGTGGGCGGAGCTTCACACAGAAGTCACACCTCACCCAGCACCAGAGGACACACACAGGGGAGAAGCCCTATGTTTGCAGGGAGTGTGGGCGGAGCTTCACACGGAAGTCAAACCTCATCCAGCACCAGAGGACACACACAGGGGAGAAGCCCTATGTTTGCAGGGAGTGTGGGCGGGGCTTTACAGTGAAGTCAAGCCTCACCCAGCACCAGAGGACACACACAGGGGAGAAGCCTTATGTTTTCAAGAAGAATGAGAAAGCCAGTAGCAATAAAAACCATACCTCCACAATCACAGCAAGACAAATGTAGCCACTAAACGTCTTCCCACCTGTCCTACTAAAACTTCCGAGGAGTATAAAATGATAAGAGAAGGAATTAAACAAGTTCCCCCCCCCCTTTTTTTTCTTGTTTTTTCGAGAAAGGGTTTCTCTGTTGTAACTCTGGCAGTCCTGAAACTCACTCTGTAGACCAGTCTGGCCTGGAACTCAGAGATCCACCTACCAGAGCCTCCCTAGTGCTGGGATTAAAGATGTGTGCCACTACAAATCCCCATTTTTATGACATGAGATGAGCTAGAAAACACACACACACACACACACACACACACACACACACACACACACAAAAAGCCAAAACAAAAAACAGAAGTAGGTTCCTTGGGTATTCAAAGGATATCTCTCAGTTCTTTCCCACACAAATCCCCTCCATGTTATTTATTTATTTACGTATTTATCTTCCTGTTCTAATAAAGTTTGTTTCCACGCAAATCTAAACCCAAGTACCTCATTGCCCATTAATCACTGGAAGCAGTAAAAGTCAGGAGTTCAGGCAACCATGGAGTTGGCCTGGCCTAGTTGCCTTAAGAGGCATGCATCATAGGTTTTCCATGTTACAGTCCATGGCTCCTGGGCTCCTAGGCTCCTGAAAGACTGAGGCACTCCCTCAGGCTGTGAAGTGTTCAGGCCACTTTGTGTTTCTCTGTACATTCCCTTAGTACTCAAGGAAGCATGAAAGTTTCACAGGACTACTGGACATTAATCTTGTATACTCTCTATAGCTTGCAGACATCATTGTATCCTGGCAAACATCACTGTATTGATCCTGGCAATTGCCATTATGTTGTGTTTCTGATAAAGTCTGATCTCAATAAAATTTGCCACAGCTCTAGTTTTTCTGTGGACCTTCCAACCTAAGCCTGGTGTTCATTCCTCAACTGGCCTCAGCAGGCAATCTTGGCCAGCTAAGTAAAATTCACAAAGGAGCACCTCGGGGAAATCATACTCTGAGCTCAGGTTTTTGTGAAATTTCAATCCCTGGAAATGTATAAGCCTTAAGTCACAACAGTTAGAATATTAGAGAATCATAACCAGGCATGGTGGTGCATACCTTTAATGCCAGCACTTGGGGGGCAGAAGCAGGTGGATCTCTGGGAGTTTGAAACCAACCTGTTCTACATAGTGAAATGTCTAGGACAGCTAGGGCTACAGAGAGATACTCTATCTAAAACAAACAAACAAAAAAACAAAAAAACAATGATCACAATTAACAGATTTCAATAATAGCTATCAATGGCCTCAATTTCCCAATTGAAAGACACAAACTGAATGGATCAAGAAACAAAATCTATCTATTTGCTGCCTACAAGAAGACATATTAGTTTTTAAAACAGGCACTGCTTTAGAGTAAAAGAATGAACAAAAATACTCCAATCAAATAGGACCAGGAAGCAAGCAGGTGTTGCTATCCAGATATCTGACAAAATAGACTTCAAACTAAAATAAGGGATACTTAATTCTCATCAAGGGAACAGCTAACAAGAAAGCACTAACGTCCTAAACATATGTGTGCCAAACTCAGAGGTGCCCAATTTCATAACAAGTATACTATTGGAATTAAAACAGACTAACACCAGTCTACTAGTAGTAGGTGATTTCAAAATCCCACTTTTCTCCAATAAACAGGATATCTATACAAAAATAAACAGGAAAACATTAGAATAAGATGACATCATACATCAAATGGACTTGACAGATATCTGCTGAATATTCTTTTTAAAAAAACTAATCTATTTAATTTTAAGTTCATTGGTGTCAGATTCCCCTGGAACTGGAGTTGCAGACAGTTGTGAGTTGCCATGTGGGTGCTGGGAAGTGAATCCAGGTTCTCTGGAAGAGCAGCCAGTGCTCTTAATCACTGAGCCATCTCTCTAGCTCATCCACTGAATATTCTATTCAAATAGCAAAGAATACACATTCTACTCAGCAGCCCATGAGAGCTTCTCTAAAATAGGCCACATCTTGGTATATAAAACAAGTTTTAAAGAATCAAAATGATTGAAATTACTCCTTGTGAGGGTCCCAGTGGGGACACAGGGATCTCCCTGGTAAAGGGGAAACAGAACAGATGGTGCAGGTGGGCTGGGAGAGGACGGGAATGGGAACAGAAGGGACCAGGTTGGGGAGAAGGATGGAGGGAGAGAATATAAGGAGAGATAACCAGAACTGGAGGACATTTAAGGAGTGATTGGGAGGCCTAGTGCAGTGGAAACTCACTGGAATCTATGAGGGAGATCCTAGCAAGGGTCTCTAATAATGGGGAATAGGGAGCCTGAACAGAGCATCTCCTGTAACCAGGCAAGGCTTTCAGTGATGGGACTGGGACACCAACCCAGCCACAAACTCTTTGACCTATGACCTAACCTGCCTGCAGCATCTCCTGGGGCAATGGAGGGACAGAACCCCATGCCAAGGGAGGGAACCCGTGCCTGCTACAGCAGGGCAGGCCAGGAATTAGAGACTGGATAGCCTGGAGATGATTTCTAATGATGTCCAGTTCTGCTCATAGATTGGTGACTAGACCAATCTTCATCAGAGAGGCTTTCTACAGCAACTGATGGAAGCAAATACAGAGGCCCAAACATCGTGCAGAGCTCAGGGAACCCCACAGAAGAGGGAGAAGAGGGATTGTGGGGGGACCAGAGGCATCCAGGATACCAGGAGAACAAGCCCCATGGTGTCAACTCACCAGGTGTCTTAGGGGCTCACAGAGCCTAAAGCAGCAGACAGGGAACCTGCAGTGTCCCCTAAATATCTTATGGTTGTCTGGTTTGGTGTTCTTGCAAAATTCCTACAGGTTGATGTGTGTGTGTGTGTGTGGTGGGGAGAATCTCTGACCCTTTTACCTGCCCTTGGGACTCTGCTCCTCCTACATCACCCTTGATGTAGGGTTATTGCCTGGCCTTGTCCCATCTTGTTATGCCGTGTTCGAATGGTAACCCTTAAAGGACTGCTCTTTTCTGAGGAAAAGCAGGGGGAGGGGTATGTGGGTTGTAGAAGTTCTTTTTCACATGCAGGTTTGGTAAAGAACAAAAGACCTACTCCAAAGCACAAGCCTGAACAGCTACAGGAGGGACGAAGCCTCGAAGGACTGAGCCACCTAGCCTGCTCTGTGCAGGTATTTTATTGAAGAAAGGCACCATCCTATCGATGCAAAAAGTCTTATTTGACTAATGAACAGAACTCTATAACTCAGCAAACCCCAACCTCCAGTTGGCCAACTTGGCGCCAGCACAGCAGTAAGTACGGTGTTCTACCACTCTGTTGCTGGACGTTGCAGGAGAGAGCCACAAAACTCCCCTCATTAGCAATATCAAACAAATGCTTTCAACATAAAGATTTTGGGGGACAGGGTGCTTTAAACATCAACTGCTTTAGCCAAGAGTTGCTAACAGGCAGGCTACATCTCAGGAAGCAGATATTAACAGTTGCTGGAATCACAGGTTTTATCAAGATAGCAAATGCTGAGCTGAGCTGTCTCTTACAGACTACAGGAAGTAATCCAACCCCCCCCCCCATTCACACATACAGCATATAGCAACATAGCAATCGTTTCAGAGTTACAGGAGCACACCTCAAACACTCATCAAATGCTCATCTCATTGCACAGATAGTGCACGAAGCTTTACAATATCTAAGGACAAGTTCAATTATCTCTATACTACAGTGGGTGGGGTGGGTGGGGGTGGAGGGGAGATCTGGGGGAGAGGGGAGATGGAGGGAGCTGGGAGGAGTGGAGTAAGGGGAAGAGGGGAGTTGGGATGTATTATACTAGAGAAGAAAAAAATCATCACTGTTTCTTTATATTGTATTAATTCTATAAAAACAAATATCTAGGGCTGGAGAGATGTCTCATCAGTTAAGAGCACTGGCTGCTCTTCCAGAGGTGCTGAGTTCAATTCCAAACAACCGTATGAAGGCTCACAACTATCTATAAAGGGATCAGATGCTCTCTTCTGGCATGCATGTGTACATGCAGATAGAATACCCCTACATGAATAAATAAATCTTAAAAGTTTTAAAAAATGAATTGTTTAATCCTCAAGAGTTTTCAAATTTACTAGTTTTTTGGTTTTGTTTTTTGGTTTTTTTTTTTTGCTTCAATTTTGTTTTATTGCATTGTGGTCAGATAGGGGTAATTTCTTTTTTTTAAATTGAAATCTTTGTAATTTACTGTATATGAATCATAGCACACATATACACTTTGGGGAAAAAACAAGAATCTTCTCAGTGTACTTACAGTTTAAGAGCAGACTCATCCCAAGGGAACTCACGTCACTTTTTCACACACAGCCCTGTTGCTTCACAGATTTTGACCGCTCGTCTCTTGAGGTCTCCCTGTTGTGAGCCTTTTGAACATTTTTGTCTAACTACAGCTGCCTGAGATAGCAGAGGACACTTGCAGGGTTATTCTCCCTGTAGCTTATTGTCCCCGGAGAACGGAGTGTGATTTGTGAGAATGACTCTCTCCATCAAAATATCCCAGGAAGATCCCTTGTTAGAGACACATGTTCTCTAAGACTTTCAGCTGAGCATGTCCCTTGCCCCGACCCTGGCCAAATGTGTCTACCTTTTCTGTTTAAATGTTATGTGGATGGATACATGTCTGCATGCTACCTGTGTGCTTGGTACCCAGGGAGGCCAGAAGAGGGTGTTGCATGCCCTGAAACAGGAGTTAGAGGCTGTGAGCCACCATGCAGGTTCTGGGAATTGAACCAGCGTCCTCTGGAAGAGCAGCCAGTGCTCTTAACTGCTCAGTCATCTCTTCAGCCCTTAGCTTTTCTTTGTAAAGAAATGAGTTTACAGCAGGGCATGGTGGCCAATGTGTTTAATTTCAGCACTCAGGAAGCAGAAGCAGTGAGTTCAGAGCCAGCCAGAGTCACCTAGAGTTCCAGGCCAACCAGGGATACATAGCTGATAACAAAGATTAAAATGATTTCTTTCTGTACTTGTAGCTATACATAGTATGTGCTGTGTTTTGCTCTGTAGTCTCACATCAGCTGAATACCATCCCCTTTGGTTAAAAAACAAAAAACAAAAACCAGACAATTGCAAAATAACTGTTCTCATCTATAGTTTCTGCTTCAGTAACATGCTTGCTATCGGACCTTAGTCATGTAGGCTAAAATTCAAACTCTTCTCACCTTATCCTCATAGGCTAAACCCACCAATAACAGAAAAGGTGAAAATTATGCTGTACAAACTATAAATGCAAACTGTGAACAGGACTGAGCTCCTCAGAGCGTTAGCTCTACTGGGTCCGCCAGGTGGACCTGCGGGAGATTCTCTTGAGTGTTGTTTGGTTTTGCAACATACTGAAACACTGTCTTACAAAGAAAAATAAAGAAAAGAAGAAGAGGAAGAGGAAGAAGAAGAGGAGGAAGAGGAAGATCACCTTAAACTGAGCACGCTCAGGACCCCTCTGTGGACACGTGTAGTCCTCAGGACTCTCAGTCCCGTGGCTCAGGGAGACCACTGCTTTGGATGTCACTATTGTACTCTCCTTGCTGAAAGTAGTAAGTCTTTCCCCACTCTTCTGTGTCTTGGCTGTCCTTAATTTGGCTTTTCATAAACGAAGATGGGAACCCACTGGATCCAGTTACATTATTAATGTTGACACAAGAACCACAGCCCTCACCTCAAAGGGAGTTAACATTTATTCTGGAGTTGAATTTGAGGGATCATAGCCTGGGAACATATATTCAGGTTTTCCCAAGTACAATGTTCCAATGTGGACGCGGTTTCATGAAGTTGTTATGGTAGCAGAAGAGAGAAAATTTGAAACCAGGTATTAAACAAACCCATTAAATAGTTACAGGCAGAGGCATCTCACCTATAGGCCTCAGACGTCATCTGATAGCAATCTTAGCCCTTTGGTAGGTGGAGAGTAACATTTTATTAATACATTCCAACGTCTTTATCTGTTTTTCAGGATGTTAAGTTTGACACACAGGTAGGCACTGAAGGGCTCTTAAAGGGGTTGAAGACCCAAGAGAAACAGTATCAGCGACACTGTAAACTCTTCAAAGTCAAGTAAGTTTTTATTAAGTTGATCAGACTGCAAACAGCTTCCTTAGAGGCGTTCTGGTTTACACTAGCCAATAAAACATTTTTGTTTAGTCTTTCCATTTTCCTAGGATCCTGTCCAAATCCAACTCACAGGACAGTGAGGACGGGGACACCCCAACTGCTCATGTGCATGAGCTTGTTCTAATGCTCATCCCATTGTACCTGTTAACCTTTCTCCTCCGCCCTACAGCTCCGAACATTCTTTAACTGCATGAGGACAAGTTTCAGGGCTCTGTGCTTGCTGGTCTCCAACAGCAATTCCCCTCAGGAGAGCAGACCCTCCCTCTGGAGAAGAGGAAGACAGCAAGCTTTAACATTGGTTAAATATGACTAACAAACTCACATAGATTACATGGGTCAGGACGGGGATTCGAGACAACAGAATAAAACTGAACTGCTGACTTCTGCCTTGGTAAGCCCGCTTGGTCCTTCCTTTTCTGAAAGGGGCGCACGTCTGCTCTCCCCTGAGAAGTGACCACCACCGATATCCATGTAGACAGCAAATCCTGTTTGCTAAGGATAAAATTAAAACTCTTTAATAGAAACCTGGAAATTCAGCTTCTGCAAAACTAGCGCAGCTCCGAGAACAACCCGTTTTGAGGCCGAGATAAAAGACCACCCTGAGGTACGAGCGGACGGCACCCGACCGTGTACAGCCACGGGACGTTTCTGCAATGCTGCACCGCACTCCCCAACGGCTAAGCCTGTTGGACCCCAGGGGCCCAAACCGGAACGCTGCACCCCCACAGAGACTCACAGACGGGATATCAATGCAAATAGCAAGAGGATTTTTATTCCAGTATACTGGGACCGCTCCAATACACAGGATAGAAGCGGCCCCCAGGAGCAAAAAGCAAGCCTTTTTATTTACGGTTCAAACGGTTGCTAGGGCACAGACCAAGTTGGTACCGAGTTGGTACAAGTTGATTGGTCCCCAGATTGCTTTCCCATTTTGATAGGTAGGGGCCAGTCAACCTTTAAACTGATTGATGTTAGCATATAGCAAGGTCGCGGGCTCCTAAAAAGAATACATGCTCAAGGTTCCTAAAAAGAATACATGCTCAAGGTTCCTAAAAAGAATACATGCTCAAGGTTCCGGGCAACTGGGTGGAGGAAACATTTTAGCCCAAGGCCGGGGTGCCGTCTACGGGGAAGGGGGGAGCTCTCTAGCCCAAGGCCGGCTCGTTTGTCTAAGAAAAGGTTTTTTCTTTAACCCTGGGAACTTTCCAGGGTCACGGTGCTCCTGGCTTGGGCCTGTTGGCTTGTAGTTATCTGAAACAGGGAGGTCTTTGAGAGTACCCAGGATTTTCTTTTAACTGGCTTGTGCTGATTAATTATGGATTTTAAGCTTTTCCTTAGGAAGCTGAAAGCTAGGCCTGGCGTTAGCAGTGGTCCCAAGCGCCACAAGCCCACAGCCGCGAACTAACTAGGGGTTTACCTGCGAGCGCTGGGACCCAGAGCCCACACCTTGAGCTCACGCCTACGCCTCCGGACCTAATCATCCGGGCTTCCGCCACCGGAAACAGTGCGGGAGGGTAGACTGGTCCCGCCCACAAGCATACCTCCAGTCAGATCCCAGCTCGCGGTCTGACTCCGCCTCCCTGTCCAGCACGTGACCACCCGCTTCCGGCCCGGAGGCCCCTAAACCCGAGCTCGCCGCCGCCCATGGCCGCCTCCGCGGGCCCGGTGGAGCTGGGCTTCGCCGAGACGGCGCCGGCCTGGCGCCTGCGCAGCGAGCAGTTCCCCAGCAAGGTGGGCGGGCGGCCGGCGTGGCTGGGCCTGGCGCAGCTGCCGGGGCCCGGGGCGCTGGCGTGCGCGCGCTGCGGCCGCCCGCTCGCCTTCCTGCTGCAGGTGTACGCGCCGCTGCCCGGCCGCGACGACGCCTTCCACCGCGGCCTCTTCCTCTTCTGCTGTCGCGAGCCGCCGTGCTGCGCTGGCCTGCGAGGTGAGGCGGGGCGGGGGCCGGGGCGGCGCCGGGCGGCGGGCGTGGGCGGCCACCTCCGGCGGGCGGGGCGGCGGGCGTGGCGGCTTTTCATCTTGCAGCCAGTTAACTGATGCTGTGGGGCGCGTGTCAGAAGGAACTCATCCCGGTTTTTAAAAGCTCTTTATCTTTCATTTTTACCCACTCCCCAGTTTTGTTTTCTAGTAAAAACTCCTCGAAGCGAAAACCTCACTTTTCCTCTTTAACATTTTGTGAGGTGAGGTACCAGAGTAAGTTCAGATATCTGAATTATTTTGTTTCACCGAAAACGTTACTTCCCTACCTTTTCTCCTGTTTCAGTTTTTCGAAATCAGCTACCGAGGAAAAATGAGTTTTACTCGTATGAGCCACCTTCTGAGACGGGAGCGTCAGATACAGGAGAAGCTGTGTGCCTCCAGCTGAAGTCTGGAGCTCATCTGTGCAGGGTTTGTGGTTGCTTGGGCCCCAAGACATGCTCTAGGTGCAAGCAGGCACATTACTGCAGTAAGGACCATCAGACACTGGACTGGCGGCTGGGACACAAGCAGGCTTGTGCAGAGTCAGGTAAGGCACCCCAGTTTCCAGCTCAGGTTCACTGCCTCTATCACCGTCTTTTGGTTGACAGCCTATACATCCTTGATCTGATTAGTGACTTTGAGACTATAAAGTACATGAAGTTATGTGTAACATCCAGTACTTGATAGCACGTGACTGTTAACAGTTGGTGTATTTATTGTACCGTATAATCCTATTTTAGCCTGTGAATTTTTACAATTTTATTGAGCTAGTGGTGGTGGTATGTATCTGTCATCCTAGCACCTGTGTGCTAGACCCAGGAGGATTGTGAATTTGAGGCCAGTATGAGCTACAAAGTGAGAGCCGTCTCATAAAACAAAGCTAAGCTTACTGCATATAGGCAATAGCTTCATATATTTAATGCTGCTACCTCACCTGATGGCTAGCATGAGGCTACACAGTGATTGTCCTATACCATCTGTGTTTACCTTAGTGACTTTGATGTTCGAACTGCGATAAAATCAAAACATCTCAGAACTATGCTTTAGAAACAGGAAAATTTTAGCTCCTTTTCAAAACCAAATGTTTATTAATGATGTTTATTAACTTTCTTTGTAGAACATTTAGACCACACAGTTCCAGACCACAACTTCCTTTTTCCAGAATTTGAAATTGTAACAGAAACAGAAGATGAGATTATGCCTGAGGTTGTGGAAACGGAAGATTGCTCCGAGGTTATAGGAAGCATGGGTAAGGAGTTGGTGCATTGGTTTTACAATACTACGATCAAATACACCTCAGGAAAAAATGTCAGGGAGGAAAAGCTCCATCAGCCTGTGTCTGTGGTGAGGCACTGTGTCAAGTTAGTAAGATTGTAGATCAGAACAGTGACTGCAGAATGTATGACAAGAGGACTTTTCTAATTTAGTCTCTTTCAGTTCTTTTAGACACATTGTCGTTTTCTCTAGAGTTATGCTCTAGGGTTGTCTCTGTTTGATGGAGAGGCTTACAGTAGTGACAACACAAGTCCCTGTGGAAAGTTGCCTGTGCATAGGCTCATTGACACATCAGCAGCACACTTTGCCTCCAGTGAGAAAACTGGAGTTCACGTATCGTGTGTTTGAACAAGGAAATTAGTTGGAGTCTAGCTCTTGCTGAATCCAGAACTTGAACTTTTAAACCATAAGGTCAGGTTTATAAATCTAAACCTCACTTACTGGTTCATTTGCCTAAATCATTAAAAACGAATGTGAGAGTTGTTGTGTGCCTCAGCTCATGCTTGGTGACAGGAATACACAGCAGCAAGAACGGCACCCAGCAGTCAGGGGCTGTTCTCAGGAAGGGGGCACAGAACTTTCAGGCAAGTCAGACGTCTTGTGCCTGATGAAAGGTAAAGACCCAGGGTTCGAGTGATGGCTCAGAGGTTAAGAGCACGGGCTGCTCTTGCAGAAGACTCGGGTATGGTTCCCAGAACTTACATGGCGGCTTACAAGTCTGTAACTCCAGTTCCAGGTGATCCAGGGCCCTCTCCTGGCCTTCAGTGCCCATACATACATATAGGCAAAACATTAAGAAAAGGGTGCTGTCGGAGTTACCTAGGTTACTGTGATCTGTCTGCTTATGTGTATTATAGCTCATGTTCTTATGAGTGGCAAGTCATGAAAATGATTTCCTTCAGAAAGGAGAACATGGTTAATAGGAGGGATGGCAGACTCATGAGTTGTGACTCTAGGATCTGGTAATTTATGTGAGTGAGCATTATATAAGAAGCAATCCATCAAAAGTAAGTAGTTGAATTATATAACCATTTAATTCTAAGTGATTTAAAACCAGTGATTTGACAGTAGATCCCTAGTAAAATAAATTTCAAGAATGAAAAAAAAATCCAATAGGCATGTTTTTCTTTAATTTTGAGACAGGTTTTTATGCTGGCCAAGCTGGTCTTGAACTCATCTTCCTCACTTCCTGAGAGCTGATACTGCAGATGGCATGTCACTTTACACTTGACTGCTGTTACTTTATTAAGACGATGTACTGGGCCTGAGAAAAGAACAGCACGGATTTGGAAAGGGGTGTAGCTCCGTATTTTTATTGGATGATGTCAGTAACTCATAGTACATTTATCTACAACAAAGATTTAGAAATAATGGTCATCTTACTAGTAGTTGGTACTCTAGATCCATAAAATGATCTATTTGGAGAGGTGGTTAATTCTAGAACTAGAGAGGAAATACTCAAATAATGAAAGAAAGTGGTTATTATTAGAAATTGAGGAAGTTAAAATTAATTCAGTTACGGCGGATCTCTGAGTTTGAGGCTAACCTGGTCTACAGAGTGAGTTCCAGGATAGACAGGGCTACACAGAGAAACCCTGTCTCAAACAACAACAACAAAGAATTCAGTTATCAGGGGGGTCTAGTGGTACAGACCTAAATCCCAGGTACTGAGGAGGATTATAAGAACAGGGCCTTCTAGGGTTACCGAATGAGCTCTGGTAAGCCTGAAAAATTAATGAGATCCTATCTAGAAGAATAAAACAGGATGGTGTGATGGAATTCGGTGTAGAACATTTTGCCTAGCATGTACCAGGCCCTAGATTCAATTCTTCATTCTGGAAAACAAAAACTTTAATATTAAAAAATTATTTGTAGATAAAATGAAGCAACTGGGGTATCTTTGATTTGAAGCTGATTCTTGGTAATTGACATTAACTATGCTACAGTAGTTCTACTTTTGTGTATGTTCAACATTTACAAGATAAAATTATCAAAAATGCTTCCCTGAAGTTACTGTGTCCTAGCTGAGAGTTGGTTTGAGCTGCAAGTAGAAAGAGGTTGGGGCTGGTGGAACAGGACAGGATGGCCTGTGGGAGTATCTTAAGGTCCCCTGAATTGTTAATGTTTTGCTTCTACAGTTGAGGGAACATCAATCTAAGGGAATTTATAGTCCCCTTGTATCCTGGCTATTTATGGCAGTAAGTGCCATTAATTAATGCCTCCCCAAGCCCAGTGGTGGTGGCATACCCCTTTAATCCCAGCACTCAGGAGGCAGAGGCAGAGGCAGAGGCAGAGGCAGGTGGATCTCTGAGTTTAAGGCCAGCTGGTCTCCAGAGTGAGTTCTAGGACAGCCAGAGTGATGAAACCTTGTTTTGAAACCTTGTCTCAAAAAAGAAAGAAAGAAAAAAATGCCTCCCAAATTTTGGTGAAATTGTATCAACTTATCTGATTCAGGATATCAGATCGTATTCTGATACGTTACCAACACTAAAGGTTGTATTGGTAGCTACTAGCCTGTTGGGAAACAGTAGTTCAGGTGGGTGAAATCCAAACTGACTGTGAAACAGGAAGTGGGGATTTCATGACCACATGAGTGCCAGCTGGAAAGACATGGATGATACACAAGGAGCCTTGAAATAAGAATCCAGATAGGACTCACACTGTAGGGAGGCCTAGGACGTGCTGGCTGTACCTGGGCCATCATCCAGATTTTAATTTGAAGCCTTAAACACTAATTAATCGCTTATATGTTACCTAGAAATTACAATTGCTAATTAGAACTGGGTTCCCCATACATTTGAATAAATTAAGTAAGTTAAATTGTGGAAATTATCTCAGTTTTCCATACTTACCGTGTTTTGTTTTTCAGGGGGAATACTTGAGGAAGAACTAGATTCCATGGCAAAGCATGAATCCAAAGAAGATCGCATATTCCAAAAGTTTAAATCCAAAATAGCCCTCGAACCAGAGCAGGTAAAATAGGATTTATACCTCTTCAGTGTGTTCTCAAAATGACTGTAACCCCTACTTTTAGCTTATAAAACCAATGTGATTCACATGGCTATACACTGTATACACATAAATATATACATATACAAACATTTTTTAAAAACAGAACGATATATTGTTAACTTTTCCCCATTAAGTTACTTTACTATAAATAAAAACCACTAAAGGCAAATTCCAAAAAATACTGGATTAAATAAGCATCCAGGATAATAGGAAGCTCTGATCTGAACACTAAGATGGTGTTTAGCATGGTGATACTTCTTAAACAAGACGCAGGAAAAACATTCTGCAGCCGGTTGTGAATTCACTCTTTGTCAACAATTGAACCAAACACTATGTTTTAAATCTTTAGGGATCCTGACTGTATATGAAGACAATTACTAACGACCTTGGGTCACATTTTATATGCAGAATCTGTTAAGACTCTTAACTCCGCTACAGTGTAATGATAGCGCTGAGACCCTAACATTGTGGAGCCAGTGCCTGTTGGTGAAACTGGTAACTGGGTTTGGTCCTCAGGACCCACAGTGGAAGGGACTGACTCCCACAAGTTGTCCTCTGACCTCCACACTCACACTTCACAGTGCTGCCATTTGCATGTGTACACGCACAGTAATCTCCTAGGAGTATCACTATTTAGGGAACAGGCTGAAATAATGGCTTTGAGAATTCAGGATGTTGGCAGTATATGGAGCATATGTGGATTTTCTTTAAAAGACTCATTAAAATCATGGTTCCATTGGAAATTCTTAGGTATGGTCCTTCTTGATTTTTAGATTCTCAGGTACGGAAGAGGTATTAAGCCCCTCTGGATTTCTGGTGAAAATATCCCTCAAGAAAAAGATATTCCAGAATGCCCCTGTGGTGCCAAGAGGATATTTGAATTCCAGGTATGACCTTAAATAATGACTATTTTTGGAAAGCTTGACCAAAATGCAGGTCTAGGTGGCTCCACATGCCAGTACGGAGGGGCTCTGAAGTCAGGACAGACAGGCGTGCCTACCTGAAGTATTCTCTGTCTTCCTCTCAGGTCATGCCCCAGTTATTGAACCATTTAAAGGCAGATAGACTGGGCAGAAGTGTTGACTGGGGCATCTTGGCTGTCTTCACCTGTGCTGAGAGCTGTAGCCTGGGCAGTGGCTACACAGAGGAATTTGTGTGGAAACAGGAGGTGACAGACACACCTTGAAAGGTATATCTTAAAAAGCATATTCTTGAAAGTGTTCCTTACACCTCAGTACCTCATAATTCCATCTCTAGGACTTTAAGATGTGTGAAGATGTTGCTGAGACACTACTTAACAATGTCTTAAGTATTACTAAAGTGCTACAATGGCAGGCAATTAAATTTTTATTTCCACAATAAAGGGTGATGGTGTTTATACCCCTCTTACTTGGTGTCCATGTATATAGCATTAACACTAAGATATTATTGATGATGTTCATCGTATAATTTTGTAGAAATAATCATACATACATATGTGTATAGAAATAGATCTGCTGGAGAGATGGCTCAGCTTTTATTATTATTGTTGTTATTATAAGTGTATTTATGATTTGCCTGTGCACCACATGCATTCCTGGTGCCCTCAGAGGCCAGAAAACATTGGATTCCCTGGAACTGGAGTTATAGACACTCGTGAGCTGCCGCGTAGGTGCTGGGAATCAAACCTGGATCCTCCACAAGAACAGCCAGTGCTCAGTTAATCTCTGAGCTGTTTCTCCAGCTGTAGCTCAGCTATTAAGAGTGCTTGCTATCCTTTCAAACTCTACCTGTAATACCAGCTCCAGAGTATCTGATGTCCTTTTCTGGCCACTGTGGGCAGATATAAGAAAATACACATAATCAAAAAATAAAATCTTAAGAATGTCTTAATGCCTTCACATGTATATTTCCTTCCATAAAACATCACATTCAGAGCATTTCTCCACCTCTAAATTTTCAGTTAGAGGTAGATAGGTAAGACTGAAGAAGTCAGTATTGTCTAGTGCCAGAACAAGGAAAAACTGAACTTTGTTAGACTATACGTAGGCAAGTCTGGGGGTGGGGGGTACTACTTTGATTAACAGTTGATGTGGGAGAGCCCAGCTCAGTGTGGGTGGTGCCACTTGTGAGCAGGTGGTCCTGAGTTGTATAAGAAAGCTGGTTGAGCAAGCCAGTAAGTAACATTCGTCCAAGTCTCTGCTTGAGCTCCTGCCCTGATTTCCCTTCATGATGGACTATAACCATAACCAGAAATAAACTCTTCCCTTCCCAAGTTGCTTTTGTCCATGGTGTTTATCATAGCAATAGAAACGGTAACTAAGACAACCACTTTCTCAGAGAGACTGCTGCATGTATAATCTAGGTAGGTACACTTAACATACTAGTGTATTTCTAATCTGCCATCCCTCGTGTCCTTAGGAATTAAGGGTTCTACTCTGGGGTAGGGCAGTCACAGAGGTCATTCCCTGCAAACACAAGATCTACCTTCTATCCTCAGGATGTCAACTTATCTCAACACAAAAACGAAACAAAAGAAACACTGAAACGTTGAAAATAAATACTAGAAAGAAAAGCAAAATTACCAACTATTACATGCTTAGAACTTGGGGTTCAAATGCAATCAACTATTGCATTTCAAGAAATAGATCAAAAAAAGTTAAATACATACCAACATATTTTCTTAAAGTGTTATGAAAAATTTAAACAAGAAATCATAATGAAATAATTAACTTTTATGAAATGAAAATGTCCCATACAAAAATAATTATAGAACTTTACCAGGAACATAGAGAATACATTTACATGGAGAAATAATGGAGAAAAGCTGGTGTAGTACTAGAATGATACCTTTCCAAATAGTGCACACATTACTAACATCAGTAATGCCTGCGAAGTGCAAGAAAGGATACTTCGTACACTTTTTGGGTTAGAATCTAGTACTGATTTATCAAAACTCAGAAACATAAATGGTCTGTAATACAGAATTCCTCTTGTGAAAGTCTATTATAGGTATCTCTGTGTGTATTCAAAGTATACATAACCAGGGTACCTGGTGTTAACACTGCATAGCAGTGTACACTGGGGATAACAGGACCACCACTAAGGGAATGGTTCAAATCAAATTATCAAGAGGACATTACATTGCATATCTTGAAGTACAACTAATACACTAACTGCAAAAAATGAAAAGTCACAAAAGAACATATGCATCAGTCTTTTTCTAAAAGTGAGATAAAAAGCAGTCCCAAAGGACAGAATTGCACATTAAAAATTATAAAAGCAATGCAGCTGGTGTCTTTTAATACCCTAGTCCATTATCTCCTTACCACTCTTGGTCCTGGGCCAGGATCCACAAGTCAGCAAGGCAATACACCCTCCCACCCCCTAGCCACCAGTTCTTTTCCACAATGGGTGACATGGTAACTGTCAAGCACTGAGGACTGAAGCCTTATTCCCAACTGTGGCCTTCAGTGGAACTCCTCTCAGTCTTGTTATCTTAGAATGTTACTCTAACCTCAAGTTCCAGAGGGCTAATGTCAACTGAGAACAGTCACATTAGTGTTCCTTCCCTGCCTGTTGCCACCATCAGGCACACAACTCAAGCATGACCTAGCTGAAGATGTAGAAGTCACCCACTAATCTGAAGTTTCCCTGGGCAAGTAAGTAAAAGCGGTGGGAAGAAAGGACAACTTTGTGATTACACACCTCTGAACTGTGCAAAATGTACTTTTATAATTAAAAAGGACATAAAACCCCCCACCCCAGAATAACCCAAGGCTTTCTAATGTCCACCCGATATTTCATGAGAAAAACAGCCATGACAAAAGTGTTACACTGGAGAACTAGCTCTCTGTGGGCAGGGTACTGACTTCTATGCCTGAGTTACACACTCAGCCTCCTATGTTCCTCAACACTATGGAGCCTTGGACAGGCTCTGGCAAAATCTGACAAGGAACAAAATGTAACTGGTTTGGTGATGATCTCAGGCACTGTAGAGTGTCTGGGACAAGGTGTCAATGGGGATCATATAATCAGGGTGACACATTTTCACTGCAACAGACAATGTTATCCAAAAAAATGAGAAGCAAACGAAACAATGGTCTCAGGCATTGTATCTAAAATAAATTTCTTTGACAGTATGATCACATGGCTTTTACAAGGTATCATTTATAACAAAAATCTAACAACTTTACAAGCTGCATTTTTTTGTGCAGAGTACTCTGAAGGAAGAAAAGTATGTACAGCCATTTGTGTTGATTAATACAACTATCCAGTCCTGCAATACTGGGAAGGCGGAATGTATCTGGCACAAAAATAACTCCTAAGAGTTACAAACTAGAAAAACAACACTTTAAAAAAAAGATTTTTACTTTTCTGGTAGAAATATAAAAACTGGCTTATGTGGGAAAAGTTAAAATAAGAAGTCCAATTGTACAGGTGGCTTGAACACTTAAAAATCTGTCCCTTAAACCAACAAACTCATCAACAGCAGTGTTTAAAATCTAAATATAAATAAGTGGGCAGTGCTGCCCAATAGCAGCACAGAGCAAGCAACTCACAGTAATGCTGCACGGTGGTCTCAGTGCAGAGGAGGTAACCTTTCCAGTATCCTGTAATAGGCCACCTGTAACTGAGTGTCCTCTCAACTGTACCTCAGTGGTACCAAAACTGACTGGTTTTAAAAAACACGTGGGTAGGGGAGGCAGGAGTACATGGCAGCCACTATGTGGTCTTCCTGAATCCCTTTAAGATGGGGTAGATGTTTTCAAATGCTTCGTAAATTTCTGCTCTGACTTTAGCACCTATAAAGACACATTGGAATAGAAATGATATTAAGTAACATTTTTTAAAATAGAAAGCATCATTACCTTAAAACAAAGCCACAAACACAGTTCTCTCCATACCCAATCAAGACAAACCAATGGCATAAAACAAATGTGAGCCCCTTGTCACAATCCTAGCCTTGTTGTTTCTCCTTTGAAGCCAGTTTCTCTGTGTAGCCCTGGCTATTCTAGGGCTCTCTGTGTAGACCAGGCTGTCCTGCCTCTGCCTCCTGAGTGTTAGGATCAAGGGATATGCCTAGCTCTCCAGTTTTGTTTTAAAACAGTATTTTCTAGTATTTTTTAAAACTATATACCCATGACTTATCTCCTCACCACACTTGGTCCTGGGCCAGGATTATCTCAGAATGTTACTCTACCCCAAGTTCCAGGGGCTGATGTCAACTGAGAACAGTCACGTGTTGGCGCTCCCTCTTCCTGCTGCCACCCATGGAAGTTAGGAGGGAAGTAAAATGTAAACCAGACACCCTTCCCCGTGGTTGGGCAGCTGTCCCAGCACAGAAATGCCACCCTCAAAACCCTTTCCAATTTTGGTACACTACTTTCCTTTGTAACTTACCTGTTAATACGACTTTTCCAGACACAAAAATAAGGAGAACAATTCTGGGTTTGATCATTCTGTAGATTAATCCAGGAAACAATTCTGGCTCATAGCTAGGAAGAAAATGGGGAAAACATTTAGGAATCACGAGTTTTTTTGTTTCTAGATACGATGAGGCCTTGTGCTATAAAGTACTGAGGGAAGAAGCCAGATGTCCACAAGAAGAAAGCACTTCCACCAAGCAAGAGCCATGTGTGGTGGACATGGTGACCAACTACTAGCTACATGTCCTCCTGTCACCTGATGGTATTTCACAATCTAGATCTTCTGTGATAAAAACAAAAGCTGTGCAAATATACATGTTCTGATCCTTATCTAGATCTACTTGGGAAAGTCTAGGTACAGCAGCTTATAAAATCTCCCCACTCACTCTTAAACGTGACTGTGACAGTCAGCCTTAATCCTATCTCAGCTCCCTGCCCCGCCCCAATAGAAATATTCAGGAGCTGTCCATTTTTCTAACCAGGTTTCTTAGCCAGATAAACCAGACATGAGCTTGGAAATGAACCTACTCCCTGATCATAACATCTACCTGAACTGAATTTTAACCTAGTCATTTCAGGCTTATTAGTTCAGTCTGATAGAAGCATATGTTTTTCTTATGTTTGAATTGAGATAAACTCAGGACAGTTCTATATGAGGAAAAGCAACAAGAGTGAATATCTGAAATTCAAACATGAGTTTCTATGTTGAAAACTGAACTGAATGTACCCGGAATAAAAGTGCCTTGTGCAAAGGTCCTGGAGCAAGAGGAATACGGCAATCGTGAGGGGACTGGTGAGCTGGCATAGCTGCAGATAGAAAACCGATGCTCAGATAAGGCTGTGGGCAGGGATGCCAAGCCAGTGTTCACCAGAAAACAGCAAGGAGATCCCTGCTGCCCATCTTTATACTTTGCTGGTATGTTGACAAAAAGATTCAAACTTGGAGAAAAGTGACAGAAGAAACTAACAATTCAGTTCATGTATTTCAATGTATTTACTGACTAGAGAAACAGTAAAGTAAACAGAAGTGTAATAGTCATTCCAGTGAGGGGGAGTCTGGGTGTCACTAAGGGACTAGGAAGAGCTGTAAGGACCGCAGTGCTGCGTGTGACTAGAAACAAATGTCTCACACCTCCTTCACCCTAAATGATGCCTCAATAGATGGTAAGCGGAATGTTGCTAAAACCCCAGTGGTTCTCAGACCTACCTACTGAACTGCTGGTGGGTGAGCACGAGGCCTTCCAACCTTATGGGGAACTTCACATCACAGCTCCCCACCATGTTCTGGATCTTGAAGTCTAGGAACTTGGCTGGGAAGCCCAACTTCTGCACAACTCTAGCATATTTTCTTGCTGCTAGTCTGGATTGTTCTTCACTACAAAAAGGAAAAACAGTGAGTTATGTACAGAAGCCTAATGGAATAATTTAGAAGAATACCTTAAATGGAGTCTAAATGAGGAAAGTAAAGTATCCCTGTGTCCTCAACAGAAACCATAACTACCATGTGCCCCACGCTGATAAGCCCTTGGTTTTTAGGGTGTAATGTAGCCATGTGGTTCATCTTTACAGAAAAATACGAGTAAAATTTACTATTGAAGAATGCACAAATTCTGTCTCCCTTTACATCAAGTCTCTGTCCATTAATAGATCCACCACAAAAAAAGAATTCCTTAAGGATACCTCTTGGCTCCTGTGCACACCATTTTTCCAGAACTGAAAATCAACGCAGTGGTTCGTGGCTCTCTTATTCTCATGATGACAGCAGCAAACCGCTAAAATGGTCATAAGGAAGCATTAAAATGGTGTGAGACTGAAGGTTAAAAAGAAAGTTGCACTTACGGTGACTGATTACAGAGTTTCAGCAATTGAATAAAGCTGAGGGTACAGCTCCTGGTCAAACTATTTTTGCTACACCAGATATTCCCATCAATGCATTTAAAAGGCATCTTTTTGTTTTGTTTTGTTCTTTTTTTCAAGACAGTGTTCCTCTGTTGTTAACTCTGGCTGTCCTAGAACTCACTCTGTAGACCAGGCTGGCCTTGAACTCACAGAGATCTGCCTGCCTTTGCCTCCCAAGTGCTGGGATTAAAGGTTTTCACTACTACTACTCAGTTAAAAAGTATCTTTTAAAATGCTTTTTAAAAAAATTCTCTTTCTTACTTTTTCCCCCATAATACTTTTATTAATTACCTGAGTTTTACACAGTGTATCTCTTCATATTCCTCCCCAGTCTATCCTCCCACCCCTGTTTTCTCAAAATAAATAAGTAGATAAACAAACAAATAAATAAATAGAGTCTAGCATATATGGCGGAAGTGGATCACAGGCACCACTATGGTTCCAGGAGGCAGCAGGCAACTCTGATCATGGACATTCACCTGGCCCACACCAGCCTGAGATCAAGCATGATCAAGTTCAACCAAAGTTGGGCCCCACTGCCCAAACATGCAGGCACCTGGACACCACACACAGACCAGGACTTCCCATAGGCACTCACACATCTTGCAGGCTCCAGGGCCTCCCACAGGCACCTACTATTCCTCAGGTACCTGCACATCCTGCAGGCACCCTGACATCCCTCAGGCACAAGGACATCCTGTAACCACCAAGGCACCCCACAGACACCTGGACATCCCGCAGGCACCAGGGCTTCTGCAGGCACCCAGACATCAGCAGGCACCCCACAGGCATCAGGATACTTTTTTCTTTTTAATGTTTTATTTTCTTCATTTTTATTTTATGTGCATTGGTGTTTTGCCTGCAAGTATGTCAGTGTGAAGGTGTTGAGGTCCCTGGAACTGAGGTTACAAACAGCTGTGAGCTGCCATGTGGGTTCTGGGAAATGAACTCGGGTCTTCTGGAAGAGCAGCCAGCGCTCTCACCTGCTGGGTCCATCTCTCCAGCCTCTGTATTTGGGCAGAGTTTTTTTTTTTTTTTTTTTTTTTTTTAAAAAAAACAAAAACTCTTGATCTTTTCTCTATCATTTTCTAACATTTTTCTCCCTTCTTTTCTTTTGAACTTTCCATTACTGCCCAACTGGAGCAATTCATGAGTACTGAAGTCAGCACTGCAGAAAATACTTAAAAGAATGCTACACACAATGGAAAAAAATTCAGATATGAGATATCAGGAAAGAATAAGAATCATACGAGGAAGATGAATAAATGAGAACCAATAAAGCATCAATCATGTCAGACTTAGTAAACCAACTAAATCCTAGTAAGGATAGAGAAAGCAGCTAGAAAAGTGATGAACAAAATTTCAGGAATCAAAATAGCCCTAAATGTAAATGGTCTTAACTATCTATTTAAAAGGCAGAGGATAGTTGTCAGAAGATAGCTGTTTTTTCTAATCCCACCATTTGTTGACAAAGACACTTGCAAACTGAAAGTGACAGCAAGGAAAATGATCCACAGAGCAAGTGGAAATGGAAAACAAGAATGGGTAACTACACTCATACTGGACAATGCAGGCTGCAAGCCAAAATGAGAAGAGGCAAGACAGTTGTAAATATTAACAACAAAAACTTGGTTAGGTAAGAGTGACCAATGACCAAACTGAGTGTTTGTAGTCATGTTTCTGGTTAGCCTTATTACTCAGCTACAACGTCGGACATGAAGTAGGTCCCATATGTTTTCTATATTTAAGACCGTTTTTCCTTTCCTCAGTTTCTCAATCTGTGGGTCATGACCAACCTGTGAGTTGAATGACCCTTTCACAGGGGTCATCTAAGACCATTTGCATACCAGATATTTACATTACGATTTATACTAGAAGCAAAATTAGAGTTAGGAAGTAGCAATGAAAGTAATTTTGTGGTTGGGGGTTACTATGACATAGGAACTGTATAAAAGGCTCACAGCATTAGGAAGGCTGAGAACCACTGCTTTAGATGATGCTACGTTGCCAGTTTCAAGATGACACACAGCTAATGAAATAACACACAACTGGGCATGGTGACACACACTTTTAATCCCAGCATTCGGGAGGCAGAGACAGAAGAATCTAAGTTTGAGGCCATAAAAATAAAGTAATAGTGTGCAACCCTATCACAGATAGAAACATAAGACAGGCAAGCATAGGGTACAGTTTTGCAACCTGGGATCCCACTTGGTTTGGGCTATGCTTCTGGGCTACCCTTCTGCTAATAATGCGCCTGGCAGCCTAAGACCTTTACCTGCAGGCACAATATACATACAGCCCCCTCCAAACCTAGAAACCTAGGACCTATATACACAGATACATACACAGCACACTCTTCAAACAATGCAATAAGTTTTTCCTTCCCTCGATAATTATCAAACACAGGTTCTATTTAATCACGATCCAGTTATGTCCAGAGTACACGGGTGTGTGTGATTCAGCCTGACTTTAGTGCAATAGGCAAACTGTGTCCTCTGAATAAACTTTTAGGAAGAATCCCCTATTATCTATCATCTTATGCCCATGTAAAATGCATATCACTGAAATCAGTTGCATCATGGGAAGGGATATTCACAACAGAAAAGTTATATAACTTAAATCTGTTTGTCAAATAGAAAACCATACCCCTAATAACCAAATTCCTCTTCCTTTAGAACCTATAAAGTAAGAGCTCTAAGCAATAATCTGGGTCCCTTGAGTCCTTTCTCACTCATGTGGCCCACCTTAACTCTTAGCAGTGTACTTCTTTCTGGTTTGTACTAATACCTACAAATGAACTGCTGTTTTGCAATCTGTGTGGGCCTTTATTTCAATTCCTGAATAAAAAGCCAAGAACCTAGGAACACCTGGCCCAGATCCCGACCCCAGTGTCAGCAGTAGGAGAGCCTCTCACAGGAGGCATATTAGGAAGCTCAGAGGAGGAAGCTCAGAGGAGGAAGCTCAGAGGAGGAAGCATAAGGCACTCTCACAGAAAGAATTCAGAAGCCCTCTTGGCCAACCTCAATTGAAAGTATACAAAAAGTGGGGAGAACTGGGATTCACTGGGGAAGGACATGGGGCTAATCTGGCAAAACTAAGACAGGGTACTGAGACCAACAAACAATTAAGTTATAGTAAATTTCAAGGTTTCTGGAGAATTCACAAATAACTAGAATTGTGTGTTCCTTAATGACCTACCAACCTGTAAAAGAGCAAACAAGTCTGACTCGCTTCTTGCTAGCCACTAGCTGTCAGCAGCTTATGCAGGAGTAAGAAGTGAAGACTTTAAAAAACTGTTCCATGTTTCCTCTTGCCTTTTTTCCTCTTTTCTTTTTCATTTATAAAACTTAATTTCCTGGGATAGAGGAATGGCTCGGCAAGTAAGAGCATTTATGCAAGCATGAAGGCCAAGTTTAGATGCTAGCACCCATGTAACAGCCTGGTCACAATCCCATTCACACCTTTAGCCCCCACTCTGAGGAAGTGAGGACAGAAGGATCATTGGAGCTTGGTGGCTAGTCAAAAAAGAAAACAAAAAACAAAAACAAAAGAACAAACCTCCAGGTTTAGGGAAAGACCCCAAATGAAGATATAAAGGAGTAAGTGGGGAGTGACAGGACACCTAGCGCCCGCCTCTGACCTCTGCACATGCTCACAAGCAAATGCATTTGCACGCGGACACACACAGCACACACACAAAACCATCTTACTTCCCTTTGTAAGAGGAAACCTATAAGATACTGGTTTCCTCCCAAATCTATTTTTTCTTTCAGTCCCAGTGCTGTTTGTGGCTTGGATGAGAATGGACCCCACAGGCTCATATTTGAAAGCTCAGTCACCAGAGGATGGAACTATTTGGGAAAAATTAGAAGGATTAAGAGGTATAGTCTTATTGGAGAAAGGGTATTGCTGGGGTGGGCTTCGAGGTCAAAAAAGCCCACTCTAGTCCCAGTGTCTTTCTCTCTGCTGCCTTCAAATCAGAATATTAAGCTCTCAACTACTGCTGTAGTACCATGCCTATCTGCTTCCAGCCATGATGATAATGGGCTAACCCTTTAAAACTGTAAGCAAGCCCTCAATTAAATGCCTTCTTTTCTAAGAGTTGCTTTGGTCATGGTGTCTCTTTACAGCAACAGAACAGTAACTAAGACAGCTGGTGACACAATCACAAGTCTTTGGCCTTGTTAGGCCAGTGCTCTACCACCAAGCCATACTCTAAGCTCCTGCAATCTCTCTACCAGAAAAACGGTCTGTGGCCATACCACACAGAACACACTGGATCTTGTGTACCAGAAAAACCTTAAAAGTTACACAAAGGTGAGAAAACATATATAATAACCCTTCTTGTACTTACAGCCACCACTTATTTATTACTGACATCTTTTTCCATCCATATAATTCATCACCAACTCTCCCACAGGATTACTGAAGTAGGTACCACAAAGATGTCACCAGATGTGCTTCAAGATATTCTACTTTCCAACTTCATGTAGTCCCCATCACAACGTGAGTGTATATAGTCTTAATTTACTATACGGATTTCTACATAAAAAGGGCATACACATAGTAGGTATTCAATAAAATACAAGTTAAAGAACTGAGGGTGCAGCTCAATGGACAGCTCCTCCCTAGTGTGGCTGAGGCCCAAGGCTAAAACTCCAATACTGCAAAAACAGGAAAACCAAACAAAATGGAAACATCCCAGAATGAACATTCCCTAGGCACTTAACATTCAAGATATGCATGATACTCATTTTGTTGGTATCAAGAAATAAGCATAATACAAGCTCTCTGTTGAACCTATGGAATTGGGAAGAATTTCTGTTTACCTTATACAGTCTAAAATACATGAAAATGGGTCTGACCTTGGGATTATATTCAGCATTTCGGGCACGAAGTGCAATGGTCTTTAGGTCAAGTTTACAACCAAGATTCACCGTGGATACAATATTTCTGCAAGAAATTTGAAAACATGATTACTTAAAACATTAACTTTTAAACAATGAGGACAATGGTCTTTAGATCAAGTTTACAACTAAGATTTGCTACAAATACAATATTTCTGCAAGATATTTGAAAAGGAAACATGATTAACTGATGATCCATTATGTTTCACCAGGCTTTAATTTAAAAAACAAACAAAACATCTGCTGACTTTAAATGTTTAAAAAGTGCCACATTCCAGATGTGCTCACTTGGCACTCACGTCCTGTGAGGTGGTGACTATCACTTCCATGCTCACACAAGCAGCTGACCTCCAGGAAATGTACCTGACTTGGCTGGGATGCACATGACTCCCAAGTGGAAAAGCCATGCCTTGAGGCTTCATTTAACTATCATCCATCCTTCCTAAGCTCTGACATACTCCCAGCACTAGCTCACTATGGAGTCACTATGATAAAAACAGGCAGATGCGGACTTTCTCAATCTTCTCAAAATAGGTAATCTTTTGGGAAAATGGGAACGCAAGGTCTTTGACAAGGAAGAAAAAAAATCTTTTCTCTTTTCTGTTAGCTACAGTAAATCATGTTAAATAGAATCATCATTAGTAGGCTAGGAAGACAGCTTACTTGGCAAAGTGTTTGCCATCCAATCATGAAGACTTGAGTTCAACCCCCAGAACCCATGTGAAAAAGCCCAGAGTGCTAATGTGTACTTGTAATCCTAGAGCTGAGGAGATGGGGACAGGCAGATCCTGAGGTTTGCTGACTGCCAGCTTAGACAAACTGGCAAATTTCATGCCAATGACATATCCCATCTTAAAAACCAGGGTGGGTAGTGTCCTGAGAAACTAAACTTAAGACTGTCCTCCAGCATAAACATGGAAATGCATGCACACACTCACAAAAATTGTATCTCATGCTTGAAGCACTCTATGAAATACTTTAAAAAAAAAAAAAAAAAGAAAAAGACTGTGTAGCACTGGCTGCCCTGGAACTCAGAGATCTGCCTGTCTCTGCCTCCTGTGTGCTAGGATTAAAGTGTGCACCACCACCACCTGGTCTCGAACTTTTTAATAAAAACTGTAACACAGCAAGCTCAAAGTTTTCTGTTTTTCTGTCACACATAAAACATTGCCATACTAAGAAGTCTGACTCCAGATTAGGATTCCAGACAATCAGTTCTAGTTCAATGTTGCCTCCAGTTCTCTTCTCACTCTCTAGAAAGGATACATTTTGTGATAGGATACTGCAACTTCGTCAGATATTGTGAAGCTGCATGCACCATCTGTTCAGTGAGATGATTAGGTAAAGATAGTAGCTGACTTTAGAAAGACACACCTCAGAAATTAGTGTAATAGTTTGGCAGTGAATCACACATTGGCTTTGAAGAAATCATTGTAAATATCCTGTGATTTGTTTGATGTATGCTTCTGTAACTTTCAAACTGCAAAAGACAGCTTTCTGAATGTGTGAACAGCTGCAGCTCTCTGGAATGCAAGCACTAGGTTGGTGTTACCTTAATTCTGGCAGTTGCTAAATCCATTTCCTGAGATAGCATGTACCTGTTAGCAGTTCTTGGCAAAAGCTATTGATGTTTAAAGTACCTTGATCCTGAAATCATACATGTCAAAAGCCATTGTTTATGATATTGCTGATGAAGAGGCTATTCAGCTCTGCAGCCCTCAGCAGTAGGAAAATAGGGAACACCTTATTTTCTCCAGCCTTGACTTGGGTGTTTATAGGTGCCAAGTTGGCTGGCTGAGTCTGTGAGGCTCAGATAAGGCCTTTGTATTGGGAGGAATTCTTTCACTAATAAAAAATCTGGACCAAACAGGCTTGAGGCTCAGCTTGCAGAGAAGCTGCAGCCCTCTGCCATTAATCTTTCAGACTTGCATCTTGGAGTACTCCTTCTGTTTTATTTACTGAACCCATGTGTGACAAAGTTCTTTCTACAAAGTTTAAATCCAGTGACTCAAAACCTTGCTGAAAAGCAAGGTAGCATGGGGCACATGTGCAGTCACAGCAATGGGAAGCTCGGCAGGAATATTACCAGGAATTTAAAGTTAGTCTGTATTCTACACAAAGTACCGTGCTAGTCAGGGTTATCAAGTGAGACTGTCTCAAAAACGTTCCAAAATTTAATTTAAAAATTAAGAATTTATTGAGGACTAGTTTTCTCTGATACATAATATATTTTTACTGCTCCAATATCTATTTCACTCCTGATCTAGAAAGTACTAAGAAAAAAAAAATCTTGTTTCATTATCGTTTCTAATACATAAAAATGACCTTGGGATTATAGTCAGCACTTGATACAGCACACCCATATATGAACTGAAATACCAAGTGCACTTTGGTGTACCTATCGCAAATTCAATCAGTAAATGATAAATGTATTTGTACTTATTTTAGATAGTTAAATACCTCATTTCTTTATAAAGCTACATTTAGAGGATACTGAACTGACCCACTAAGGGGTATTACTAGACAGTGAAAACAGTTATGTGGCTGACTGTATGCTCTGTGGGTATGGAAATAAGTGTATGAGCCAAGCTGGTTCTAGTAGATGATTTTAATCAGAAGTACAAATCTTTATGCCTGTGGAAGTCAAATAGGCATGAAAAAATTAGTTTGGAGCAGTATAGACAAAGGAGAGCTAACAGGGCTTATCTCTCTAAAATCATTAAAATCAAAAGTGATTTTAAAATTATATACAGGCAAGATATAAGTTTGTGGGTATAATAGTCAAGATGCATGATCACCTACCACTTAGCTTAAAAATGAGCTGGCATGGCTTACAGATAACAATTATATGTGAAAGGAAAACTAACTGTAAATAGGAAACTGATCTCAAAGCAGGAGGGTGGGGGCTCCTGAACACAAAAACTGAATAGTACTGTTTATAAAGAACCCTCTAATCAGGCTATAAGCTTCCTTAAGGTAAAGCTATATATTGTTATTAAGTGGTATATGCAAAGTTTGGGCTATTTCAGGAAGGAAAAAAAGCCTGCTTGTTATCTTCTACCTTCTTACATGAGGGACCTACTTCACTTAACCAGAAAAATTCATAAAGACAAGGACTGCCACCCTCACTTTGGGATAGGGACACAGATCTCCAAAGATAGAAATGTTGCCCTCACAGCAAAACTGCAGAAAAGCCTGGACCCCTAAACCTGTGCTGACGCGATTGCTAAGCCTGTGTACAGATGGCCTGTGACTGAGACAGTCTGCTACAGGGAAGTGCCCACAGTCTCAATGAAACTCAGCCTGCATTTCAGTGGCCCAAATACATAGACTTAAGCAACTCCATTTCTGAGGAAACCCTTCTGCAGAGAGCACTGACTCTCTGTAGCTTCAATTCCTCGTCAAGAACAGATGAAGCCACATGTAACAGAATTACCACTGGGCCACTTCCTTAAGTAAATCCACTGTCTGAAAGCAAATAAATAGGTAATACTAATGAGACTCTCCTCTGGTACATGGGACAGAAGACAGGGAACACAAACATTAAAAACATGAATACAGAGACAGGGGTGGGGGTGGGGTGTGGGGTGTGAGCATGTGTACCCATTCCCAGGTACTCACTGTAGCTGTGGTACAATCCCAGAGCTCTCAGAGGCTGGAGTGGCAGGAGTGATGGGGGTCATAGGGGTCATTGGTGAAGGGTACAAGGGGGTGGTGCCTGGCAATGGTGCAGTGGTCAGAGTTTGTGAATGGAAGAGCTGTGGAGTCTGGCCTGAGGCACCCTGTGTGGACTGCTGAGATGCTGACTGCTGTACTGAGGCTGCTGCAGTTGCTGCTGCCTGCTGCTGCTGCTGCTGCTGCTGCTGCTGCTGTTGCTGCTGCTGTCTTTGTTGCTCTTCCAAAATAGACAAACTATTGGTGTTCTGAATAGGCTGTGGTGTAAGTCCTGTGCCATAAGGCATCATTGGACTAAAGATGGGAAGTCCAGGAGTCATGGCACCCTGTGGAAAGCAAAAAGATTAATGATTAAAATATAAATACTGATGTTGAGTAATGTAGGCACTTTCCTAGTATAACCCAGAAAAAGTCTAAAGGCTGATGCTTTCTGAATACAACGGATCATTAAATACTAGAGAAGAATTTGGTGTTCTGAGACATACCACTTTCTTCTGTAGAAGTGAACAAAGTAGATGAGTACTTAGGGCTGGGAATCTGATTCTTCTTTACATATATGCAGGAAAGATGCTCAGCCTCCAAAGCTCATCTAGACCGTAAGGGACAAAGCTAAGGCATATATACCGAGTACGTACCTATTTAAAGTACTACCCAGTGTGTAAGGTTTACCCACTAACTAAACATGTGTCCAGTATGGGTGATGGGTTACATGGCCGCGTAGAATTCAAGATGACAGTATGGACTACTCCATCATGGTATTTGAAATAATCATTTATCCTACTAAAAACACAAACCAACAAAGCCTGTAAGTACTGTCAATTGCCTTTTCTATAAAGCTTCTGCTTTTCACAGACATTGTTATAGTTAGTAATTATTTGTGGAGGTAGGAAGAATAAAGATGGAAAATTTAATACTGAATTGATAAAAAACTAGGTATAATCCTATTGCAAATACACACATATGTTTTACAACAAAACTAATATTTAACATTGAAAGCAAGAAGATCTCGTAGCCATCTGGGGATAGCTGAAAATGACTGCAAAGGAGCAAGAAGGAACTTTCTGGAGCAAATGAAATACAGTTGGAGCAGTCTTTATGTTTTTAACCAAAAGATTGGTTGTTTTATAGCCAAATATGCAAATTAGGTTCCAAATAAACTCCCCACGTGAAAAAGCATCAAGTCTATATAAAGCAAAAAATTAACAAAGTCAAACAAGCTTGGAAACACACATCTATTTCTACACTGGATGATTAAATTTCTCCGTCTTTTGCTCTCTCTTAAAGGGAACATGTCAATCATCTTTGCCCCTCCCTCCTGCTGTATTACCTGTGGGGAGGCCAAGCCCTGAGCATAAGGTGGAAGGCTGTTGTTCTGGTCCATGATTCTCAGTTTCTTAAGTACTCAGATTTTTCCTAGAGCATCTTCTGCATATTCTGCTTAAAAGCTTTAATTTTCTGGGTTATCTTCACACACCATTTAACAGTAATGCTGCTTGGGAAAAATGTTTTAAGTTTAATGGAATGACACAAGTTTCATGTTCATACAAAATACACACACATGCTATTTTGGAATGTATATATATCTTTTAATCCCCAAACCCTAGTCCATGTTTTCTGTGACTCATGTAAAACCATTAACCAAAAAAAAAAAAAAAAAAAAACTATGTTGTTTGGGCTTAAATATTCTAACAGTACTAAAAATTAAGGTGTCAAGATTAGTTATAAACTTTTGGGAAAGAGGCTGGCAAGAAATAGCTCAGCAGATAAAGGCATATGCCTCCTGATAACCTGAGTTCACCCACACAATGAAAGGAGAGAAGAGACTCCCACAAGTTGATTCCTGACATAAATTTATTTTATATGTGTGAATATTTTGCCTGCATGTCTGTGTACCTCTTGTATGCCTGGTGCCAGTAGAGCCAGAAGAAAGGGTTAGATGCCCTGGAACTGGAGTTAACAGATGGTTGTGAGTCACCATGTGATCAAATATGTGCTTAAAACAAATATAGGTCTTTGGATATACAATTCGTAGCTTTGAAACCAGTATGCTCTTTGTGAAATTAAATGATAAACATTTAGATTAAGATTGAATTGTAGGAATATACAATTTGTAGCTTTGAAGCCTGTATGCTCTTTGTGAAATTAGATGATGATAAATGCTTAGAGAAGATTGAATTGTAGAGCTGGAGGGATGGCTTCAACCTGGGTTCTCTGGAAGAGCATTAACTCTTAACCTCTAAGCCACCTCTTCAGCCCCAATTTTAAGAGCCAGCATCAGGAACCAGACCCCTGTCTCCCCGACACAGAACTTTTTTTTGTATGGGGGTGGGCTTGAGGGAGACACCTAGGGAAAACTAATTTCTAAGCAAACTGCACTTCCAAAGAGAACACTATTAGGCACTGTTTATACCGCAGTGTTAAGTCAATTCTGGCTTTTAAATATTCTGCTCAGTTTTATACCCTTCATGATGTCTCAAGCATAAAGCACCATAAATACTGAATTGGATAAAGTATGCTTTAGTTAATCATTATTTGTTTTCTAATTTTAATTAAATAATAGATGGAACATTATTTTTATAAATACAATATTCTTAAATCCTTAGAACACATTAAAGCAAACTCTGCCTGGAACTGGGTTTCTTAAATCATTATCTCTTTACAGTTATGGATATGAAGTATGAATACAGATTAAGAGGCTATGAAAAGAACTTTTTTCCCTTTGTAATGGTGATAGTGATAGAACCCACAGACTCATAAAAACAAGGCAAATGCCCATCCTCAATCCTTAAAACGACACTTTTTAAAATCAGTTCAGTTCAAGCCAACCAATAACTTGCTCAGAGATGCTGTAAACAGAATGAATCAACAATGGATGCACTGAGGAGTTAACAAATCAGATGAGTCTAACATATACACACAGTAAGCACAGGACAGAGGACAAACACCACGAGCTACTGAATAGCACTACTACCATTAGATCTTTACACAGAAGACTTTTACATGTATGAGAGTTTTACATGAATGCATGTATTGGATCCCCTAGAACTAGAGTTTCAGATGGTTGTGAGCCACCATGCAGGTGCTGGGAACCAAACTCAGGTCCTCTGTGAGAGAAGCAAATGTTTTTAAAGCCATCTCCCCAACCCTACAATAAGATCTTAATCTAAACATTTTACTATCTAATATCACACAGAGCATACAGGTTTTAAAGTTACAAGTGGATCCAAAGATCCACAATTATGTCAAGTACATGCTGGAACAGCCATTCTGACATGAGCTGCTTCAGTGAAATAATTTCATAATCACTTTGAGAGGACAAAGGACCCAAAAGATATTCCTATAAATCCATTATAAAAAAACAAAACAAGGTGTCTTTCTGGAACTATACTAGCGATACAAGAAAATTACACTTTTCCTGATACAAAGACAAAGAAGATATAGTCCTTATCAAACAGTTCAGTATAAAAATAGGCAAGTAACTGTAAAAACTGAGTAAGCACTAAAATTTCAGGTATTCACTAATAAGGCAAGATGAATGAAAGTTAAAACCTGTATACATGTCCCCAAAATCTTTGCGCCTAGGACTGGACCTAACATGCAGTTTATGATCATGAATGAATGTCATGGAAGAATACAAACTAAAGTCAAGGGATGGAGAGACCCAGTGTTTGATGCTTAGCACCCACATGACCGCTCACAACCAGGTGTAAATCCAGTCCCAGGTGATCCAATGCTCTCTTCTGACTTCCATGGACCCCAAGCATGCATGTGGTGCACACACACACATAGGAAAAACTCATACACACAAACCTTTTTAAAAACATTAAAAACCCCACTAACGTCAAGTACTTTTATGAGAGGCCAGGGGTTTCACAAAGCAGTCTCGATCTAACATGGGTCTAGCAAGAGGGACAAAAACATACAAATCAGCACTACAGACAAAAGTTAAAGACAGACTAAAAGAGCATGCAGTATGTAAGTGCTAGTCGCAGTATAGAAAGTCACCACAAGAGATGACACAGCAGCTATAGGTTAGGGTTACATAATTAGGCGTGTAGAGTGTAAGATGAGAACAGTTAAAGGATTTTAAGGTGCAGTTTGAGTATCTCCTTTGTCAAGAATATGGAAATCTGAGAAAATTGGATACTGAAAATTCAATTTCAGAAGTCACAGCTTTGGTTGGATTTAATGCCCAAAGTATAACTAGAGGTTTGTCCAGATCACTTTCTGCAAATGAAGTTTACCGAACTAGTTGGTTATATAAAACTGGGGAATCTGTAGCAAGCTATGCAGAGGTCATCTCACATCTGCAGACGATAGAAACCATCTTTTCTCACCTGTATCATAAAATCTCAATAATCACTGCACTAACTTATCCTTAGCCTACTTTCAGGGTTTTCATCTTTTGGAAACTGAGCCATCAAACTGAGTATTTGGGAAACCAATTCTGTAGTCTTCAAGCATCTGCCTAACCCAGTTCAGCATCTTTCCCCAGAAAAGCCTACCCAGAGTTTTGGAAAACCACGCTGGCGTGAGCCTAGACACGGACAGCGTGTAAATAAGACAGCGTGTGTTTATGTGTTAATCTCTACTGTGCTTGAATATCAGGCCTCTGATGAGATGTTAAGAGTCTCGATAACGTCCTAACAAAACTATCCTTACTGGGGACAAAACGAGCAGACACAGGCCTGGGTAAAGCTGCCGTCTAACGGGGGAAGCGGCGGAGGTGTGCGGTGCGCGGGGCCGCCTGGCGGCAGCCTCACACTGGGAGCTCGGCTTCGTGGCCCGGCCGAAGCGGCGGCCCAGGGACTGGTACCCGCCGAGCCGCCCCGGCGCGAGCGGAGGACCGTTCCCCGCCGGGCCGCGCGCCCACTCCGGGTCTCCGCCGGCAGTCTCAGGGCCCATAGCAGGGGTCGCCTTTGCTAAGGCCCTGGAAGCAGAGAAAAGGCTGAAAGGGCCGTTACCTGGGCACTGCGGAAAAGACGACGCGACCGCACAAGCCTAGCCAAACCGCCAGCAGGTACCCGCCACCGCTACCGAACTCGACCCACCGAACGCCAGACGCATATCTGATGCCGTCACTTCCGCCAGATCTGCTCTGGACTGCAGCTCCGGCGGCGGGGCAGGCTAGAAGACGACGGGGGCGGGGCTCCGGCCACTTCCGGGGCGGGGCCTCTTGACAGAGCCCTTTCTAATTGGTTCCTGTCGCTGCCAGAGAGATGTGGCTGGCGTGTGTAGCGGTGACAGTTGGGGATCGAGCTCAAGCGAGCGTTCTATCACGGTGCTACATCCTCAGTCTTCCATGTTTTACTTATTTATTTTTTGAGACAGGTTTCTCTGTTGTAGCTCTGGCTGTCCTGGAACTCACTCTGTAGACCTGGCTGGCCTCGAACTCACAGAGATCTACCCCTCTCCGCCTCCCGAGTTCTGGGATTAAAGGTGTATGCCATCACGCATGCTAATCTAACAAACGATTTTAAACAGTGTTACCTTTTCCTCCACTTTGTTCCGTGAAGTTGAAAGGTAGTAGTAGTTGCCTCTTAAGAGATTTGTGTGGTCGATAACCTGAATGGCAAGCCGATTCTTTATCATGTTCTCAGAGAATGTTAACTCTGCTTTGGTTAAATCTGCTTGCCATTCACGAGCTTGGCATACACTTTTAATCCCAGAACTCGGGAGGCAGAAGCAGAAGGATCTCTGTGAGTTCGAGGCCAGCCTGGTCTACGGAGTGAGTTCCAGGACAGCCAGAGCTACAACAAAGAAACCCTGTCTCGAAAAAAAACCAATACAATAAAACAGACTACTGAGGTTGTGTGTGTATAGGGTGTTGACCTATGCAAAGACTCATACGATCCTCTCCTGGAGGGACAGGAGAGCGCATAAGACTGAGGACATTAAGGAAATTTAACAAAGGCCTGACAAAGTGCAACTTAAGGGAAGGAGGGTTTATTTTGGCTTGAGGGGATACAGTCCATCAGGGGGGAGCATGACACCTGGAGAAAGGGGGTTGCAATGCATCCATAGATAGGAAGCACAAAGAGATGAATGTTAGTATGCTCCTTCTTCATTTACTCCAGAAAGCCGGGCCATGAGATGGTGCCATCTATATTTAGGTCGGATCTTTCATCTTCAGTTAAACCTTCCTGAAATACCTGCATAGACATGCCCCAGGGTGTAGCCAGGTGATTATAGATTCTGTCAGTTTAACAACATTAACCATCAGATTCTGGCTAGGGGAACCTAGTTTTGCTTCCAGTTCGCGTGGCTGCATACACCTCACAGTCAGCTAGGCATCCTGGCCATCAGGCCTTGAACACAGGAGGAGCCTCTAACCCTTCTCAAATACTGTGTCACTTCACCAATGTGACATTCGAGCAGTCGTTGCTGCAGAGTTGCGTTAATTTTTCTGGTATGGCCAGACCTTTAACTTTTTTATCCGCCATGTATGAAACCAAATGTTCTCTTGGGCTTGGAAAACCTTCACATAGGATAGGTCCCTTGGAATAAGTAGATCCAGGCTATCGCTTGCGGGACTCGGGCGTAGACCTCCGAGAGCCGCCCTCCGGGAGCAACGAGGAGTGCGGGCTAGAGGCGCCTGGGAGGGCAAGGGGAGGGGCCGGAAGTGGACCCGCCGCCGCGGCCATTTTGCCGTGAGACAGCAGGAGTCGGACGCGATGCTTTCCACTGCGGCTCATTCGGACCCGGACCGAGAGCTGGGAATGGGTCCTCACGGCTCCGCCGGTCCTGTGCAGCTGCGTTTCTCGCCTTATGCCTTCAACGGAGGGTAAAAGTCCGGGTCCGCCGTGCTCACTGGGGTCGCGGCGGGCGGGTGTGTGGTGGTGGGTATGCAGCCCGTTGGGGTGCCCAGCAGCCTGTTGGGGTGGTGGGCATGCAGCCTGTTGGGGTGCCCCCGCAGCCTGTTGAGGTGTCCCGCAGCCTGTTGGGGTGCCCTGCAGCGTGTTGGGATGTCCCGCAGCCTGTTGGGGTGCCCCGCAGCCTGTTGACGTGCCTCGCAACATGTTGGGATGTCCCGCAGCCTGTTGGGGTGTCCCGCAGCCTTTTGGGGTGGTGGGCATGCAGCCTGTTGGGGTGCCCCGCAGCCTGTTGGGGTGCCCTGCAGCCCGGCACCCTGAGCCATGCACGGACGCATTCGGGACCGCTTGCTCCAGCAGGGCGGGCTCCAGTGTTTCCTCTGCTCGCTGGCTGTCATTTCGCGGGGCTTGGACACGTTTCTAAAGCCTGTGGGCGAGGGGCGACGTTCTCACCTGAATCCTGAACTTGAAGTTGTGGTAGATCTGCCACAACTGGTTGTTAGATGCGTAACTATCACTGAACCATCTAACATTTAGTACTTAAAACAGAAAATAAGATTTTTAAAAAATTTAATGTTTGTTTCGTTTAAGTTCAGGGATGAAAAATAGAGGTTATTTTGTTCTACGGTGAGACATGGCCTGCTGGGCTAGTTCTACCGAGCTCCATCGCCTCCTTTAAGGGGTCTGACCTGTTTATGCGTGTATTCTTACTACCGAATTGCTTGTGCATTTTAATTACCTGCTATATGAAAAGGATGATTTCCCTTCAAATTTAGGAACTTTGACAATACTGAGGCATTCTTCAGCAAATTTTATACATTAAAACAGCCAATTATTAAAAAAAAAGAAAGTGACTTGTTAAGGAAAGCCGAAACCACCGGGCCGTGGTATCGCATGCCTTTTAATCCCAGCACTCAGGAGGCAGAGGTAGGCGGATCTCTGAGTTGGAGGGCAGCCAGGGCTGCACAGAAAAACCTTGTCTCAAAAGAAAAGAAAAAAAATGTCTTGTTGAACATTGAATATATAGAGAGTGAAAGATTGGTTTTTAGCCTTGGTTATGAATGTACAAGGTGGGTTTCTTCAGTATCGTGAGCTACTTTATAGATTGGAGACTCAAGGTGGTTACGTTTTTGTCAGCGGCAAGCAGTTAAGTGAATGCTTCACAGTCTAGCCTTGGGCTCTTGTCATTTAAACAGTCCTGGTTACAGAGCTGGTGGGAATTAGAAACGGTTTAAATTCGGAGCTTTCTCAGCCTTGCTGCAGTTTCGGTTTGCTTTTCCAGTGCACTTCTTAACTCTGCATGTGAACACAGCACCTACAGGGTAAGAGGTGTGGTCAGAGAGTTGGTGATTTCAAAGGGTTCAGAATGCAGTACTTTTTAACCCCTTGTAGTTCCTCTTAATCCATTACTTTCCCCGTAGTTACTTACAGCTCTCTAATTAGTAAATCATCCTTCCTCACTTTTGTTGCTGATACTTTTTGCATTTATTTCAACTAGCCCTCCAAGCAACCTCCAATTCTACAAAATATTAATTTCTCTTTGTAGATTCCAGGTTTTGTTACTTTAGACCTTTACATGCCTCGTCCAGGGAATGTAATTCCCAAGTCTGTTTTTATAACTTTGTTTCTTAAATGTCCTCTCGGTTCTGGCCTCTTTGGGAAAATGTTTCTAACTGCATTTTCTGTTCTCAGCGTAACTCACGTTAGTAAACGAAACAAGTAGGCTGATTATTCCTTTCAATCACCTCTGCTCCTTAAAAATACTCCTTGGGACTATATCGTCACTCTGCTCTTCTCGGTCTAAAGTAGGGGACGTTGTAGTTGTTTTTCCCACTACGCACATCAGGTAGTGATAAATTTAGTTTTGTACATTGGTAATTTGTTTGAATTCGCCCCTTTCCCTCTTTGCTCTGCCTCCCTTTGTTACATCAGTCTTATTGGAACAGTATTTATGTCCCATTTCACATGCTGTACTATTGTCAGAATTGTCTGAAAACCTCCTTTTGCAAATGGGACTTTTCTCATTCTAGTTTCTTTAATCTCAGGACTCCTTGCTAAAATTCTAAAATCTAGCTTGGCAGGTGGGACCTTCTACAAAAAGACCCCTTCCTGTCACATAAGAAGTATGTATGTCTCTAGTTACACAAGAAGGACCACTTAAGTTGCTCTAGTGGACTGTTGGGATATTATTTTCCTTCTATTGCTGTTCATGGTATGTAGGGTGGCATTCTTTTCTCCTTTGGAGCTTTAGTACAAAACTTGCCTCAGTAAGAATAATAGGCAATGTATTAGAGATGTTTATTTCCCAGGAGGAACTATGCTAGGCACCTTATGTGGATTATGCTGTTTCATTCTCACACCTGGTAACACAGGTCCTGTTACTACTATCAACTTGAATATGAAGAATTTATCCAAGTCACACAACTAGTAAGTGATGTGAGTAGGCCTCTTCCTCAACTAACCAGTGCCTAGGTGCTTGGTCATCACATACTGCTGTCTTACTGTATGCCACAGGGATAAGTGCTCACTCTCCAGAAGACCCGGTTGGCGGGGGTCATGATGGCATTATGGTGTCAACTCATTTAACCCTTACAGCACCTAAGATGAGATAGATGCAGTTACATGATCTCTGTATTTTAGAGAAGTTGAAGCATTAGAAGTTAAGTAACTTACTTGAGAAAGCAACACTGGAATCCAGGTTCTTCTTTTGTAGTTTTACTCTGGGGTCTTCAGTAAGTTATCAAAAACTATATAGCAAGAAAAAGAAAAGCTCAGTTTTTGACTGTTGTATGAGAGATTTTTTTTCTGGAAACACTTTACACACACATAAACCCATCCATGAGTAACTGAAGTTTAACTTGGAGAACCAATTAATTTTTATTGGGGTTACTAACAGGACTGTGGGTGAGGAAATGTTTACAGAAGCAAGAATGACCCAGAATCAACTGTGTCATAGAAACGTCCACCCCAACACAGTTGACTTATAAAAGCTGCAACTCAGGATTTCTGTACAACTTGTCGGTAGCTTGTAGGTTGGAAAATCCCCTCTTATAGCTCGTCTAGTCAGAGTCTCCTCCCCCAGCAGTTAAAACCCTAGCTGGTCTAGAACTCACAGAGCCTGTCTTTGCCTCTCAAATGCTGGAATTCAAGATGTGCAAAGATGGGGGGCGGGGCTCCAAGAATCTCACAAGTTTCCCCTGGGCATAACTTTGTTTGCCTCACGTATTCACCTCAAGAGTCTCATGAGCCTCCTCCCCACACAAGGAATATTTCGATTCAGAGGAAATTGCTCTAGAACATCAACCATTTATGTTAGACGTTGTCTAACAGTTTGCATATGAAGAAATAGATATAGTCCTTCTTTTCTGAACTCCGCTTGCTTGAGGGACTGCCTATACCTGGTCTTCAAGAGCGCAGACATGGTGCTTGTAACACAGGGTCTTTCCAGAAGGGAGATCCTAGAACACGTCCCATTTTACATTCTATATTGTGTATTTGAGGAACTTGAGGCCTTCAGACATTAACTTGCCCACAGGCTTATAACTGCTTAATGGGAGGGCACCATTAGAATTTGGGTTAGGGATTTTCCAGGATGAAATGAAGCCAGGAATTCTTTCCTCCAGTCCTTGTCTTTAGTTGAATCCTACTCTATGTCTTGTAGATTTACCCAGATAGGTCCTGTGGAACATGCTCCTATTTGAAGAGACAGAATTACAACCCTGAAGAATTAATCTTTTTTCTCTTTTTTTGTTCATCAGTACTGTATTAGCGATTGCTGGAGAAGATTTTTCCATTGTTGCTTCAGACACTCGATTGAGTGAAGGGTTTTCAATTCATACCCGAGATAGTCCCAAATGTTACAAACTGTGAGTAAATATGTTTTCTTTTTTACTTTTTTTTAAAGATTTATTTTATGTTTATGTTTGTTTTGTCTGCATATTATGTCTGTACATCATATGTGTGCAGTGCCCACAGGGGCCAGAAAAGGGCGTTGTGTCTCCTGGAAGTGGAGTAATAGTTGGTTGTTAGCTGCCATGTGGGTGCTGGGAATTGAACCCACCCAGGTCCTCTGGAAGAGCAGCCAGTGCTATTAACCGTTGAGCATCTCTTCAGCCTATAAGTAAATATTTGTAAAGACACATCTCACTTGCTTTGTTATGGCAGTTGGGAAGGTGCATGGCTAATCACAAAACTCTGTGAAGTTGAAGTGGAAATAGAACCAACAAGGCTTGAATTCTGTGTAGAGGTTTGCGAGGATGTGGAGTAGAGGGTACAGAAGGCGACTTGCTTGTTTGGGTCTTAGGTGTGGCCCACGTCTCACCATAAGAAGCAACGAAGTTTGTCTTATCTTTCCAGTTCCCAGCTACCCAGGTTTTCTGTCTTTGGTTGTTCCTTTCTCTTCTCTGCAGGTGTGTGCCCTTGCTGTGTTTTTTGTTACCTATCAGAATTTGAACACAGTCATTTTGTAAAGAAAATTTAGAGTGTGACTCTGTAGATAGCCACTTGACGTGAGCCCTGGCTCGTCTTGGTGTAGAACCTCTGTATATGTGCTACAGAAGTTAGGGTTAGGCCAGGGCTAACGCTATAAGAAACACTTTGGATACGGAGATAGAAAACAATACGTTACTGTTGGATACTTACATGCCTTTCAAAACATGTCCTCTGGGTCTGGCTTTGAACAAAGCCTGCCTCTTCTTTACCTGTCTGAGGCACCACACTACTGGCTGTTCTTTCATAAAGAGATCAGAGGTGGGCTTTAGTCATGTGTTCATATATGTTTAACTTCATCCTTTTTCTGTAGAAGAATCAGACTTATGAAATGTCTGTATGACCCTTGGCTGTGCTGTACCTTCCCAGCTGTAAAGGAGTCTCTCATATTCTCTTCAGCCCATTCATAATATATCTTTAGCCCACCTAAAGTTAGTTTGGTATGAAGAGATATTGGTATGTAGACCCCTGTACCTCAAAAGGGCTGGCTAGTTGTTGGTTTGTGAGCCTGCTTTACCAACTCATTTTCCTGAAATTGGCTTTTTACAGAACAGACAAAACAGTCATTGGCTGCAGTGGTTTTCATGGAGATTGTCTCACTCTGACAAAGATTATTGAGGCAAGGTTAAAGGTAGGTGCTTTTGTACATGTCTCTGTTGGAACGATTCGCAAGATTCTTTTGGGCCTCTGTATGACTGTTGTAGCTAGAGAGATAGCAAGTTAGCAGGTGGGGTTAGCACATCCTAAAAATGACATGTGACATGAGCATGTTAGCAGGGTGATCGTGTTCTCTCTGCCCACTTGGGTCATAGAGTAACAAAGCACTTAACTTATACTTTCTGTGGGCTTGTGTAGAAATTATTTCACTATATATTTTTAGAACATCTACTGAAAACTTGAGAAATTTATATTATTAGCAGATACATATTGTGCTTTCTAATTCATTTAGAGATTCTTTTGTAAAATCTGCTTTGTGTCATATAGCTTATATGTAATAATCCAGTATTTTGACCTTGATTTATAGTACATAGGCTTTGCTTTACAAATGCATGTTATTTGAATAACACTCTGGAAGCAGAGCCAGGAGGATCTCTAAGTTTGAAGCCAGCCTGGTCTACAAAGCAGCTTCCAGGACAGCTAAGGCTGTTATACAGAGGGTCTTCCTCGAGGAAGGAATTCCTTCCAACAAGGAATCTTGTTGGTTTCAACTTTCCTGGTACTTGTCAGCTTTGTTCATATCAGAGTCTTGAGAGCTTGCTCTTTTTTCCAGAGAATTTTTCTATTCTGAAAAACTTGCTGCACGATAACCACCTCACATATATGCAGTTATGTTAGTAGTATTGTGTTATTTGGTCATGAAAGAAATAAGCTTTTGTGTTTCAGTAAGGAATGCCTGTAGTGTGCAGTGGTTGTCATTGAAGTCTGACAGGTCTGACTACTTTCCTGTTGTTCTGTTGAAACATGAAGATGTATAAGCATTCCAACAACAAAGCCATGACAACTGGAGCCATCGCTGCCATGCTGTCTACCATCCTGTACTCCAGGCGCTTCTTCCCTTACTATGTTTACAACATCATCGGTGGACTCGATGAAGAAGGTAGCATCTTGCTTTCTGGCAAATGCAGAAGTGGTATTTCATAAATCTGTGTGCTTTCACCTGGAGCGGAGCCATCTAGCCCGGCAGCTTTGCTCTTAGAAACTGAATCTAAAAGGAATAAATAGCAGCCAGAGGCACACAGCAAGCACTGTGCATGGCGCCTGGTGAGCTGTCAGTCATTCTCTTGTCTCAGGGTCTGGTGTGTGTTGATAGTTACTAGCTTCTATCTTACAGATCTGACCTACAGATTGTGGTGCATAGTTACACAACTGACATAGTTAATGCAAACAGTTCTTGAAATTTCTGGGGCTGGAGGAACTCGGTGGTTAAGAGCAGTTGCTCTTCTGCACGGGACCTGAGTTGTGACTCTAGTTCCAGGGGGTCTGATGCCCTCTTCTGACCTCTGCGGGTACCAGGCACGTGTGGCACTCATACTGTGGTGCAGCAGACTGAGGAGACGCAGCACACACCTACACACCTACTCACCCCAGAGAGGTGGCCACCACAGACCAGAGTATGTATATCATCTTAGTCTAACTGGGTCAGCCAGTCAGTCTTATTGGGGTTACTTACAGGACTGTGGGTGAGGGGTTACTTAGAGGAGCAGAAATGACTCAAAAGAGCTGCACCATGAAAGCTGGAAACTGGAGCACGCTGGACAACCTGTAGGTAGTATAACAGGTTGGAGGGTGTCCCTTCCAGGTAGGTAGCATAGTTGAGTTACATGGTTTCCCAGCATCTCGACTAATCTCTGCTTCTTGTTTGCAGTTTGGCTGCTCTGAGAGTGACTCTCAGCAGTATTATTATTTACTATTGGTAGACAGGAGTCTTGTAAATCTGGTTAGTTTCAAGGACTTTACGTTCTGTCTTAAGGAGCTTCTCCACAGGATGGAATGTTTTAATCAGGGAGGAAACTGCTGCACAATACACTCACACACGTAGGCAAAAGACTTAGACACATAAGGAAAATAAATGTTTTGTGTGTATTTTTAAAGAATAATTTCTTAGTCCTTGTAGCTGGACATGGTAATAAATACCCGTAACCCCGTCACTTGTAGCTGATTCAGGAGGATTATATCTGTTCAAGACTTTGTCTCCAAAAACAAGAGAGATCTGGGTTAGTTAATACCTGTACTTCCCACAGTGTTCTCAGAATACATATCTTTCAATTTTTCTGTCAGAGTGAGATAGAATATATTTTTTAAGACTGTCTTAGGCTGGATGTGGTGGCATATATCCTTAATCCCAGCACTCAGAGGCAGAAAGGTCTCTGAGTTTGAGGGCAGCCTGGTCTACAATAGCAAGTTCCAAGACAGCCAGAACCACATAGAGAGATCTTGTCTCAAACAAAACAAAAAAAGATTTTTGAGTGCCTGTGTGTATTTGCCCCCCTCCCAACTTTTATTAGTTCTTGGAGAATTTTATACAGTGTGCTTTGATCATAATCACCCCTCTTCCCAATACTTCCCAGGTCTATCACCCGCTAATTCTCTGCCCACCTAACTTTGTGTCCTCTTTGGTCTCTCTTTATTAAACCCGTCAAGTGCAGTTTTTGCTATTTATACTCTTGGATGTGTGGCCTTCTATTGGAATGTGGTCAGCCATCCAGGGACACACTCTTAAAACTGACCCCTCCACCAACAGCTGTCATTGCCAAAGCTCCTTAACTAGGGCGGATGCTTTATGTCCATTACCCTCTCTGTGTTGGGATATTTGTCTGGGTTGAGTGCGCACAGGTCTTGTACATAAAATCACAACTGCTGTGAGTTCCCGGTGCAAACGCCCTTCAGCGTCCAGAAAACAGTTACATTACCCAGTATGTCTTGTCCAGGGCCAGATGGTTGTCAGTGACCTAAGTTCTGGGCAAGCTGGCCTCAGGGTTAGGACGTCAAGCCATGAACCTCTTATTTCTCACCTTTGCCAAGTCGATTGCACATTCTGCATCATGTCTTGACTGCTTCTTTTCACCTGTTACGTACTTTTTTCTTTAAGGAAAGGGAGCTGTGTATAGTTTTGACCCAGTGGGCTCCTACCAGAGAGACTCCTTCAAGGCTGGAGGCTCAGCCAGTGCCATGTTGCAGCCTCTGCTTGACAACCAGGTAAATTGCTTAAGCCTCTGCCTGTGGCAGCCTGGGCAGCTGTGGTCACCTGCAGTTTTCTCCTGCTAAGATGCTGCCAAGGTCTTCTGACTGGTTTTCCCTGCCCAAACCGTTCTGTGTTCTGCTGGCGCCCTTTAGTTAGTCACCACCTGCCCATGGCTTTACAGAACTCCTTCTCAGCTGTCATGTCACGTCCAGCCTTCCATGCGTCTTTACCTGACATCCCTCACTGTCTTTGGGTAGTCAGTCTCCCCGCTAGACTTTTGAACTTGCCGCTCTTCTTTATACCGCCTTGATTCAGATCTGCATTATTGGTTTACTTCTCAGAATGCTTTCAGTCTCCATGCTTAATTACCTAATTCATCTGGTTCATGGTTCCTGTATCCCGCCCTCTGCCGCGTGTTTGTCCGTCTTTCCATACACACCTCGCCTCTGCTTTTCCTGAAATGATGCCTTCACTCTGCTCTCACACTTTAGAATGTTTGATGCTCTTCAATTTCAGTGCCTTCTCCTGGTTTTGTTTCTGTTTCTGTTGCAAAAGTACCATGACCAAAAGCAACTGGGGAGGAAAGGGTTTATTTCAGCTTACTACTTGTACTGTGTAATGGACATAAGTTGGGACAAGAACCTGGAGATAGGAACTGAAGCAGAGGCTGTGGAAGAATGCTGCTTACTGACTCGTTCCGCATGGCTTGCTCAGCTTGCTTTCTTGTACAGATTAGGACCACTGCCCACAGTGGGCCGAGCCCTCCCACATCAATCATTCATCTTGTAAATGTCCCAGCCTTGCCCACAGGCCAGTCTGATGGAGGCATTTCCTCAGCTCAGCCCCTCTTCCCAGAAACCTGCCCAAGTTTTCCTGATGGAGCTTTCTTCTAGCATGCTTAGTGTGTTGGTGATTTTGAGAGGTTGGGGGGCTTTGCCAGATTTCTGTTGTGTTTAAACTGGGACTAGAATATCCTTACACTGAAAGACATCCTAATGTGACCTGATTTATCATTATAAATCCTGTGACATGGCAGAGGGTGGGTGGTGCTGTGGGAGTTGGGGCCTTCCTTAGGTCTTGGGGTCACATGATGCTTCATATGAGTTTCTGTCTCTCCAGGTTGGTTTCAAAAATATGCAGAATGTGGAGCATGTCCCCCTGTCTTTGGACAGAGCCATGAGACTGGTGAAAGACGTCTTTATTTCTGCAGCTGAGAGGGATGTGTATACTGGAGATGCCCTTAGGATCTGCATTGTGACCAAAGAGGGCATCAAGGAGGAGACTGTTCCGCTGCGGAAGGACTGATGTGTGGGCCCTGTAATAGAGCTGTGGCATAAGTTTGTTTTATTAAAAAGAAATGTGCTCATCTACTTACAGTGTGTCGTCTCTAAGCATGACAGATTGGGAGGAATTTCCTCCTTTGGGACTGGAGAGATGACTCAACCATTAAAGTAGAGCAGAGGACCTAAGTTTGGTTCTCCACACCCACTTGAGATCCAGTTCCTGAGGGTCCAGTGTCCTCTTCTGGCCTCCCACATACAAATACGCTTCAGTGAAAATTAATGTCTTTAATAAAAGAATTTCTTTTTCTTTAACTGGGTATTTTGTATTTTAAGATTTACTTTTTAAACGTGTGCTCATGTGAATATATGCCACATGTGTGTGGTACCTGTGGAAGCCAGCAGGGGGTGTCAGTTCCCCCAGAGCCCTCAGGTGTATGCTGGGGTCCAAACTTGGGTCACCCGGAAGAGCCATCCACTCAGCTACTGAGCGTCTCTCCATCTATATTTTTATGCTTTAAGAATGAAGAAAACGGACTAAGGAGGGTCAGTGGGTGAAGGTGCTTGCCACTAAGCCTGACAACCTGAGTTCCATCCCTTGGACCTATGTGGTAGAAAACCAAGTTCTGTAAGTTGTTCTCTGACTTGCACACTTGGGCCATGGCACATGCAAATAAATACTTTTTTAAAAAAAGAATGAAAAATGTAGGGGCTGGAGAGAAGACTCGGTGATTAAGAGCATTTGCTGCTCTCCCAGAGGACCTGGGTTCAGTTCTCAGCACCCACGTGGAAGTTCATAGCCATCTGTAAGGCCAGTTCCAGGGAATCTAAAGCCTTGCCTCCACAGACACTAGGCATGCATGTGGCACACAGATGTACATGCAGGCAAAATAGGCATATGCCCTTTTTAATTGAAATTTTAAAGTGTTTTTCTTTACATTCAGTAGTAGAGATTTTTCTGAAAAAGTTTGTCATTTGGACCACATTATGAAGTTTCTTGGTATTCAGCCAATCAACTTGCCTTCAAACCACTCAGAAGGGACCTGTTAGGGCTTTACTACTTACTACCGTACTATTTAAGTGGAGTATCTTAAGATTTGTCATCACTAGGATTGTCAGGCAGGCAGTGTGGTATAAAGTAAGTAGCTTTCACATAAGATAGAGCCAGTAGTATGGGTTAATTGTGTGTATGTATCATATGTATGTGGTGTCCACAGGCCAAAAGAAGACAGTCTTGATCTGGGGCTGGAGTCACAGGATGTGAACCATCTGGTGGGCACTGAGAATGGAACTTGTTCCTCTGGAAGAGTAGGAACTGCTTTTAACCTCTCAACTATCTCTTTAGCCCAGCTGATTTTTTGTGAATATTACTGATCTTAAACGAGAGCTAGGGTGAGGGGTACAGATCTGGAGAGTGCTCTGGCAGGTGTCCCCCAGCACTGCAGAAAAAGACCTAAATTTAAAGAATTTTCTTGTCTGCTATTTAAAATATTTTTGCATCTGTGTTGGCATATGCGTGGAAGACAACTTGCAAACCTCAGTTCTCTCCTTCTGCCTGTTGGGTTCTGGAGAGCAAACCTGGTTTGCCAGACTAGACAGCAAGGAGCCAAAAGGTAAATGTTTTTTCCTGTAGTAACCTGTATCTAAGCTTTGAGGCCTTTTGTAACAGTTACCTTTCCACTTGTAACTGGACTTCTAATGAAGCTCAACATACACATCACCACTTCCCACCCCAGTTCCTTTCCCAGATGTTGGCTGTTAAACTGAGAAAGATTCCTAACTAGTAACTTTAAAACCCCTTTAGCTCCAAAAGGTTAGGTAGGAAAACAAAGGAAAGGAAGGGGAGGGGACAGGAGGGGAGGGGAGGGGAGGGGAAAGGAAACTTTACACCCCTTTCTGGCTGTCTTAATCACTGTCTTTCTTATTCTCTGTAACTGTCTATCTGCCTGCCTTCCCTATCAGCTTCTGGAGCTCACTGTCTACCCTGTCACCACCCAAACAATTCTGGTGCTCACTGTTCCCAACACCAACCAACCATCTTTTCCAATGGACACTCTCTTAAATAGCTCCTCTCCAAACTGTTCCCAGAAGTTCAAGTGGCATGTAACCATGAGGAAGGCTGCACAGTATAAAAACCTTGGTAAAGTGTCCCCTACACCCTCTAAGCCAGCAGTCTCAACCTGTAGGTCACAACCCCCTTTTGGGTGGGGAGGTTGAATGACCCTTTCACAGGAGTCACCTAAGACCATCTGCATAATCTGTTTATATAACAATTCATCATGGTGGCAAAATTTCACTAATGGAGTAGCATCAAAAATAAATTCATGGTTGTGGGGAGGTCACCACAACACTGTATTAAAGGGTCACAGGATTATGAAGGCTGAGAACCATCACTCTAAGCCATCTTGGTGTCCTCACCTACATTTTAGCTCCATCATAGCACTTGGATAAGCTGGACTGGACAGAATAACGCAGGTGTTAGAACTCACTCCCTGAGGCACTACCTCAAGTATGATGGCATTTACTATGTTGGTAGGTAATATTATTTGTTAAAGAGTTCACTTCTTTTTAAAAAGGGGAGACCATGTTGTATGGGGTGTTTTTGACAGTTAAATGATCTATATGCAAGTATTTAAAGAAGAATAAAAAGCCAGACAATTAGATGTCCTTACAGTTAACCCTTCCAGGAAAAGCTGAAATTATCAGAAACTGGTAAATATGTCAAGATTCGATGAATACATCTTCCCCGTGTTTTATAAGCCCTGGGACACACCAGATCTTGTTGATGTTTGTGTGTTAGGGCTCTCAAATAGATAAATGAGAAGGGATTTATTAGGGGAGTTGACACGGAACTGTGGAGGCTGAAAAGTTCTCCAGAATTTGATTCTATAGCATAGTTCAGGCTCAGCTGAAGGCCCGAAGACTTCCAACTACAATGTAACCCAGGCTAGCCTTGACCTTAATGGTGACCTGTCTCTGATTGGAAGGAGCATGATTGAAAAATTAGTGAAAAAGGCATTTGGGGAAGAAGTGTGTGGGTTCAGCTCATGAATGGAGGATATGAAGATACTTGTGTCCCATGTGAATGCTCATCAAAGGGGAGATTTCAACAGAGATGTTCAATAACCAAGTAGATAGGATGAACCATTCTGTGGATAGTCAGCCTCTTTGGCCATCCCTGTCATTGCCTAATGGGCCCATGAACAAAGTGGCCATGGTGGCAGAGACGGGGGTTATTCATGGCTCCACAACATGGACTTCCACTCACCAAAGCTGACCTGGCTATAGCTGCTGCTGAATGACAGGTCTGCCAATAGCAGAGACCAACACTGAGCCCCAGATACGGCACCTTTCCCTAGGGTGACCAGCCAGCGACCTGGCGACTACCTTAACCACTTCATAGAAAAGGCAATACTTTGTCCTTACTGGAATAGATACTTGCTCTAGTTACGGATTTGCCTTTCTTACACATGACACTTCTACTAGAACTTTCAAAATGCCTTATCCAATATGATGACATTCCACACAGACAGAGAAGTGAGACAGTGGGATCCTGCTCATGGAATTTGCTGGTCTCACCACTCTGAAGGAGTTGGCTTGATAGAGCAGAGGGGTGGCCTTTTGAAGACATAGTTACAGTGCCAGTTGAGTGGTAGCAGCAGCCTGGAGAGCTGGGACAGGGTTCTCCAGAAGGTGGTATATGTTTTGAATCAGAGTCCAATATATGGACTGTTTCTCCCAAGTCAGGATTCACAGTGTGTAGGAAAGCTCCTAAACGTTCTACGTTGCTTTTTAGCTTCTATAATTCCATTTTGGACTAACTGTTCTGATAACTGAGGTGTCAACCCAGAATATGGTTTTTGTGCTTAAGTGCTCACCCTGAGAAAGGCTTGGGACTGCAGTCAGGTCCTGAACATCCAGGGTAGTTGTAGGCCAGCTAATATCTTCTATTGGCTTGAAGCTGAGTTCGAGTGGTCTTTTCTAGTGGATACTTCACAACAACAGCTCATATTAAGAATGCGTTTGTCAGTTTATTTCATTTTCTCTTTAGCCACCTGTTATTTTACTGTACTATTTCTGAAGCCTTTTGACATGACCTTGTTGCTGAGGTTCAGAATGTGCTGGCATATGATTCCTAGAGCTAACTCAACAATGATCCCGGTGGCATTTAATGAAGATTGTAGATATACTTTAGCCAGCCTCCTAGGTATTGTTTGAAAAGCTACATCTATGTAGAGGATTTTAACCTTGCTGCCCAGCATGGAAGTATTGAGCGAACCTATTAAGAATTGTTGTTAGGAAACTCATTACTTTCTGGAGATGGTTTCTCTTTGAAGTCCTGGCTGCCCCAGAACTTTCAGTATAGCAGACTGGCTTTGAACTCACAGAGATCCAGCTGCCTCTGCCTCCTGAGTGCCGCAATTAAAGGTGTGCACCACCAGCGTCCGAAGGTTTTAAGGTGCATCATTCAGTTATTTGAGTTTTCTCTGGTTTTTAAATGTGGGTTCTTAGAGCTATACGCTTTCCTCTTAGGACTGCTATTTGCACTTGAGTGGCTCTTTAAAGTTTGTGAATCATCTCTGGAAAAATATTTCTTCCATAACAGGGAAATATTTAGAACTTTATATGGAATTGGACTGAGTATTTAGCAGCCATGACTGATTTGAACTGTGGGCTCCATTGTGATCCCATGCAGACCTATGCCCTGACTCCTGCTCTGAGATGTGCTATGACATTGGCTGAAATGAATGCCAGGCTCCATGTCATTCTCCTAAAGGCCACCAGATGGCATTGTAGATTTACCTCTGATGCCCCCAGGTTGCTGCGAGCATCCTCCAGGATTAAATTTAGTTTCTGTGGTGGGCAGGAAATAGGAGAACTTGAGCCCAGTGGTAAATCTTTCTTAACATGGAAAAGGGACATTTTGTGGATGCTTTTAGTCTCAGCTTATCTACATATTAAAGTGCAAAGGACAGTAGAAGATAAACTCAGCGAAACTGGGGATAACTACTGTAGGCATATTAGGTGTGTGTTTGGTCTGGAAGGGAGAGAGAAGTCAGTTAGGAAAAGGAGAGGAGGAGGAGGAGGAGGAGGAGGAGGAGGAGGAGGAGGAGGAAGGGAATTAACTATGACAGAAAAAGATGAAAATCAGAACACTGGATTCAATTGGAGCTATATACTTTCTTTTTATTTTATTTTCTTAAGATGGGTGTCTCACTATGTATACATCCCTTGCTGGCCTGGAATTTGTTATATATAATAATTTGGCTTCATACAGAGATCTTCCTGCTTTTGACTCCCAAGTCCTGGGATCAAAGGTATGCAACATTGTTCCCAGTGATTTCTTTTTCTTTTTTAAAATTTGGATTTTAATTATTTCAGAAGCAATAGACAGATTCTGTTCTCTTCCACATTCTCAACTCTCGTATTGGTGTTTGTATGTGCTTTTTAGAATGGATTGTTGGGAATCGATTATAATACCTGGAAGGCAAGGGCATTCTGCACTGTGGTAGTCTTAACAATTTTTCACCTCATTTAGAGGAACATATATCCACAGATTCCAGACATGGCCACTCCACCTGTCAGCTGTGGAGTATGGGAGCATGACTGTCTGCCCTTGGGAGTACTACTTCCATAGTCTCTGGAATTTTCTCAAACCTTGGCAAGGCCTGCACAGGACTTAGCAGCATTTTACACCTGGATTCCAAGTGGGGCTAAATAGTTTTACTAGTGAACCATTCTCTGGGAATTGTGCTTTCTTTGAAAAACACCTCAGTAAGAATGCTGTTTGCAGAGGTACTCTAGGAACCCTTGTGATCCAGAGGAAGGAGACAATAGAAATAGATTCTGAGCAGTGACTGTGAAGTAGACCCATGTGATCACAACAGCCCCTTCCAGAGGCTCCGGAAAGCATGTTAGTGGCAAAGGTATTGACATGATGTTTCTGTCCTATTTTGTTAACAATGTGTTTATGCATATATACCTATACACTAAGCAGATATTTGTGTTTCTTTTCCTCTATTCCTTTATCATGTAATACAACATAAATTGAAATAGTTTCCATTTTTTATGACGTTTATGACTTATTTTGATTTTACGTGCATTGGTGTTTTACCTGCATGCATGTCTGTGTGAGAGTGTCAGATTCCCTGGAACTGGAGTTACAGACAGTTGTGAGCTGCCATGTGGGTGCTGGGTATTAAACCTGGGACCTCTGGAAGAGCAGCTAGTTGTCTCTCCTGGCCCAGAGACAGTATCAATGGTTATTATCATATTTAACTTATAAGACTCGAAAAGACTTATTATTCCTCAAAGGATATTACCACCTATTCAAAATTATATACTATATTTTTGGTTGTTCTTGAGATAGTTATATCACATTAGGAAGAATTATGACCTGGTTACTGTTTTCATTTGGAAATGAAGCATAACAGGAGATGTGATTGTGTGTCAGGTTGACAAGAGGTATTCTTGTAGTAGCTAATTTTGGTTGTCAATTTGATTGTATTTAGAATCAACTAAAACCCAAGCAGCTGGGCACACCTGTGAGATATTTTCTTGGTTGGATCATTTGAAGTGGGAAGACCCACCCTGAATCTGGGCGATACCTTCTGGTGGCAGTCTGCATAAAATGACATGTATTGCTGACAGTTACTGTGTGAGCTCAGCAAAAAAGACAAGGAGACATTTTCATAGATACAAACCTGCCAGAACTTAGCAAGCACCATCCTGGACAGTAGAACTCTGATCGTCTGATCTCAGGCATTTTTATTGATACAGAAGCTCCTCAGGTGTTCCCCTCACCCACAGGCCTATTTGCTTAATGAAGGAAACCTGTAGCTTGGTTTCATCCCACAATCCCTCAGCAGATGAACTATGTCACTTGTATGGTGGGGGAGCTCAAAGCCTAAGGGGAGTGTACTCTCCTTGTTGCCTAAGACTACAGGAGAGAGACTACAAGAATTCCTCCACTGCAACTTTGCTCTTCAGAGTGTGGACCACAATGGCTCTGCCAGAGTGACGAGCAGGTGCAGGTCATGAGGCAGCAACATCTGAATCACAGATTTACATCAGACCAACACCTGCAGATGGAAGCAGACTGCCAAGGCTGAGGCAGCCCTTCCTCCACAACATACAAAACAATTGTTCTAAGGTTGCATGAGCTTAGTTAGAAATAAACTTTCCCAATAGACATGCAAGAAGCAAGCTTTTGCTTTTCCCATGCTTGCCCTCACTCTCACTGGCAATGTCAGTCCCAGCTCAAATGTATTTAATTAATGACACAGGATATATGCTTGCCCCTAAGTGGATATGGGTAGGAGACACCCTGGCAAGAGGCAGGAAATACCCAGACAGGAAACATGTAGATGGGAGATGCCCAGGCAGGAAATATGTCAGGATGTGTGCTGGCCCTGATTGGACCTGATGGGAAACACATAGCCTCATGGGATCTGCCTTTAAAAGCACAAACTACAGCTCCAAGCCATCTTGGAGGAATCCCTGTGGGGACCTCCATGTGGTCCTAGCCAGTTTACATCATTACTGGCCAGTATTAAAAGCTTGCTTAAAATTAACTTTGTGGCAATCAACAGCAACTCTGTTTATCCTGTTGCTGAAGCATTCCTTTTACTGGTTTTAGAAGATACTTCTCCAGGATTCCAATGTAGACTGAAGACCAGCAGCCCTCCAGGAATCCTCTGGGACTCCAGCACCAAATTAGAACTGCTAAGACATGTAGCCTTGTAGATTGAATAACTACTGAACTTCATATATACATGAATACACACACACACACACACACACACACACATATGCCTGATATACTCACCTAATGCTGGATAATTTCTTAATTTTATAGACTTTGTATAATGAACCTTTTATTTTAAAAAGTTAATAAGTATATATTTATTATATTTATTAATATATAAAGTAATATATAGTCATTCTTTTTATCAATTCTGTCCCTCAGAGAACTCTAATACAGTGAGTAACAATGGAAACTGGTTGAGAAATTCATATTCCCTCATGAAATATTGTGCAGTCACTGGAGTAGAAGCTCTGAGGGACTTGAAGCCACATGACAGAATATTAAGGCACAAGGGGAGTGAAAATATCCAGAACACAAAGTGTACAGAGTGATCACAGGGGCATAAGCATGTTAATACAGAAAAGACCATTCCAATTAACACAGTGGCCTGATATTGGGTGATTTTTAATTTTATAGGCTTTGTATAATGGGCATTTATCATTTATTTTTAAATTTCGGGACAGAAGTCTACAAATTTAGAATTCCACATTTAATAACTAAAAATTTTATATGATTCCAAAAGAACTGACCAAATTTCATAAAATATTTGTAATGATTGTGTCTATTGTCTATTAATCAGCTTGAAAAATACGACTAGTAAACTTGGCTTGAATTGATAAGAGGTATGTTTTAAAGAATAAGTATTCCACTTTAACCAGTATATGATTTTCATTACATAGGCCATGTCTGGCCTAACTGGGACACTTGTGGGGCAGGAACACCTTCTCATTTTATAACTAAAATGCTCGGTGTGCTTGCTTTCAATCATCACTAAGCACAAGCCACTTTTCCTTTGGATGTCTCTAAATCTTCATTCATTCACTGCTGTATTTTATCATGGAACATATAAGACACATACAATGATACAGTGAGACCCTCACACTAGCTGGTATACTAACCCCAGGCTCCTCTTGCCATGCTCACGTTACATCATTCTCCACTGCAATCCCTACCGACTATTTTGAAGCAAATCTCAGAATGCTTATATTTTATTTTGTGAATATTTGAATGATTCCAAAATACCATGAGTATGTTTTATAACAACACCGCAGTAGATAACCACACCTTCAAGACTATAATTCCTCGGTATTGAATATCCCATCTGTTAAAATTTCGTTGATTGTTTCATAAGTGTCTCTTAATAGTTTGTTCAAATTTGAAGCCCCCCCACCTCCTCAAACATTCATTCACTTGAAATTTACTTCAAAGAAACAAGGTTGTTTGTCTTGCAAAGTTCCCATGCTCTGGTTTTCACCAATTGTAAAAGCTTTAAGTTTTTGTCCCTTTTTTCCTCTATTAATGGATAGATTCAGAGACTTGAACACGTTTGTTCAATTTTTTCATCAACTGAACAAATTCATGTAAATCTTATTGCTTAGAAGAGCAAATTAGACCTGTTCCTACTACTTAAACAATAATGTACTTTAAAAATTTTAGATTTATTTTTTCTATTTTATGTGTATGAGTACTTTTACCTAAACGCTGATATTTGCATTCAAATATGTGTGCCTTGTGCCCACAGAGGTCAGAAGAGGGCATCAAATCCCCTAGAACTGGAGTTATGATTGTGATCCACCAAGTGGGTGCTAAGAACTTAACCTAGGTCCTCTGGAAGAGAAACAAGTGCTCTTAACCACCTCTCAGCCCCAAGAGATCTTTTTCTTAATTAAAAATTAAAATTTCATAAATATATGTTGATTGTTTTTCCCTCCCGATTCCACCCAGATCCTCCCTACTGCTCTCCTCACTGAACTTGTATTTCTCTATCTTTCTCTCTCCCTCCACCTCTCTTTCAAAAACCAAAAACAAGAAACAAAACAAACAAACAAAAAAAAAACCCAACAAAACAAGAACCAAGACAGGAATCCCTGTTTAATAACAGAGTATCTATTTTTTCTTGGTTTTGTTTTGTTTATGTCAATATGAGATAAACCTCAGCTTCTAGGCTCTTGTCCTGACCTCTCTCAGGATCCCCTGCCTGTCTGGAGGGTGGCCACCAGTCTCTAAGAGGAATGTTTGACTTGAGAGCTCCTTCCATACACCCAGGCAGTCCACTGGGCATAGCTTGTCGAGAAGCCCTGGACCACCTCAGCAGCTTCAAGGAAATTCATTTTCCTTTTGTTTGCCTCACTCAGATATAAATACCACTCATATTCTCAAGTAACAAGTGTTTCATACTTATTTGTTATGGTTAATTTTTAAGACTTATTTTTGCTATTTCGTTTTTTGACTTATGTATTTATTTATTTGGTGGTGGTTGGGGAAAGGGCTGAGTGTACCATGGCACACTTGTGTACGGCAGCAGACGGCCTGCGGAAGTTGATCCTCTCCTTCCACTCTGTGTATCCTGGGCATCAGACTCAGGTCACCAGGCCTGCTGGCAGGTGCTTTTCCCACTGAGCCGTCCCACCAGCCCTGTTTTTTGTTATTTTTAGTTATGTGTCTATGTGCCCAAGGAGCCCAGAGGAGTGCTGGGTTACCTGGGTTGAGTCACAGACAGCTGTAAGTTCTGGATGTGGGGACTCTGTAAGAGAAGTTGTGCTCTTACTGCTAAGTGATCTCTCTGGCAATGATGGTCAGTTTTATAACTTGACACAACCTGGAATCACAGAGAAGAGAGTCTCAATGAGGGATTGTAGCTCAGTTTGGACTTCCGGTATGACCATGGTGGATTACCTTGACTGCCTTAGTTGATATGAGAACCTATTCTGAGAGTAGACAGCACCATTCCTTGGTTTGGGTGCTGGACCATGTTAACAGAGTAGAGGAAAGTAGTTGTGCATTCAGCATGGGTAGATTCATTTCTCTCTGCTCTTACAAAAACGTATGTTCAGATTTGTTTGTTCTGTGGGTGGGGTGGTAGGCTTGTGTGGAAGTCAGAGAACAACTTACAGGAGTAGATTCTGTCCTTCCATGTGGGTCCCAGGGGTGGAATTAAGATCATCAGGCTTGGCAGCAAGTGCCTTTACCTGCTGAGCCAGCTCCCCAGCCCTCGCCCTGCTCTTGCCCGAGGATGGAATTGGCTGCTTTAACGTCCTGCCACATTGTCTTCTCCACAAGAATGGACTAAAACCTGGAGCTGCGAGTTAAAATAAAGCCTTTCTCCTATGACTTGCTTTTTGTCAAGAGTATTTTATCTCAGCAACAGAAGTGAAACTGAACTACTGGTCTACTAACCGATTCCTCAGTCTTGTGGTTCCTTTTACAGTTTACTTTCTGTTTCCTGTGCTCTACGCTAGTGAGCTCTGGAGTCAAGATTTTATTCAGAGGGACAGCAGTCATAGTGCACTACCCATGGTCTCTCTCCACCTCTGCTATTATATTTATTACTGCTGGGAGACTATTTCTGGAGCAAGCCAGCAACAGCTGTAGGCTACATTTAACTCACACAGCTGAGGCTCACAAATTACACCCCATGCTATCCGCATGGCCTTGCCTGGTATCAATAACAACAGCACAGTCAAAGTGACTTGGCGTCTCGGGGAGGCTCAGGTGATCCAGGTTCCTTTTTAGAAACCTTTCAAGCTGTGTGTGGTGATGACTCTTGCATACTTGTTGCCTGGCTGGATCCCTGCATGTGGCCTGGATCCCTTTGGCTTTAAAAAGAGGACTTGAGAAAATGTTACACTGATTCATCATGCCACACAAGCCAGCAGCTTGTCCTGGAACATGAAGCCAAGGAAGCACACAAGGTGTGCTTGGGAGCCTGGAAGAGCCACAGATGCTGATTACATATCAGTCTGGAGCACAAGCAAGGGTAACACTTGGGGAAACTGATGTTCAGTCCTGTGGCTGGCCATTTTGGGTAGAACCTTCTCCTCAGAGTTGAGATGACCATGGCCAGGGTCAGAGGAAGCTCTGGTGTTCACCTTTGCTGCACTGTTAGAGTACTGTGTGTCTCCAGGTAATGGATACTGTTTCCTCTTCTTCTAACTCCATTACTTATTGTTGACCAAATATACTGAGTCTGTGGCTTCAGAATCTAGAATCCAATACATACAGGACTGGGTGCCCATCTGCTCCTATCTGAAAGAGTTTATTTAGCTCTCTGCCTGTGATAGACAGTGGAGGACCCAAGGGGAAATATGGAAGAGGCTTTCTTGAGGCCAACGACAGTAGTTCTTTTGCGCATCAGTTGGTCCTATAAAACCTCACACACTATTTTAGCCCTCTGGAGAGACCACAGCCTGCTATCCCATCTGCCTGGAACTCAGAGTCACTTTCAAATCCTGCTGTCATTGTGCCTCTTTATGAAGTCTTGACTTCATTGTCTTGCTTCTTCCTTCTGCTTCTGTCCTGACCTCCAGACTCCATGTCTACTCTATAATACTGTCCTTAGAAGACCAGAGCACCAAGCAGTCTGCAATGGCTCCAATTCCATGTCTACTATCTTTGTTTAATAATTGTTTATATAATTAAGTTGGGCATGGTGGGTCACATCTATAATCTCAGCATTCAGAAGACGGAAGCAAAAGTATCCCCATGAATCCAAGGCCAGCCTGGGCTACGACAAGATGCTGTCTTAGTAATAATAAAATAATATTAATTAATTAATTAATTAATTTTATGTATGACTTAAACTAAGGCTGATTGTGGGAAGCGGTCCCTCTGGATACGCTGGCTTGAAACACAAAGGCACCCCATTTTGTTTAAAAGCTCTATTTCTCTCTGGTCCTAATGGACAGAATTCAGACAAAGGTCAGATAGCCTAAAGCCACCCAGTTCTGGGAAACTGCTTAACTAACCCAACTCTATTGCTTCCTCATTCCGTGGGATGTTCTGCCCTTATAGATTTCACAGATAACCCTGGAGAAATTTTACACCTGCATTACTTCCTTATTGCTCTTGGACATCTTGACTCTGCAGTTTATTGACCCAGTGACCCCCAATAAAACTAGACCAGCCTGCCTGCCAGATAGAGTTACCATAGTGACTTGCTTACACATTCCCCACTCCCCTCCTCACCTCAAAATTGCTTATATACCATGATTTGTATTCAATAAACAGGCTTGATCAGAAATTTCATCTTGCCTTCCATCTCTCTCGCATCCCTGACCCATACCCCCATTCCCACGCCCTCTACTAGAGTCTTTGTTGCAGAACCCGTGGGCCGGGACAACTGATAATTATAAATGTCTGATTCTTGTGGGAAAAGCCTTTTAAATGTACTACAGGACTGAGATGGAAGAGATTTTTTTTAAAAATAAAGAGTTCTTGGTAGTGAATATTTGAGGATCTCTCACTGACATCTTTCCATTGCAATGAAGCTTAATCTCTACACTAAGTATTTCTTTTCTCAGCTTAGGAGGCAGTAGCTGTGGTAAGTGTGTGGTAAGTGTACCAAGCTGTGGGCTTGGCAACGTGCAACTGGTATACCTCTCTGGCCGACTTGAGTTTCTCCTTCCTCTGTATAGCTAGATGCTTTGTTGGGTCTTCTTGGAGCTAGGTGCTAGCCTATGACCATAATCTAAGGTCCCTTGGGGCCATTTTTCAAAAAGTAGCCCCAACATTTGGGGCTTTCTCTTTTTGCCTATTTATCAGTTAAGTTTTCTGTGTGTAAATTTGGTGTGTAACCCAGAATAATATGGATGAATATATTTTTAGGTCTTAAAATTAACTTCTAGTTGTCAACCAGTGTATATGAGAATATTTATTATATGACCAATGTTAAATGACATCTTATGATGTACTTATAAAATATAGAATATAGTCATACATAGTGGCACACACCCATGATAAACCCCACCCTAAGAGGCAGAGTCAGGAGGCTTACTAAAGTTTGAGGTCAACCTGGTCTACATAGAAAGTTCTGGACCAGCCAGGGCTATATATCAGGATCTGTCTCAAAAAAAAAAAAAAAAAAAAAAAAGGAACAAAAAAACAAAACAATAACAACAACAAAAACCCTTGATACAGTCTAGACACAAAACCATTTTGAAATAGCCAGATGTGGTGCCTTTGCCATTTTTCTAGCTGGGATTAAAGATGTGAGTCACCACAACCACTTTAGACCTAATGTTATTGAAAGGGACCAGTTTCCTGACACCAGAGCCTCATCACTAATGCATTTAAAAATTGGGCTCAGAAAAATTAAAATCGTTTATAAGCAAACATAGAAGGGAAAACATTCATTGACAATGTTAATGGTGATGGTGATAATATTTATGGATTTTTTTTCTTTTTTGAATGTATTATTTTTTAGGATAAAAAGATGCTATTTTCAGCTTAGAAAGTAAATTGGCTTCATGAAAACAATGTCTGGGGCATGATTTTTAGCAGCTGCTGACTTGTAGCAGGAGCCACAACAGCCTTTCATGTCTTATATCTTCTTCTATGCCTCTTCTTATTCTGTCTAAAGCCGGATACAATGTGGGTCCTGCCTGCTGTGGACTCTAGGCTCCCAAATTCCTACACTTGGGGTGTTGGTTGCTCTTTGTCCTCTCCCAGTTGCTAAATTGGGGCAGTGTGACACCCTTCTCCCTTCTGACCCCATTTCTAGGGTGATAAACTGCAACTCATATCAGAGACAGATAGGAGTCAGAGCAGTGTTCTCACCCAAGTGTTTCTGTTTTGTTTTGTTTTACTTTGTTTTTCCCAGTTTTCCTGTGAATCTCTTAATTTAAAAAAAACAAAAATCAGAAACAAACAAACAAAAAAACAGTTATATTTTGGTTTATCTATGGTGTTTTTTTTTGAGTACCTCATTATACAGTGTTTATATTTGCCTCATTATGTATACAGAACACTGTCCATTATGTCAACATCTTACCAGCTCAAAGGTGTAAAAAGTTTTGTAAATAGGTACTAAAATGTAAATGGTATTTTATAAAAAAAGTATTTTAAATGTATCTAAAAATGTAACAGTTTTTCTTCTAAAGGGGGTGTGGGTTTGGCTGTTTTTGCCATTTGACTCTGGGCTCTCAAAAGCTGCTGTTACTTTTCTCACTGGCAACTTGACTCCTCCTCTCTGTTCTAACTTGTAACTTTTTAAACCTCAGTTAGCTTATAGGGTTAGGGAGGAAATGAAAGGATAGGAAAGAAAGAGAAACCTTTTCAATCCTTTTATGGCTGTCTTAATCTGTCTAAGTCTGGGGAACTGAACTAACCAACCCACTCTGGTTCAGCTTCTCCCAGTACAGCAGTTACTGAGAATGTAAGGCCAAGGCTGGACTTGACCAAACTTTAGTAAGGCTTGAGAATGTACCAGTAGGCCTGAACTTTGCTTGAACTTTCCCGGAACCTTGGCACCCAGATAAGGAAAAGTTTTAGTAATATTCACATATGAATAGGTTTCAGCTCATCACTCCTTAACTACAGAACAATATACCTGGAATATACCAATCTATGTCATTGCACCCAACCAATCAGCTTAAAGGTTATGTGGTATCATTGTATCCAACCAATCAGCTTAAAGGTTATGTGGTTGCTAAGAAAGAGTATATAAGCAAGTTTGAAAATCCCCTTGGGGTGGCCTCCTGCCCTCTGCCTGGGGCTCTATGGAGGTCCACCCCGACATGTAGGAAGGACATGTCAGAACAATAAACCTCATGCTCTTGCAACAATTCGTGCCTCAGTGTCTCTCTCGGGGTGTCACCTGATAAAGAAGACCCAGAGTGGGCTCCTCGTAGTCTCTCTGTGGCTTCTCAAGAAGATCTAAACTGTAACTCTTCTAAACCCCAGTTCATTGTATCTGAGCGTTAATTCTACCTGCTTCCCTGTCGTCAGCTTTTGTGCTCTCTCTCTCTGTGCTAGAGCAACTGTGCTGCAACTCTGCTGTAACTCTTAACTGCTGTCAAGCCTTCTCTTTAAACTGTCATTGTCCGTCTTCTATACCTCCCTCCAAGATGTTCCCAGAAGTCCAAGCAGCACGCAGCCACACGGGGGAAGGGCTTTTCCCTGGCAAAGCTTCACTCTACACAAAGGAAGTATAGTTTACCCGTCTTTATGTCATGTTACCCTTGCCACTTGTAATGTGATTGTCTTAACTGTTCTTTCTACATATTTTAACAACTATAATAGTCAGAGCTAAAATCTTAAATATAATTTGGAAGATTTAGGAAGAAAAGATTTTTTAATGGTCCACATTTTGCCGCTTTTCATGTTTTTCTACCTAATTATCTTTTTCTTTAATCTTATTAGCATATATTAATTATACATGATGGTTTTCATTTTGACTCTTTCACACATGTATATATGATGCATTTTGATCATTTTCTCCCTCCTTGTCCCGCTTCAACTTTCGCTATCCCCTCCTTCCTACCAGTTCTCTCTTCTCTACTTTCAATCTTTCTTTGTCCAGTAAGTTTAACTAAGATTGCATACATGAGGCTATTTATAGAAACATAGGCAACTTACCAGTGACTACTCCACTTAAGAAAATGTCCTCCCTCTCCCTACAAACATTAATTGCCCTTAGCTTTTCAAGGGGAGGTGCCCTTGTGTGCCCTCCCCTGCCCACAGCTCAATCTGGTGCAGTAGTCACAGCTGCTGTAAGTTCAAGGGTCCTGTACAGAAGATGCTGTCACAGATCTTCTCCTCACCCTCTGCTCTTACATTCCTCCAGTCCCTCTTCTGTGATATTCCCTGAGCTTTAGAGGTGATGATGTCGATGTCTTGTTTAGGGTTGAATGTAATGATTATGATGATGTTTGAGACAACTATGTAGCCCTGGAACTTACTAGGTAGATCGGCTGGCCTCAAACTCATAGAGATCACTTGCTTTTGTTTCCCAACTGCTGAGATTAAAGGAGCATACCAACACATCCAGCAAGGGTTGATCATTTATAGCCACTTATCCTCAGCACTCAGTTATGAGTCTCTGCACTAACCAATGCCCATTGCACAAAGGAGATTCTTTAATTATAACTGAGACCAATTCTAGTTGATGGGCATAAACATACATATTTAGATGGTGATTTGAATGGCCTGTGTCCATTGAGCAAAACAAAGCAGTAGTAGTTCTCCACTAGTGTCTGTGACCTCCCTAGCCACAGGATTTTGACCAGGTTTACAGTACTAGGCATGTCTTAGAGACCGTTTGATACTGTTTCATTCAGTCATTGTGATGGCTTCAGACTGAGTCTCACTGTATAGCCTAGGCTGGCACCAAACATGTGATCAGTATGACTGATCGGGAGAAAAGGTTTATTTTGGCTCATAGTTTTAGAAGTTTTGGTCCGCATTAGTAAGACAGTTGCTTTTGGTCCTAAGGAGGGGTGGTACGTCTCACAAAAGCATGCAGTGGAGGAAATTTCACCTTGTGGAGGCTGGAAAGCAAAGACAGAGATAGGAAGGACCTGGGTCCCATATTCTCTTCCAGGCCATGGCCCCAGTGAGCTAGCTCATCCCATAGTCCCCACCTCTTAAAGGGTCTTACACCTCATAGTAGTGTTGTGGGCTGGGTGTTTACCCCTCCAGAGGCAGTGGGAGAGCCCAAAAATGAGGCTGACTAAAGTCTCAATGCAACACTCAACTTTATGCAGAGCATCAGACAGTTTACACCCTGGGGGCTAAGAAGGGTCGCCCTAGTAAAGTTCTCATGGGCTCAAGCCGTACACGACCACAGGGACGAGCCGCAGTTGGAGAACATGGAGGCACATAAACGAATAACAGCAGCCAGTTGTGATGAGTAATCGAAAGTAAATTCACTCTCACCCGCTACGTGGGGCAGGGGCACAAAACATAACCAAAGAACAATTTCATGTTTTTGAAGAAAGTGAGGTCACAAGATTCTTGTTTTCTTGGAGTTTTCTCACAAGCACTCAGAATTCCCCTCCCATGACTCTATTCTTGGATTGTGTTCCAACAGCTTGGGACCTAGCATTCAGCACAATGCCATTGTAGTGTGTGTGTGTGTGTGTGTGTGTGTGTGTGTGTGCTTACACTAGCCTGTGTGTGAGTGTTTACACTAGCCTGTGTGTGTGTATGCCTGTGTGTGCATGTGTGTCTGTGTGTGTGTGTGTGTACACTAGCCTGTGTGTGTGTGTGTGTGTGTGTGTACACTAGCCTGTGTGTGTGCTTACACTAGCCTGTGTGTGTGTGTGTGTGTGTGTGTGTGTGTGTGTACACTAGCCTGTGTGTGTGTGTGTACACTAGCCTGTGTGTGTGCTTACACTAGCCTGTGTGTGTGTACACTAGCCTGTGTGTGTGTGTGTACACTAGCCTGTGTGTGTGCTTACACTAGCCTGTGTGTGTGCTTACACTAGCCTGTGTGTGTGTATGCCTGTGTGTGCATGTGTGTCTGTGTGTACCTGTGTGTGTTTACACTAGCCTGTGTGTGTATGCCTCTGTGTGCGTGTGTGTATGTGTGTGTGTCTGTGTGTACCTGTATGTGTGTGTGCACATTTACACTAGTCTGTGTGTATGTGTGTGTCTCTGTGTGTGTGCCTATGTGCGTGTGTGTTTACACTAGCCTGTGTGTGTGCATGCCTGTGTGTGCATGTGTGTCTGTGTGTGTGTCTATGTGTACCTGTGTGTGTGTGTCTGTGTGTGTGTCTATGTGTACCTGTGTGTGTGTGTATGTGTGTGTGTCTATGTGTACCTGTGTGTGTGTGTGTTTACACTAGCCTGTGTGTACATATGTAGCCAGAGATCAATATATCAGGTGCTCCTCCACTGCTCACTATCATGTTTTAAAGATGAGTTTTCTCACTGAACCTGAAGCCACTGTTTCAGTTAGACCGGCTGGCCAGCAAGCGCTGATCACTGGTCTGCTCCTCCAGCACTAAGCTTGTGTGTACGTACTGGAGACATAAGCTCAGATACTCACACTTGTTCAGCAAGCGCTCTTACCCACAAAACCCTCTCCCCAGCAGGACTTTCTAGTTCCTTGCTGAAATTTTATTTTAAACTGACTCAAATGAGTTCATGTTGTTTGTGGGACATTTCAGGATGCTGCTTTAAAACCATTGTTGCTCTGTATTAAACACCTTGGCGGTGGTAGTGGCCCTTGTTGCCCCTCTGTGTCATCACACTTGGTATTATCAAGTTTGCATTGAAACCATTTTGCCATTTTGCTAGGTGTGTAGTGGTATTGGGCCCTCACCGTGCCCAGCCCCGACCCATGCTTCTGGAGGTGGCTGCGGCTGCTGTTTCTATGTCAGTGAGTGCTGTGGGCCAAGGGGGTTTTACAGAAAAGGATGGATATGATATCTGCTTTTCTCATGGAAACTCCAGACCTTCTGTGAAATTGATTGGCCCTCTTTTGGAGTTAGGTGGCCCAGTAATGGTTCAGGGCCTCTGGAACACGGTGATTGGGAGACCCCAGCCACCCCGACCAGTTTCCCTACATTGACCAGTGACTTTCCCTGGTTTAAGACACCCCTCCACACACAATGTAAGATCTGTGCCCTCTTGTTGGCTTTGATTTTACAGGGGTTACAGTTAAGAGACTGACACGAGTCTCAGAAGAGACTTTGGACTTTTAAACAGTGTTGAGACTCACAGACTAGGGGGCCTTTTGAAGCTGGACTGAGTGCATCTCACAGTATGAGATGACTGCAAGCCTATGGGGGTCAGGGAGAGGAATGTGATTGGTAAATAGGACTGGCCCCATACTCTCATATATTTGAACACTTGGTCATCAGGGAATGGCACTTTTCTGGACTGTTCTGACTCAAGAGTCTCACAAGGTTATCGCTACTCTGTACACTGAGGCTGAGACTGTATGGCATGTTCTTTCTCTTGACCTTGGCTGATACTCTTTTCCTCCAATGTCTGGATACTTTGCCTTGCCAACCGACTCTGGCTGCTCTGTGGGGACTCTTACCTGACCTCCACCAGGTTACTAGGGTACCCTTACAACATGACTCTTCCTGAAAACAGACTGACCAGCTATTTTTCCTGTAAACCAGACTCTATATTAAAATCTAGAAAGTGTTTCCTCAGGGTCAGCACAGAAGCTGTCCTCCAGAACTGGCCGAGGTTGTATGCCATGCTTCGGCAAAGCAACTTAAACTTAGGGTCCTCTCAGCAAACTTTTCACTCCACTGAATTTACCTGGCAGTGCTGAAGGGTAGGCCTCCCCTGGTCATCCCTGACAGGAGACAGGGTTAGGTCTGTTCTTTGCCCCAGTGACTGCCTGGAGTCGGTCCTCAGCAATGCAGCTGCATGTTGACCAACACTGGGCTGGGGCATGTGCGTTGCTGTGGTACCTCGTCTTCCCTGCTTCTGTAGAGGGAAAGATGAGCTAACTCACTTTTGGCTTTTGGACTGAAGCTGTGTTGTAAGGTTCATGTCACTCAGACCCTGGGGCTTCCATGTGGCTCCGTGAGTTAGGATGTACGGGCTGGGTGGTAAAAGGGCTGGATGGGGACTTCAAGGGAGAGTGTGCTTTCATCTCACAGCAGCTGGCTCAAATAGCTGCTCTACCTGCTCTTGTTAAAATGAGCACAACTCCTGAAAAGTTCAGGAAGGTTGGTTGTCTGAGGAACCCATGTTTTCTAATCCAGCTCCTAAATGAGGTTTTCCACATGTGACCTCCTCGCACTGTAAATCCCTCCACATTCTTCTTTCTATTATTTATTGTCCTGGCTTTCTCCGGTAAGGAAGCTCTGCTAGTGTTGGGAAGACATGAAGTGGAGGGCCGGGGGACCTCTTAAGGTCCCCACACCTCACCAGGGCCATTGTGTGGAAAACAAGGCTCCTGCAGATTAGCTCTCCCCAAACCATCTTCTGAGGTGAGAAGGAGCTCTTACCTTTCATCTTGCTACCCACCTGGTGGTGGCTACGAGCCCTTTGGCCCTCCTCAGCCACAAACCCTCCACACCTGGGCAGTTGTGAGTTCCTTAGGGCTGTGTGAGACCAGGACTAGCTTTTGATCTCATCCACAGGGCCATTTGTAAGCAGAGGAAAAGGAGGTGGGGCAGTTCTACTTCTCAGGCAAGTGTGAATGGTTTAATTCTATCAAATCCCTGAATTCACAAAGGAGCTTGAAGTTCAGGTGGGGCCCTGGGGCTGTTCTTGGAAGTAAGAGTTGGACAGGAAAACCTAACAGCTCTGTCCAGGAGAGAGTAGGCATGGGCCAGAGCTCTTGAGATGTGTCAACATGCACTGCTTCCTGTAGAAATTTCTCACTCCTGCAGGCCACGTCTGTTATAACCTCATATTCCTGGGAGGCCTGGGAGGATGCTTTTCTGACTTTCTTTATAGCATTCAAACGAGACAGTAGGCTGTTGGACATCTTGCTGGGGGCTGAGCATCCTGGAAGCCAGGGAAGGCTCTTTTGACCCTTGTGGCTGTTGTTGGCCTTAGTCCCTCTGCACTAACATTTGAAGTACATGGGTTGTGGTGGTTGGCCGGGGGGGGGGGGGGAGGGAATTGGATCCTGCCTCCTATATTGAGAAGTGGGTTCTGAGATCAATATACAGAATATTTCAGGCAATACCACTCCTCTGTGCTTATCTTCCTCACAGAGCAACTCCAAAACATCTCTGTTCTTTATGAGCACAGGCTCTCTCTGGGCCACATGCTCTCTGATCTGTCTAAAGAGTGGAAACTCTAGAATATGCAGCTTTCTAGCCCTGCCCGTGGAACTCTGCTGGGCTATGTCAGAGAAGGCCTTCTTCAGCAACTGCAAGGTCCTGGCAGTGCCCTAAAGTTAGACAGTGCATGTTGTCATTTAGACTGAAAGGCCATGGCGTATATCCAGGGCACAGATCCTATACAGCCTTTCCCACTTACAACAGACATTTCTTTTAAAATCTTCATGATCCCATCTCAAAGGTGATCTTGGCTCCAAAGGCCACCATAACAGACCCAGGCCCCAAGTCACTGCTGCTTAAGGAAGTTCCAGATGATCCGGAATTTACTTCAATATCAACAGATGGGAAAGGAGCCCTTGCCTCCAGACCTGAGTGGCCACTTGCCTTCCTATTTCCTCTGCCTTGCCCACACCCAACCTTTGGCTGCCAACCAAGCATCACACTTGACCCATGCCTTCACCAGTTTTACTAGAGCCACAACTCTTTCTTAAAAGGGTCCCAGGTACCTCCTACTCTACAAATCCACATTACTGCCTGGTCCAGGATGGTATGGCCCCAGGAGAGCCAGAGTCCTTCTCTCTGGACCAGCCAGCCCTTCATGGAGCCCTGGAGGTGATCATTGTTGTGAATTGGCCAGAGCTCCCTCCCTGGAGCTTGCCCAGTCCCCATGCTCCCCACACTCCCACCCTCTTTCTCCAGGTACCATTCCCTGAGCCCTGTACCTGTCCTGCATCATCAGCAGGACTGCATCATCAGTCCCATATAACCCCCGTGGGCTTTGGACTCTCCCTCTTTTGTCTCTTTCTCTCTTTGACTCTCTGCCCTTCTTCCTCTGTCTCTCTCTTTGCCTCTCTCTGCTCTTTGTCTCTTTTCTCTGTGCCCCTCTCTCTGTTCCTTGCTCTTTCTGCCTCTCACCATGATGTCTCCCTCTCTCTCTCCCTCCCTCCCTCCACTTCTCCTCTTCTTAGTCTCTCACCCTGCTGCTCTCTCCCTCCTTTCTCTCTGCCTACAGGGTCCTGTTGTACCCAACTCAGGGTCCCTCCCCCTCCCCCGTAACTAATAAACTTTTACTAAAACTCACCAGTGTACACTCATCTAAACTCTGTTCATTACCTTCTGCATGTATAAAGAATTATTACAATCACCCTCAGAATTATGGAAGAACTGGTCAGCATTCAAATTACTTAGGTTTTGGTGGATACTGGAGACAAGTTTGTTACAATGCATGGCAACCCCCAAAACACCTGGGACGATGGGTAGATGTGGGTAATATGGGGATAAAACAGTGTAGGTAAAAAAGAACAAGCCTGTCTTATGGTGGGCATTTCTTCCACTGTAGAGTATACACTGTACATTTCTCTATTGCAAAAGAACATTTTGGGAGTGGATGTATTGCTAGAAAACACCCTGAATGCCACTGAGGGATGCTTTTCTGAGGGCTTGAAGTGTGAAGGTAGTGGTGCAGGAAAATGGGAGCTTGTAAAACTGCCTGCCCTGAGTGGGGTGGTGAATATTGAACACTGCAGACTGCCTAGATGCTATGATGAAGCCATCAAAGAGCTAGAAAAAGTAGAGATTATTTGCCCAGCCAAAGGCCCTTTCAAATCCCAATATGATTTTTCAATAAGCCAGGTGGCTTTTGGAGAATAATCATGGATTACAGAGAGTTCAATAAGATAGTTTATGCCACTCTGCCCAACATTGGTTTTGATTGAACCACAGATCCAAGTAATAGGGGAGTCTTTCCATATTTTTTTTTTTGTCCTGTGTAGCTCTCCTTATGGTTACATGCTGTTTGGACTTCTGGGAACTTTGAGTAGGTTATAAAGGAGACTGGCCAGTTGGTGGGATGGTTTGATAGATGTTGATAGTTCAGTTCCCTATGGGTTCCTGTTCTCCAAGCTTCAGACAGATAAGACAGCCACAAAGGGCAATGAATTTCCCTCCCTTCCTCCCTCCCTCCCTCCCTCCCTCCCTTCCTTCCTTCCTTCCTTCCTTCCTTCCTTCCTTCCTTCCTTCCTTCCTTCCTTCCTTCCTTCCTTCTTCTCTATCTCTCTCTTTATCTTTAAAGGCTGCCTGTAAGACAGGTGATGATTTTTCTCTTTCTATCTTTTTAGAGCTAGAGGGTAAAAAAGGCACAATGGGAATTTGTCACAAGGTAGGAATCTGTTACAGTGGCAGCTGGGACAAGAGAACAGGCTTCAGAATTCAGTTACAATTTTCTGAGCTGCTGGGTCTCAAGACCAATTTTCACTCTCTTGAAACAGTCAGTAGTGGATCTTCAGTGTGCTCTCAAAGGGCTATCTTCACAGTTCCACTACTTGTCATGGGATAGTGGGCTGAGATCTTGCTTCATACCCTTCCCACCCTCTGTGAAAAGATTTCATCACATAGGTAACATAATGTTAACCTCTGCATGTTTTACACATTTAGAAAGGGACCAAAAAGACACGCAAGTACACCTAATGGAATAGGTACCTGAACTTCAAATTTTAACTGCTGGACACCTATTTGTTTTTGTTTGTTCTGCTGAATCCCTGGCACCGTTAGTGGGTGACTATAACACAAGGGGTACAGTAAGGTCCCAACCCACCTGGTGACTCTTGGGCGACACAGTGGGTGGCACCCTACGTGTTTGTAAGGTACTGTGTAAGGCTCTCACTCTTGAAAGCTTTTTACAGTGTTCTTAGGGGATTCCATGACAGTGATTCCCAAGTTTTGCTTCTGAGGGGCTCTTGACACTTAGAAGAAGTTCCCCGGTCTCAAGCACTAAGAGGGTGGGTTAGAAATGTACTGGTGGAACTGTGTGTCCAAGATGAACCCTGAGCCATGTGGGAGAGAGCCATGCAACATCTCCAACCTCTGCAGCCTCCTCTGGAGGAGACACAAGCCCGCAGTCAGGGTTCTGGAGCAGGCAGGTTGATCTACCCTTCTCTACCACATAAAGAGGACAGTTCTGGGACAAGATGCCACCAGTCCTCTTTCTTCCTGAGTTTCAGAAGCAACTGAGGCAACAAGAGTTAGGGAGACACTGAAAAGGGGAGCAGAATGGCAGGAACCACAGGTTCCCCCTCGCCATGTCGTCCTGTCCCAAGGCTGCACGGGAAAGCAGGGCTACCAACTACACTGAGGCTCAGAAGGAAGAGTAATTATCTTGGCAGATCCTTCTACCACACCAATTCTGGTATGATACTGTACACTTGGATTGGTTGACCAGGGGCCTCTCCTGGGCTTTTCCCTTAACTCAGAATCACTAGGCTCTAACAAGAACTGTGACCCTCCGCCCAGCCCTGGGCCAGAACCTAGGAGGGCAGGTGCCATTAGGAGTGGACCCCTTTATTGCCTGAATTTAAGGATAAACAGACCTGACTTTCTGAGGCCTGCAGCCCTCGTTCCAATGATACCTGACTTTCTGAGGCCTGCAGCCCTCATTCCAATGATACCTGTCTTTCTGAGGCCTGCAGCCCTCGTTCCCAACGAGCACTTTGTTCACGGCCCAACTGTTCTCAGTCTCTGTATTTCTGCAAACAGGACCAAGAGTCTGGACACTGAATATGCTAATGGATTCTGGGTCTTTGCCTATGTGAAGATCAACTCACATACCTGCATGTGCTCAGGGTCATCTCTCAAGAGTGAAGTGTGACACTCAGGGATGCAGATGCCTGTGGATGCTGGGTCTAAACTAGTATGAGATACTTCACTGAAACAGTGAAACATCGAAAAACGCATCCTGTCATACAGAATGAACAGGCAGCACGTGGTGAGACCCTCTTTAGAATGTGGGCAGACAGTGCATGTCCACTACATGCCACTACATGCCACTACATGCCACTACATGTCCACTACATGCCAAGGCCCTGAGCAAACCAGCTCATTAGCTGAACCCCCAGGGGAGATGTGCTAACTTATGATTGGCAGGCAGCGTGAGCATATAAGCAACCCAGAGTGGGGCTTAGAGCTCACGTGGTCCAGGTTAAGTCCATTTCAGATATTTGGCATCAGGGGTGGGGGGTGGGACCCAAGACTGGCTCCTGTGCTTGGAGAAAATGTCTGGCCTCCCACAGGGGGTCATTCCCTGGTGACTTTTCTGGGGTAGGACAAAGGATGGGCAGAGTGGTCAGTGTCCTAAAGCTTCTCCTAACCCATAGACACTGTGCTGCCTTCTCAGGAACAATATGCACCCACAATGTCGCTCCCTCCTTTTGCTGTGGTCTGAAACCTGATCAAACATTTTTATGTCATTTTCACAAAGCTGAGATAGTTCTGGGAGGTTCTTTGTTCTGTACATTTTAAAGCAAATTTCCACGGAACGCTCACACTGCATTAAAATATAGCATTCAGGAGAACCTGCTGCCCCTACGAAAAGTCGTTCTTAGCCGGCTTCACAGCCACCGTCAGAGGTGTGAGAACGAGGCTTCATGAGACTTGCCCCCCTCCCTCGGACGTGTTGGTGGGTCCCACACTGTCGTGAAAGATGTATGAAGAGGGAATGCAGAAGTTGTCATGTTAAACTCAGAGGCGATGTGTGGGACAGTGAGGTTCTGAGAGCTAGTCTCTCCCTCTCTTTCCCTTTCTAGTCTCCCCCCTCACCCTATTCCTCTTCTTCCCTCCTAAGAAAGACCTTATGGTCCGCATTGTCTGCTAGTGTTGTTGCTAGGGTTAGGGACTTACATGGGCATGATGGTCTATAACAAAGCTCCCTCATGTGTTCTGATACACAGCACAGCTGTGTGCCACCTACATGGTTTTTTTTTTCCCCCTTCATGGCACAAGCTCTACCATGGAGCTGAGTCAAGTCCTGTGTTGCCTCTGTCCAGCTCGGTGGCTCATGTACAAGTAGTGACTGTTTGGGGCTGTATGTAAGGCTGACCAGGCAGCTCTCCATCTGCAAACCAGGCCAGGGGCTGCTGCTAGACATCAGAATCCATATGCAATGAGGACAGGTACATGGACTTCTTCCTGTATAGGAGAGCTGCGGACTACAGTAGGGTGAATGGGCTCCTGAAAACCTTTGAGACTCTCCTGCTAGATCTAGGCTGTGCAACAGTAACCATTGTCTCCCAGAGCTCCAGTATAACTCTTTCAAGGATAAAGCTTGTGTAGAAGCAGAGTTTCAAGAAGTTCAGGGCTGCTAGCTACAGGGCAAACCCTCAGCTGGGACCTCCACACTTATATGTAAACTAGTCTCCAGACAGCTTGGAAGAGGCAGGCAGATCTGGCCTAGACATCTATGCGCTCCATCCTCCAGAGTCTGCCATGAACCTGGGCCAGTTTCTGGAGTTCTGTGGGCTCATATTTGGTCATATCAGGCCACTTACAGCACGAACGACATCCCCTAGGTGCCCTAATGGCATCAAGGACCCCAATATGCAGCCTTATAAACTAAGATTTATTTTTATGTGTATGTGCGCGCGCGCCACCTGTGTACAGGTGCCCACAGATGCCAGAAGAGAGCATCAAATCTCCTAGAGCTGGAATTACAGGCAGCGAAGAAGCACCTGATGTTGGTGCTGGGAACTGAACTGGGGTCCTCTAGGAGAAGGGAACACGCCAAGCCATCTTTCCAGCCACACAAGCAGCAGCCTCGTGACGTGCCACTTGCTCAACATTCCCTTTTTGTTCCCCACTCTCCAGGCTCTGTGGAAGCAGTTGTGTGGTTCAGGAGGCAGCTCCTGTTCTTGGCACCAACTTTATCTCATGGGAAATCTCTTCGCTCCCAGGAAGTGCAAGAAACACTGTGTCAGTCAGGAGCGTAATGCATTTCTGATGGAGGAGCACAGGTGCCTAGGGGGATCAAGCACACAGAAATTCTTGCAGTGAGGTCAACTCTTCACAAGCACACAGCTGGGAGCACAACGAGCCTCAGGGAAAGCCTTATGGTTCAAAGCCACTTGGACAACGGGTCAGGCTGCCTGCCCAGTTACATCACTTAGTTCATACCAGGGCCGTCCTTCTGTGGCTCGAAACCTAGTACTGATCCTTCCTGGGCTGTGCTGAAGAATGGGGGCACACATGCACAGAGTGTATGAGAGGCTGTAGAGAGTGATGTCAGGCACTCCCAGGGGCTTCCTACCCAACAGAGTCTCTTGGAAGCAGGAGTTGGAATTTCTCCCAAATACCTCATTTCTCTAGAACCCATCAAATGAGTGGGGTAAGATGGCTGAGACTTGGGACTAGAGCTACTTACAGAGTTCCCAAGTGCAGATGGTTCTGCAGGCTTTGCTCTCTAGGCTCATGCCTCTGCTTTCTCTTGACTAGCAGCAGCTCAGCCCCTTATCACAGAACAAACCTGAGAGGCAGAATCTAAGTGGTGGGGTCAGGTTGAGGAGCTTGAAGCTCAGAGGCTTCTCTGCTCAGCAGGGTCGAGCGTGTACTTGGCAACTGATAACCAAGCAGCACCTGCAGGTGGGTGTGCATGGTGTGCATGGCTACAGGAGAGCCTGGTCTCTAGGCTGCTCTGCTCTCGGGGGAGTTCTGTCTCTAAACCTTTGTAGCAATGCCTTCACGAACAACCACACATACACATTCTTTCACATGTTCAAGGTTCTGTCTGAACCAATTTGCAGAGATAGAACTTCTGGGAAAATTCTGTGTGTTATCTCTAATCTGATGCGGATATTTTTCTTCCCTTGGGAAGGGATGAAGTACAGGAGAGGGAACCAGCTTGAACCTGTGCTCCAGGAATCCAGCCTTGGTGGGGCACACCGTGGCTTTGTGTGTGGTTCAGGCATCTTTTTACTGGGGCAGAGCATCTTATATTCTTCTTCTGTGAAATGTCGAACTCCTTCCTTTTCTGCCCTAGGCAGAAATACTTTTAATTTTTTGAATCAGGTTTATTGTCATGATAGCTTGTTTGTATTATATTTAGACTGCTACATTTATGCATGATAAACATTTCTCATGCTCTTTTCTACTTTGCTTGCTACCTGCCTTTACCTCCTTCACATTTAAATCTGTCAAGAGTGAATTCTGGTAGAGTTCAGACAAGCTTTGTCAAACTTTTAGGAAATCATCAGCTCAACACCGTTTCAGGAAAATTCTGTAGTACTTTAAACTTCGTCTCTCTCATATGATTTGAAAATTCTGTGTTTTCCAGTTGCTCATTTGCAGTCGCATCGAGTTTTAAATAGCACTTCAGAGAAAGCTGGCATCTGATAGAATGAAGTCCTCTATTACTCTTCATCCTTTTTTAGGGTTGTCTTATTTATTCTTGGACATTTCTTCACACAGACTTAGATTTAGTCTGGCCACTTAAGAAAAAACAAGAGTCCCTCAGCAGGGAATGCACTAAATATGCTAAAGGGCCTTGAAAAAATGGGTAAGCTGTCACACTTCCCGGCTCTGTGTCACTGCAAAGCCTGGCTTGTGGGTCTCCAACACTTCGGCCATATTCCCAGAGTCTTAAAAGATCAATGGGTCTTCCATTCCAGAGCCAAAAGACTACTGATTTTTCTAATTTTACACCTAGTCAATTCTCTCATGTTTTTGTTCAGTTTCTTACCTGGAATTATCCAGATACATAGTAAAATAATCTTCAAGTGACCCTCTGCATTTCTCCTCTTTACCTGTGACTGGTTTTCTCCCCAACAAGAGCATACACCAGGGTCCCTTTATATGGCAGCATACACCAGGGTCCCTTTACATGTCAGCACACACTGGGGCCCCCCCAGCCCTCTTCATCAGCAGAAGTTTAAAAGAGAGAATGGATAGACCCGGAATTTCACCTGTCTGTCAGTGTCTTAACTATAAATGATTATGCTGTTGTTTTTGTTTGTTCTAGTAAATAGTAATCCTATAAGCCCTTAGGCTGCCCAGCTCTCAGCTGTAAGATGCAGTTTGCTAAGATCTTGTGCAGGATTTTCATGGCTATTGAGACATTAGTTTCTAGAAGCTGTCTTCTTACTCATCTCTTAGGTAGAAATGTATGCTAGCTTTGAATGGAAACTTGAGTGTTGGGGAAGTTTATTTTTAGTTGTGTTTAAAATATTGTTTGTGAGGGTGAGGGTCTGCCTAGGTCTTGGTGTTCTGTATTGTCTGCAGGTGTTGGAGTTCTGTGTGTGTGTGTGTGGGGGGGATGTTTGATTGCTAATGATTTGCACCTGAGGAGTTCTGAATCAATAAAAACACCTGAGCTCAGATGATTTCTTGTCAGGATGGTGGTTCCCTCTGCTGAGGTCTGGCAGGGCTTCCACATATGAAAATGGCTCAGTGTCTCTCTTGCTGAGCCGCCCCACAGCAATGTACTGCTACAAAGGTGGGGCACGACATCACACCAGCGAATCCAACATGGACACAAGGAAGAAGAGAAACTCCAGACCTCAGAGTCCGGTAAAGTACGCTCAAAGAAGCTACCAGAGGATAGAGATTAAGGTATTAATTGAAGGCTCCTGAAGGAAGAGGAGAAAGAGAAAGGGAAATAAGCCTCTAATGAAGAGAAAATTGTGAAAATTAAGTGAGAAAGAGGGCTCAAAAGTGAGAGTCGCAGAAGAGAGGCCTTTAGAGAAAGACATTTTCATGGTAGAAACAAAAAATTCAGCTGGGAGCAGGAATAAAGCAAGGTTCTTACTGCTTTTCCTGATCATGGGGCCAACGCTCCCTCCTGCCGCTGGTGGGGGTGTATTGTTTCAGAAACTGAGTTTTCTGATAGCTGTGTTGTATGTGTGTGAAGCTCAAGATGTGTTTGAGACCTATGGAAGGGGTGTATGTTTTCCTGTAGCAGTAGTGAAAAAGAGTGCCAAACTGCCAGGACTTTGCCAGATAGTCTTCCCACCAGACCAGGACCCCTTGTTGTGGAAGCTGCAGCTTAGAGCCAAAAAGCCGCTTAGTTAAACTGAACAGTTTTTTTTTCCCCCTGCAAACCTGTCTAAACAGTCCTGATAAGACATATCTTCCATAGTGACGAGAACTCTACCCATGAGGGAATGCTTACTGCAGACAAGGTGACCTATTATTTTTCCTGTAAACTATACTCTATCTTAAAGGAAAGTGTTTCCTCAGGGTCAGCACACAGAAGTCTTCCAGAACTGGCCAAGGTTGTATCTCCTGCTGGCAGCCGAACTTGGTCCTGTAAGAGTTACCTAGCTGGTGCTGGTTTTAAAGGCATGAAGGAGTCATGGAGAGCAGCTGAGGTTTGGCACTGTGAAAGGGTAGAAGAGACCATTGGTGAAGGTGCAGCCAAAGTAGCAACTGAAGGTCCAGATGAAGGGGTCATGCAAAGAAGTTGAGGCTTGGCACCATGAAAAGAGCCCAGGAGAAGCTATTGGTGAAAGAGCAGCCCAGTTGCAGCAAGGGACCCAGCAGTTCTGAAGATGCCAGTACCATGGGATGACCACCACCAACAGCAGCAGCAGTGGAATGAAGCCAGCCAGAGCCTGGAGTATGTGTTGCAGAGGGCAGAGCCAGAGAAGTGATCCAAGCCCTTTGGAAGAGCCCAGCAAATCGTGAGTGAATTCCAGATAATTAGACATTGATAATGTTTTTCTGCTGTCCAAAGACATTGAGAAAGCTTGATAGATGTTTGGTATCATTTGGTTCTATGCATTAGCAACCTTCATGATTGTTCCTCTTGTAAATAGTTTTCCTGTTATAGTGTTAAATTGTGTTGTAAAGGCAAAGCAATTTTTTTTTTTATACAGAAAAGGGGAAATGTTGGGAAAGTTTATATTTAGATATATTTGAAATTGTCTTATGCACTGTTGGGGGAGGGACTATCTTAGGTCTAGGGCATTTTGAATTGTTTGAATTGTTTCTGTGGGAGTTGTTTAACTGCTAATGATCTGCATGTGCTACCAGTAAAATACCTGAGGAGTTCTGAAAGAACAGAAACACCTGAGCTGAGAGCTTGGCGTTCCAGAGCTGATTGAGTATGGTGCTGGCCATGACAGTGGTTCCCTCTGCTGAGGTCTGGCTGGGTTTACACCTATGAAAATACCTCCTTGTCTCCTTGCTGGGCCACCACAGTGGTGAACTATTCCATTTGAGGCTCTTTATGTCTATGTCAGGAACAGCAGCAGAGTCAGAGAAAATAGCAACATGAAAACTGACATTTCTCAGCTGGGCAGTGGTGGCGCACCTTTAATCCCAGCACTTGGGAGGCAGAGGCAGGTGGATCTCTGTGAATTCGAGGCCAGCCTGGTCTCAGGCCCAATTGTGATAATGTGCAAAGTAGGAGTTGGTAAAAATTTCAGGTTCGACTTGATCCTCACAATCCATTCGGTGCCCCACACATTTGTCTTTTGGAAGTTGTTTAAAGATAATGTCAGTTAAATAATGCTATTCATGTTTAAGAGTTGCAGTGATGAGTGACTTGGCTGAGTAAGGAATATTCTTTAAGGAGGTTGGTTGGCACATTACAGAACAAGGGATTGGTGGTGCTAGTGTCAGGAGAACTCAGAAGGTAGCACAGAGGGCAGGCCTCTGCCAAACTGGGGAAGAACAAACCGGTAAGATGGCCTGTGAGGCCTGGTCGGTGTCTGGGTACTTTCTAATGCCACAAAGCAGCTTCTAAAATCGATTGATCAAGATTCTGGAAGTTGAGACCACCAGGAGCCCATTGGCCAGGGCCTTTTTGGAAGGACTTCAAGAGTGTGAGTCTTTGAGCAGTGAAGGGCGATGTTGTTCTGAGAAATGGCTTCTTCTTGTTCTAAATGGAAACTTAGAGGGATCCCGGCTCTCTGGGAACATATGGAAGACTGCTGCTTTGCCAGTACCAAAGAGGCTCCGGAGACCCCAAGCAGAGCTTGGACCAGGCTGTGGTCTCAGCTATGTGGGCAGCTGAGCAGTTAGACCACAGCTGTCCAGCCTTTCCTTCTGGTGGGGATGCCAACACATTTTGCTGACAGTGACGAAGCACCAGTGTTCCCTGTGGCCACAGCTCCCTTCTCAACGGCCTCCATGTGCTTAAATGAAGCCCAAGACCCTGCGTGTTGGCCAGATTGCAGTGGCAGAAGAAAATAGGCTTGAGACTTTGTGACCCTCCACCCCCAAATCTCTAATAAGAAAAGCATAGACCCCAATCTGACCCTGGCCTTGTGCTGACTCTCCCATGCTGGGATGGCAGCAACATGAATGGGGTCGCTTGTTATAAGATGTGGTTCCAATTTCCTGACCCTCTCCCGAAACCTGGAACTCCCCCTGGGACCACGGCAGAGTCCTCTCCACCGCCCAAACTAAGCAAGAGATGTTTCCCAGGACTGATTGTTGTTAATAACAGCTTATTGTCCACCTTCACGCCAGCTCCAACAGGGTGGGGGAGGACAGCTGTCTTACCATGAGGCAGAGCTGGGATGGAAGGCTGAGTCTCCACAGATACCAGCCTTTGAGCTGGGAAAGTGCTGGAGCCAGGCCCAGTGAGCCCTGGGAAAGACAGAGGCAGACTGGGCTTTCAGATTCATGGGCCCCACCCCCAGCTGTGCCTGAGTGGGGAAGAACAAACAGGAAGAAGCTCTACCCAGCCCACCCTGGGACCCGCCCCTCCTCCAGCCAGTTCCCCTTGCCTGGCCTCTCAGCTCACACTTTCCCTCCAGCCTGCCCCCTTCCCCTCTGCCTCCCCTAACCCCATTCCAGAGCACAGATAAAAGTGGAACCTGAGCAGCAAATGTTTGTGGTGTTGCGCCAATCAAGGGTCCCATCTCCAAGGTAACGGGCACACTTCACAGCTCTGTGAACAGATGGTCAGTGAGCAACAGGCAGCATATGTTCCCGTGAGCCCTGACACAGGCACAGATGGAGGGTGGGCGGGAGGTGGGCCTGGGACATAACCTGACATTTCCTTCTCTCCCTTCTCATCGGGGTGCATTGTCAGAGGGCACTGGCTGAAATTAGCGTTCTGGGGCTGCTGTATGGTTACTAACACCCCAGCGGCTTCAGTCTTGCTTAACCAGAGGCTACATCGGTAGCCACAGGAGCCACGCAGCCTCATTTAGCAGCTGTTGCCCCCCTGGCTGCATTTCAGGGCTTCCAGTTTATATGGCTGTTTATAGAGGAGGGAGACTACACTTTCCTTTGTGAGTGGGATCAAGGGGGAGTTAACGGTGTCCTGAGAGGTGGGACCAAGGGGGAGTTAACGGTGTCCTGAGAGGTGGCAAGAACTTAAAAGTTGAACATGTGTTCTCATGCTTGCTGAGTGTTGAGCAGCGGTTCTCAACCTGTGGGTCTCCACCACTGGACCCTGAGAAACCATCGGCAGCAAAATCACAGTTATAAAGTAGAACTAAAATAATTTTACGGTTGGGGGACGCCACAATGTGAGGAACTGTGTTAAGGTGTCATAGCATTGGGAAGGTTGGGAACCACTGTGTGACACGGTGACCTCAGCTTCCTGTGGCTCACATAGTCTCTGTCTGTGATGGACCTGCATGGCCAAATTGGATGTCAAATATTGTCCTCCACCACCTTGAACGTGGAATTTGTTCAAGGGGTCTTGGTGAAAAATCTGTAATACAGGCACCATTATAGAGCTATCTCATACTGGCTGTGCTCTGCTAAGCCCACAAGGGTACACCTCTAGGTTCCTGAAGCTGCCAGCCAGCCAGCCAGCCAGCCAGCCAGCCAGCCAGCCAGCCAGCCAGCCAAGAAGGTCCAGGCCTTGTGAACAGAACCAAGAGTCTGTATGTATCCACCAGGGTGGGTGAAGGATTGGGCATGGGGCTCAACAGCCACAAGAGACCTAATACTTTCTTCCTAGGCTCATTACTGCCCTGTCCGCAGACCCAACAGTGCTCAGTGGTCAGAGACCCTGTGACTTCATTCTGTCCCTGGTCTCTACTCTCAGACCTCTGTAACATTGTCTGGCTTCATGAATTCCCTGCTCTTTTGAAACCAAAGTCTGCATGACTTGTTCTCTGGTGATCCTGGTATGGGTTCCTATGGGTGTGATGAAACATCATGACCAAAAGCAACTTGGGGAGAAAGGAATTTGTCTCACATATCCTGAATCACAGCCCGTTGAGGGAATCCAAGGCAGTACTCAAACCAGGTGGAGGCAGGAGCTGATGCTGGAGCATGGAGGAGTGCTGCCTACTGGCTTGCTCCTCCTGGCTTGTTCAGCCTGCTTTCTTATAGAACCCAGGACCACCAGCCCAGGGGCGTGTCTACAGTCTGGTCTTACAGAGGCATTTTCTCAATTGAGGGTCCCTTTCAGATGACTATAGCTTTTGTCAAGTTGACATGAAAACTGGCCGGGACATGTAGGCAATGTCCACTGTCCCCTGCCCAGAGCAGGAATGTCTATAGATTGCTGCTTCAGTTGAAAACCTGTTATGCCTTCTGCTTCTCAACACACAGTAGAAAGAGCCTGAAGGAAGAGGTCACGGGGTGGGGCAGACAGGGAGACACTCAGTTCTTTTCGTGCAGATCATGTGAAAAGAGGGATCAGAGGAACAAACTTTCTGTGTCAGTTGAGATAGCCCCCTACCACCAGTATTGGGGATTGAACTTAGGGCCTTGTACAAGCTAGGCAAGTACTCTGCCACTGAACCCTCTTTCTACTTTTTGAGACATGGTTTCACTAAGTTCCCTAGGCTGGTCTTGAACTTCCTCCACAGCCCAGGCAGTCCTTGAACTTGTAAGCCTTCTGTCTTAGCCCCCTGACTAAGTACAATTACAGACCTGTGTCACCAGCCCCAGCGTATGTATATATACATGTATATGTATATGTATATATACATGTATATGTATATGTATATATACATGTATATGTATATGTATCAGCGTTCTTATAGCATAATGGGGCATGTGGTGGTTTGAATGAAATGTCCCCATAGTCTCGGACACTTGAACACTGGTCCCCATTTGGTAGTGCTGTTTGGTGTGGCCTTACTGAAAGAAGTGTGTCCCTGTGGGTGGACTTTGAGAGCTTAAGGCCTAGTTTGCTCTACTTGCGCTTACTTTTAAATATGTGAGCTCTTGGCTTCCAGTTCCAGCTCTGCCATCATGGACTCTTATCCCTCTGGACCCATAAGCCTAAATAAACTCTTCCATAAGTCTCCTTAGTAATGCTGTTTTATCTCAGCAATAGAAGTGACTAATACAGGGCTCCATGGGCACCTTGTTTCTTTTTATCCTCAATTTTCTAAGGCTTAATAACTTCCAAATTTGCTGTCTACTTAAATCCACTCTAGAACATCTCTGGGGAATTTCTGTGGTCACACACACACACACACACACACACACACACACACACACACACACACACACTGTTCATGTCTTTCTTTAGAGTTGTAAGCATCTTTAAGATTTAAAGTCTTGTCCAATAACTCTGATGTGTTGATTTCTTCTGGGATAATTTGTTTATCTTTGTCTTTTGAATATACTACATTTCCTGCTTCTTTGTACTTATGATTTTGTTGGTAGGAGTTACAAACATTGAGTCTTATGGAATCATACCTCTGAGAATCAGTCTTGATTATCAGGGTTTGTTTTTTGATTACTGAAGGGTATCTTGGTGCTGCAGGTCAACTTGAATGAAAAGTCTGGAGTCTTTTTAAGTCCTTTCTGGGTCTCCTCCTTTTTCTGGCCATGGACTTCTAAATTTGCCCTTATACTAGGTGGCTTTTGGACATTCTGATCCTTAAAAGACTGGCTCCCAAAATGGCAAAAATTTGTATTTATTTTTATTTTGTGTATGGGTGTTCTGCCTGTACGTACGTCTGTATACCACATGTGTGCTGTGAGCCACCCTGTGGGTGCTGAGAACCAAACCTAGGTTTCTAGAAGAGCATCCAGTGCTCTTAACTGCTGAGACATCTCTTCAGCCCTTAATTACTCTTTACCCACAGGTGGTGTTCACTTAAACCTTGTGGGAGTTACTTAAATTGGGGGGTGGGGGCATGACACATGACAGCCAGTGTCTGTGCTGCTTCTCAGGAGACAAAAGTAGCAACTGCCACACAGCACCCCGATATTTGAAGGGCAAAGTCCTCTCTGTTCATTTGTCTGTGGCAGCCTGAACCAGAACCACACACAGAGCTGCCACTGGCTGAGCAACTAAAGCAAGTGGGGACTGACCACAGTGTCAATCAGTGGCCGCCAGTGCCAACATTTATGTAATATGATTGCTTCTGGGCTGGAGCTATGGACTCCTGTGCTTCCTGATTTATTTCCCACGACACCACTCCCTCCTATGAGTTTACAAATGTAGTACCTTTATAAGTATCTCTTAAGTTAAATTTGCAAGTCATTTCCTTGATTAATATTTTAGAATGATGGGTTAATTTCTATGGACAAAGACTTGCTTTTTATCTTTTTGCTGTTTGTGTTATTTTCTTATAGGTAGAAAATGTAATTTTAGTAAATTAGCTTTTTATTATTTTTACTGAGGTTTTTAATCAGACCCCCACAATGGGGCCTAATTCATAGTTAGATTCTACATAGTTAGGTTCACATGTGTTAAAAAAGCATATAAACCAAAAGGCATTACTGCTCTGTTTTTATTGGTACAAGCTTACTTACTAACTTGTTCAAATGTATGTCATTAGTTTTGCTGTACTTGACCTGTTGGTTTAAAAAAGAAATGCACTGTTTGTCGCCAACAGCTACTGTGTGAGCTCAGCAAGAAAGACAAGGAGACATTTTCAAAGACACAAACCCGCCAAAACACAGCAGAGGGAACTGCCTGTCATGACAAGAGCCATCCTGGACAGCAGAACCTCGATAGTCTGATTTCAGGGGTTTTTATTGATACTAGAGCTCTGCCCTCTCATCCAAAGTCCTCTTAGCATAATAAAGGAAACTTGTAGTTTGGTCTGTACCCACAGTCCTTAAGCAGCTGAGCTATGTCACCCTTATGGTGGGGGAGCTCAAAGCCCAAGGGAGGTGCTCTCTTCTTGTTGCCTGACACTGGGAGAGGGACTGCAAGAATTCCTTCACAGCAACTTTGCTCTTCGACAGTGGCTCTGCCAGAGAGCAGTGAGAAGGTGCAGGTCACAGGGAAGCAAACATCTGAACCACAGATTTGCATCAAGCCAACACTGGCAGATGGAAGCAGACTCCCAAGGCTTAGGCAGCCCTTCCCCAACAATGCACAAAACAATTGTCCTAAGGTTACACGAGCATAGCTAGAAATAAACTTCCCCAACACCTACTTATCTTTGTACTTCATCTGTACTTTGGGATTAATTCTGCCATAAAGCGTGTATGTTGCTTTCCTTTTCAATCTTTTTTTCTAGTGCATATCACATTTTACATGTGTTAGTGTATATTTCTAAAAAGGTTGACAGATGATAAAAAATATTGTTTTCTAAGCAAAAGAAGAAAGTGTCCTTCACTTTTCATCTCACTCAGAAGTGCTCTTCATTTTCCTTATAACGGCCCAGAGCTGCGACCCCCATTGGCTTTGGCTTTCTCACTTTTACAGTGCAAAACTGCTCAGCAATACCTGTACGTTTTACTGAGTTCTTTGCTCAACATTTCATAGCCTCTGCTTTCCCTGAGACGAACCCCTCATTCTAGTAGGGTATACCCATTTCCTATTAGGAAGAAAAGATGTATGGGTCAAATTTTTTGATTCCTGGAACACAGATTATAAGATTCTGGCCTCGACATTATTTTTCTACAGAGAAAAAGAAAGATATGGCATGGTTGCCTAAAGAGAAGACAGGAGAGTTGGTACAGCAGAAGGATTGTAACTGAGGACTTGGAACTTGCAGGGCTGTGTGGCTGAAGGACCTTGAGTCCGCTGATAGAGACACATGGGTGAGTTCATTCATGAGGAAGTAAGAAGTGGAAATTCAGGTCTTTTCCTTCCTAGGTACCCTGCCTATGGATTTAATTAGGCAGTACATAGATGCTAGTGGTTCTGACGGGAGGCATGTTAGAACTCAGATCAGAGAGAAGCCACACAAACAGCTTCTGGAGAGGAGAAAGGAGAGACCCCAAAAATGCTGAGGGCTTGCTCAGGCCAGAGTGTAAGAATTTAAGTGGGGCTGTGGGTTTTTCCAAGGAACAGTCTCACTGCAGAAGTCATGTCTCACCTGGGTATGTGGCCTTCCAACAAACCTGCTAGAATGGTATGAGTCAGGCTGTGTGCACAAGTAAGCTATGCATTTGGTAGTCAGGAACTTGAATGTTGGATAAAGAAAAATTTTCTCTCTTGGGCTCTCTGCACAGATTTTCTTTTTACTCTAAGGTCCCCCCACCCCCAATACAGACATCATACAGATGAAGTCTCCTGCCGGCTCATCCCGTTTCACACAGTGCTCACCCTTCTGACACTGTCCAGCAGGTGAGACGTCCCAGGTGCCCCTCTCCCCTTTCTCTTTTGGTGCTCTTCACAAAAATCCCGATTTGCTGGATGTTGAAATGTGAGCTGAGTGTAGAGGCTGACATCTGGGAGTCGGAGACAGGGAGGTCATGGGTCGGAGGCCAGCCTGGGCTATGCACATAGTGAGTCCGAGGCCAGCCTGGGCAACAGAATAAGGCCTTGTCTTTAAATAAAAAAAAAAGTGAAGCATGAGTTTAAAAATGTATTTTTATTTTAAATTGATATGTGGAAATTCTACCACAAGACTTGGCTGAAAACAACAGAAGTGGAATTCTCACTGGAAAAGCTCCACACGTTGGTGTTTTAAATGTGATAAACACCCACCAACACAATGGCTTATCTAAGCTTGTGAATGACACTCATATTTTATTGACAAGTCAGAATACAGATTCTGGGAAGAGAACAGCTCTCATAGAAATCTACTTTCAATCTGAGAGATCAGAAGCTTAGTTCAAAGTCACACGAACAAACAACAAAGAAACAGAACTCTAAAAGCAGCAGTGTTCCGAAGCAGCAAAATTGGAAAGGACAGAAAGTGAGTATTAGAAGGGATCAGATCCCTCGCTAAGCGAGGGAGTCTTGCCAGTCGGCAAGTCTAGGAAACAAAGCCACAGCAGTCACAAGACTTGTAGATGCAAGTGCAGAAGTTCTTTGGGAGCAGAAAGAAGCTGAAGAAATGCAAACTTACTCAGCATGGGAGATACACACCTTTCTGGTACATACAAGAATTTCAAGGTGAAACCCAAGAGCTCTGTGTGGCACGCTTGAGCCAGAGGTCTGGGTGATTTGTCTTACAGCAATGGGAGGACGTTCTCACAATCTACTATTAAGAAAATGATAGAACGAGACTTCTGCTAAGCCTGGGAGAACCCACGTGCTAGTGCCGAGTGTTCTGGTCCTGGAATCAGGACCAGCCTCTGAAGCAAGCCAACAGAAACTTTTTACAGGACATGTGGGAGAAGCCTCTGAAAAAATAAGTTTTTCCTTGTTTGTAAAGTGTGGTCTCAGGGGCCATCGCCTTGCGGTCAGCCTGGGCAGCATTGCTCTGCAGGAGGGTGGACTGGGCACTGCACCCACTTTCCACACTCTGAAGAAGCAGACACATCTGGAATTAAGTTGGTGGACTCCAGTCAGGAAGCGTCCACATGTGACACAGTGACCAGCTGGCCCTCAGCTGTAAAGACAGAGCGGCTGCTGATCCTTTGGAAGGTGCTAGAGAGGACTTTACCTGTGTGGCGCCTAGTACCTTCTCCACTGGTCATGCTCGTACTGTCTGCCTCCTGTACCGAGCAGAAATAAAATCCAGAGTTAAGAAATGTCTCCAAACACTAACTCAGAAGTGTCACAGTTGTAAGCGTGCACAAGGCAGGGTGCTGAGTTGTTCTGGAAGACAGAACATTTTTTTAGTGGTGACCACCTGTCATTAAATTTTGTTCTATAATTATTCCATCAAAGTGGAAGCAATTAATTAGGAGGTATTGCTATTAGTAGAAGGAACTGTCAAAATTGTTTCTCTTGGTGCCAGTTTTAGCCATCTGCAGGACATCTAGATGTTTATTACTGCTAATGACTTTGGAAGTGGACATTCATATGCAGATGGCTCTGAGAGGACTTTCTGCCAAGCAGAGAAAGCCACGTGTGGCTTTTCCAGGGCTGAGCACACAAGTCCCCCAACCCCACAGTGTAGCTGGCCACTTCCTGCCTTTGACAGACACTGGGTGCTGGGACTTGGAGCAGAGATAGCCTCGAAGAAAACTGACAGCTTCCCTATCTTAAAAATAACACTTTCTGGTTGGGCATGGTGGTGGGCTCAGGGGGATCTCTCTGAGTTCCAGCCAGATAAAGTCGTATAGTGAGACCCTGTCAACAACAACAGCACACTTTCTACAAGTCTCGCTCTTGGTCACTGGTACATGGAAGCGATGGCTTTAACGTGCCCTGCCTAATGACCCTGAAAGTGTGAGGGTGAGGGCCCAAACAGGTGTCCAGATATATGACCTCCACCACCCTTGTCATCTGTTTCTACCCCTGTGGTTTCCTAGTGTGCTGGCCCCTTTCAGTCACCACTTAAAGGGCCAAACTTGAAGAATCTTAAGTTTACAGCTCTTTAATGGAATTTAACACATTTCCCCTCACCAGCTGGGCTGAATAATAGCAAGTAAGAGGCCAAAACTTCTACTCCGGGACCGTTTGTTCACAGGGCCACTGGGCTGGGCTCTAGACTTTGATGTTGACTACCTCTGGGGTGCACTCCCAACCCTAGGTAGCAGCCCCTGCAGTCACCCCAAGGCCTCAGCTCTCATGGGCATATGCAGTTAGGTCCAGACCCCGAAAACATGTCCAACTATGCCAAAACCAAACACTTCCATTGTAAAGCTTTTTGAGTCTTTTCTAAAACAAATAATTATGTCTATTTTTTCTAATCTTGGAGCAGTAACAACTTTCTACTTATACGTTGAAGAAATACAAAAATACTTAAGGTAGGAAAAAAAAAAACAACCCACAGCAAAATGTGCTGGTCCAAAATACAATCTCAGAAATTTCACTGAAAAATTCCATCTAAGGACCAACTGTGAAAAGACCACCCAATGCCAAGGAGCGCTTGGCAGCGGTGGCGGCAGCGCAGAAACAGCGGCGGCGGCAGCAGGAGCAGCAGCTGGCCTGGGGACTTTCTTCCATATGGGCACGCTGCAAGTGAAGCACTGCCCTTGCTCACACACCGACTGCCCTGGCTGCTTCCAGACTCCTCTCCAACCACTCAACCTGACAGCAGGCCTAGCACACGGCCACTCAGATTGGCCTTTTTGTCTCAGGTCTCTAGAACGCTTCCCAGCCCAACCTTCACAATCGAGACTGTGGTTATTATAACCAGTCCCAAAAAGTAGAGCAGTCCTTCAGAGTTCCAAGCCTCAAACCAGGGCACAGTGTAGTGTCTAGGCTTTCACTGAAGTGGCCAGAACAGTTTTTCTCTTGCCAAGTGACCAAAACAACAGGGGTAAATGTGCTTCTCTGGTCTTAAGACTGGATAATACACACGCCAGTTAGGGCTCCCAATGTGCCAGGTTTAGTGTGGCCGCGTAGGCGGGGGATAGAAGCCAGCTCCTGGAACGCCCCAGCCTCGGTGGCAGCAGTAAATCAGTCAGTGAGTAAAGACATTGATGTACATTGATGCTACTGCACATGCAGCTGCTGGACGGGACTGGCTTGTGTGCCCTCAGGGCTCGCACATCTGTGACAGCGATGACAACATCGCCGTTCTCTTCTGGGTCAGAAGAGCTGCTTATTGCCTTTGATTATTCGGTCTTTTCTGTATGTGTGTCAGAAATGATACATTAAAAAGAATTGGTTATGGATTGAATACTGGATTTACAACTAAAACATTGGGACATACGATGGGAAGCTGGACTTGATTCACTGAGTCCAGTGAGAGTAAGACCTTTGTCCCCATCATTGCCCTGTGGAACGGAAGAACATGCGTGCAAAGTGAGCCAGTGCAGAACACAGTCAGGAAACATACAGCAGTTCGGACTCTACTCACCACATCTGTCTCATTAAGCTGGTGAGCGTTAGAGTTCCCAAAAGGGACATCAGTGCTGGGTATAGGACTGTGGCTCAGAATGCAGACAGAGGGCCAGGATTCTGGGAATGTAAGAGTCCACAGCTCAGGGAGGACCAAGGCCAAGAGTCCACAGCTCAGGGAGGACCAAAGCCAAGAGTCCACAGCTCAGGGAGGACCAAGGCCAAGAGTCCACAGCTCAGGGAGGACCAAGGCCAAGAGTCCACAGCTCAGGGAGGACCAAGTCTTGAAGATGCAAAAAATCCTGAAGGTCAGTGTGTCTCCCCAGGTCAGGCATGGCTGACACTACTGATGTGCGTGAGAGACTACAGACCAGCTGGGCTGGATGACCAGGTGATCAGGAGATGTTGACATGTGCTCAAAGAACCCCAGAGCTATGGCTCTGCCTTATGTTCTCCACGATGCTTCCAATTGCTCTTGTTGACTATTGTTACAAACAGGAATGGGAGTAGTGGTACCCTTGAAAAGACACTGGCAGCTTGGATGGGATTACCTCTGAGTTGTCCTTGGGACAACTGAAGACAGGCTGTCCAGCTCACCTGCTGTAGTTCCAGTCCTAGAATTCTGACTGCTTTTGACCTATGGCTTCCTCTTTCTCAGGTTCAGGTCCAGCAGGAGGCCACCACCATTTTCTCACTAGCCTTCAGTCTTATTGTCCTAAAACTTGCATCCACTCTACATGTGGCTCAGGGCCTCTAGTCTCACGTCACTGGCCATAAGGACACCATTACTCAGGTAGGATGCATCCTGGGGCCACCAAGATAGCTGTCTCACTGGTGGGATACACAGACACCATGATGTCTTTAGGCTATTGGAAATAATGAGGGATGTGGGTTCTAGCGCAGACATCTCTCTGGCAGAGATCTGGGATCCAGAAGCATCTCTCCTAGGGAGTCCTCATCTGTATGAGGACATGCTCTCTCTGCTAAAAGAATGTGAAGAAATCAACACCCCCATGACCAACAGCAACCCCAGGAACGGGTCCCCTAGCATATCTGAAACATACCTTGCAACTTCTGCCATCACACAAAGGGCGAGAATGACTCAATTCTGTGATACTTTTCCTGGGCACCTAGCCTGGGACAGGGCTGTGGACTTGGGACAGTTCTTCGTAGGGCCTGTGGTTTCAGTAGATTTTCTTGCTTTATTTTTTAAGCACAGCTATACTAAGGAATATCTAACAGGAAAGCCAGAGGCACTCTGGTATGGGCTATGAGATGGTGGGAGGGAAAGGCAGAGTGAAGGGAAGAAACACCAGCGAAGGCTGGCTGCCTCAAGCGGGGGCCCACTAGCCTGTCCCCCAGCAAGTACAGAGGGCCGAAGCCTCCTGGGCATTAGCCTGACTTGCATCTGGGTGCCTGTGTCAAGATCCAGGCTGCTCAAACATTCTAGGGTAGGATATGCAGATGGCTGGGCCTAGGCCTAGATCCCACCTAACACAAGTGGCTACAGCTGTAACTGGTGCTACGATCAGCTTTACGAGGAAGGCCTACAGGCTTCTATTACTTTTGGTGGTCTTTGGCTCCAAGGGACATTTCCCTAATCAGACCTTGCCATTTTTCTGGATAAGCATCTGTCTGGATCAGTTTAAACTGGTGGGCCAGCTGGTGGTGTGGCCGGGAGCCCCAGAAGACAGTGGAAGATTGTGGTGTTCAGCTAGGTTAAGGAAAGTCAAAAGCCAACCTAAATCGACGCTGATGGTGCTTCTCTTTCTCTAGGGAGGAGCCTTTCAAAGATGTCCGCCAGGAACTGGATTATACTAAACTATACAGCTTCAACATTTGCTCTGTACCTATATTCAAGAAGATAAGCCTTGGTCCTGTGCATGCGTGCTGTCTACAGCCGCCCGGCATCACAGGAATGGCCTGTGCTAACTGTGCCCAGGGGCTGTTGAAGTGCTACTGGTTGACAGTAAACAGCTGCTGTGCCTCGGACAGTAATCTGAGCAACGTGTGACTCTGCACGCACCCAGTTTACAAAGGTAACAATCACAAACGAGTATGTTTCTATAAAAGGGAAAAACCATAAATCTTAGGTAATTCCAGTCTATCAAGTTTAGCTCTGAAACCTTTAAGGAATTTTAATTTAAATACTGATGAAAGATTCTCTATATACTGCAAATTACTTATCAAGTTCAGTGTACATATAGGCACACACACATATATATACATACATATATGTTAATACATTTGTATGACATAAGCTGTGCTTCCAACATCACAAATGTAATCCATGACATGAAAGATACCAGCACCGTCCTACTTGACCCTCTGTTAGCAACCTTTAGAAAAGCCTTTGAGTAAATTATAAAAACTGAGTTTTTAAGAGATGAATGAATTGGTAGAAAATAAAGCAGCAAGGAGCAGACATACTGCCACATCAAGTGATATCATTTGTTATCTGCTGTTATTATTATCCATTCCATTAAATAAATAATTAGTATGCCAGCACACCCGTTTGTTTTCTAATTGTAAATATACAGCTTGTTTTGAAACACAGGGCAGTTTTCAGCACAAACGCAGTGTAAAGGGATGCAGCACCCGTGAGCAGCCAGTGGCTGGTGTGGCTTCCTCTTACCTGAGCCCTTCTCTCTCCATGGCTGCCCTGGCCCACCATGGCCACGAGTGGCGCTTGTCCTGTGGGAGCTGGAGCCCTGTCTCCCCAGCCTCCCTGTGGGAACATGGTCAAACATCAGCGCGCTGTCACTCATTGGCCTCACACTTAGCGGTGATACCAGGCCAGTGAACCTGCATGCTCACAGCAGGACGGCCCCGGAGCACTGCAGACAGAGGCTGTAGCGCGGTGTGCCCCAGAGGAAGCCCAGCGGCAGCCTATGGCCGGCACTAAGAAATACCTTACCATGTGCCTTTAAAATGGAGTCTTGTTGATTACCCAGACTCTGCCCCAGAGGCAGCAAGTGCAAAAGCTATTCCCCAAGCAAGGAGGCCTGCCTAGTCTCTTCAGGTAACACAACCGTATGAACGCGTTCCCCCAGCATGCTCCTGGGACGCGGTGAGCTCCTCTATGCATCTCACAAGTGCACTGACCTTTTATATTCTGATGTTTCCCTGTCTCTCCGGTTTCCACTGATTACGTGCTATCTTGTACTTTTTACGGTATCTTTATTTCACTGTGCTCTACAGAAAGAGGACTGAGGCTTCCTAATTCCTACCGTATGTGCCAACCACACTCTGAGGTGTCTGCTAGGCAGTGCGGCATTTGGCCAGTAACCCTCAATAACGTGTATGATTCGACCTTCAGAGACGAAGCTCGTGCTCTGTCTGGAGCCGCTTGTGGGCAAAAAGGACAAGGACCCAAGCAATACACCCAGACTATTAGATTCACCACCAGTGAGGGGAGAAGGTCGAAGCACAGCTGCTGTGATGCATGGAGAGGCTCCAAGGGAGCAGACACTTCCTCCAGGGCCACCTCTCCCCTGGGGCCCAGGACCCCATTTCCCTCCATTGCCAGAGCAGCTGCTATCCTAAGAACACATTTCTGATAACACCACTTCCAAACTTCACAAGCCCCCCAATTTGTAATGGATTCAAACATTAAGAGGGATTCTGCACTCAGCTCTGTTAACCCTCCTTGCTTTCTTTCCTGTTGCCATTCACCCAAACCCAGAGGCAGCTCTTCCCTATATACCCCAGGCTTCCTCCTGGTGGCTCCCAGCAGTTGGCGGCTGGCTATGGGATGCCTGGTGCTGACACCCTCACTGCAAGGCCCCTGGGCTGTCTAGAGCCCGCTGTAAACATGGGCAATAGTGGAGAAAGACTGGCCACTGTTTAACATGAAACAGCTACGTGGAACGGTAAGAGTCTTGAACTGTGAGATAGGAAGGTCCTTCGGAAGTGTATTAGTTTTCAACAGTTGCCATTTTAAGTGCTAGAAACATATGCATTTTATAGTTTCTTTTTAATTATTTTTTGAGAGTATAATTTAATTGCAAAATTTCTCTCTTCCCTGTCCTTCCTTCAAACCCTCCAACTGGCCCCTCCCCACCCTCCTTAAAACTCATGACCTCTTTTTTCACTGTTTGCTGCTGCATGCATATATGGATATAAATGCTGAATTTTTCTAATGTCCCTTTGTTATGAGAGAAACTAAACCTCAACTTTTGTCAGGTAGACAAACACTATCCATGTCGTCTTTAATTAGGGGAATTGTGGGAAACAGATGATGTGTTAGAGAAAGAGTTCTTTAGTAAATTAACAAATGAATACTTTTCGGAATGTTTTTCCTTACGGGACCAGAGTTTAAGCTACAGAGTACAGCCCAATCATGTCCGTCTGTCCTGCTCTCATCGCGCTTTTATCAGTAGACCGCAGGAAGGCAGGGGAGTCCCTCCTAGGCCCCAGCACACTGAGTGATGGTAAGGAGAAGCACCTAGCCCTTGCCCACCTGTGTAGTGAGAGTTCCAGTGTGTTCTGCCTACGATGCGCCGGTTCTCCTTGGAGCACGCCTTGCAGACCAGTGCCTTCAGGTTGTGGAACTTGGTGAGCCATGATCTCTGCGAACAGATCCGATGACACTCTGTGAGAGAGCTAGATTGCACAGAGCGGGGTCTGAGGCAGCAGGGGTGGGAGACAGCTCACTGGTGGTCTCTGTCCCCAAGACATCAACCCTGCGGCTGCACATGCCACACTAGGTGCAGGCAGTGGCAACTCTCCATTAGCATGCTCTCAAGAGGGTCCCAGACGACTGTTCCCCTCCTGAGCTCCCTGGAAACAGGAGTGAATATCTACAATGTCTGCTTCTATCTTGTGAGGATCAAACAGTTATGGCTAAAAATCTACTCTTGTGACAATCTAAGAACACTGAACGGAGAAGCTGGGGTCATGAAAACAGCAGCACACAGGGTTCTCACAGCTTCCTGAATTACTAGGGAGTAGTTCATCTTAAATGGTTCTTTTATGTCGGCCTGGTCAGAGATGGGGAATTCAAGGAGGAACTGTGTGTTTTGAGGTACACAAACAAGGATAACTGGCAGCTGTGCCCAGAGCTGCACCTCCTCCAATCACTGCTGAGCAATGTCCAAATCTGAGAAAGAGCTTTCCTGTGGTTCGGCTCCTCTAAGTTCTGAGCACTCACAAATCCTGCAACACCCTGGAACTTTGGTGAGAATGGTAACAGCAGCACGTTGCCAAATGTTTTCCCTTTGGTGTGAAAACTTGGGAGTGTTTTATCTCACATCCCTGGGGGTAATAAAACATTCCAAATGAGCTTGGCGGGAAGCCTCATTTGGAAATCTTCCAGGAATCACGAAGCAATTGTACTTAGAAAGCTGGGGCAGCAGTCAGTGTCCCCAGGACATGGCAGCCTTCTGTAGCAGGAGAGTGTCTCTCCAACTAGTCTGCTGCCTGGGGAACCCCTCTGCAGACAGTGAAAGCCCTTCTCCCAGGTCATTCTCCCTACAGAGGCCATTATCTATGTGGTGAACACCCACTGATACTGTTAGACCAAGCTAACCTCATGTCTGGAGAGCAGTTCTGGAAACACAAACACAGTTCTAGCAGCTGTGTGAAGTGATGGGGATGAAGCCTAGAGAACATGTCTGTTTCCCTAAAGCTTCCTAACTGATGACTTGGGCAGGCTTTCCAGGCACACTAGAGTGACTGACTTCAGACTTACTCATTGTTCCAATATACAATAACCGGGACTCACGTTTTGTTCCAAAAGAACCTCCACAGAATATCCCTTCTCAGACTGCAGGTACTTCTGATGGAAAAGCTTGCCGTCAAACACGCTCCAAGGCATGAACTCGCTCATGGTCCAGGGGAAGCCGCACGCGCTGTTGACTAGTACCAAGGTGGTAAGGCCACGGACCAGAAGGGACCCCAGCTGCACAGCTCTGGAGTTAATGTAATCCAGCTGTGGAGACAGAGGTGCACGGACAGTTCAAAACAGAGCGCTCAAAGCAGAAGTTAGGTGTGTGCAGCAAAAAGATGATGAAGGGTCTCAGCCCTGCGATGCTGAGTCTTCAGAATAGATGCTTGCTGAGCACTGAGCAGTATGCTAGGCCTTCTGAGCTCTTCTGACCGAAAGAGGCTATACCAGGTAAGCAAGATGGGAGCTCCCTCCAGAAACACACCTTTGCTCACCATTCAAAGCAGCAGGTGCTCACCCTGGCTCTCTCCTTATACAGATTTAGAACATAGTCATCTTGCTTGTGGTTTGAATGAGAATGTCTTCCATAGGCTCATAGGCTCATGAATGCTTGGTACTCAGTGGACCTATTTGGAAAGGATTAGGGGTGTGGCCTTGTGGGTGGAGAAGTGGCCTTGTAGGAGGTGTGTCACTAGGGCTGGGCTTTGAAGTTTCAATAGCCCACACCATTCGCAGTCCCCCCCCACCCCCGCCCGCCCCTCTCTGCCCCTGCTTGCCTGCCTGAGCTTGTGGATCATACGTAAACACTCAGCTACTGTTTTAGTGCCATGCCTCCTGCCTGCTGCCATGCTCTCTGCCATGATGGGCAAGGACTCTACTCACCCCTGAAACTGTAAGCAACCCCTAATTAAGTGTCTCTTCTCTAAGTCGCCTTGGTCATGGTATCTTACCACAGCAATAGGAAAGTAACTAAGACACTGCTTCAGACAAATCTGGGCTACCACAGGATGTGGCCGCTAGGTGGAACTTACAAGATCATTTATTGTTGGGTTTGTTCCCCTGAAAAACCTCCTGCAAAGGCAAAGGAAGGGGAGAGCAGCTCATAGTTAGTCTCATTTCAGTCGAACACCATTTAAGAATAAAATGGCACATGTAAGTTCAAGAGGTGGGTGCCTGGTTTTTTACAAGAATGTTTAGGCTCAGCTCTGGAGAGATGACTCGGTGATTAAGAGAACTGGCCGCCCTTCCAGAGGACCTGGGTCTGGTTCCCAGCACCCACATGACGACTGTCTGTAACGCCAGCTCCAGGGGCTCCAATGCCCTCTTCTGGCCTTTGCAGGTAGAGTACAGAGGTACATATGGTGCACAGACATATATGCAGGCAAAATACTCACACACGTAAAATAAAAATAAATAAATAAAATCCCCCCGAGAGAATCTCTTGCCAACATGAAATCCTTTTGTTAAATCATCTTTTATGTCCAGCCTTCTACCGTTCTTATCGAGAAGCCGCCCTTCATGCTACAAAGGGATTCCACACCCCACAAGGAGCCACACGTATTCCTCATGGATCGGGAATGCTGACCCCACCACAGGCATCAATACTACACATGTCCAAGAAACCCCACCAGAACGGGAAGCACAAGTAAGCAGTCACCTTCTGGGTACCTGTTTTGCTCACACTGATCAATGCTACTTTTAAACACCAATACATATCCAACAGAGTTTATAAAAAAAGAGAGAGAGGAAGTGATAGATGTTTTAACCCTTCTATAGGTGATACTTCTCACTTAAATGAATCTGACAATTATTTTAAGGACTGTATCTCAAGCACAGTGGCACATGTAGTTCCAGAGCTCAGGAGGCCGAGGCAGCAGATGGTCATGAGTTCAAGGCTAGTGTGGTCTACACAGAGTTTCAGGCCAGCAGGGGATACAGTGTGAGACTCTGTCTCATTTTTTTAAAGTTGTTTATCATGAATCTGTACCCTTATAGATTTAACTTTCAAGGGCTTCAGCTGCACAAACTGCTGTGAGAGGTGTGATCTGAAGGTATTCATTCTCCAGAAAGTGCCAACAGGAATGTTCTGTAGGGTTTGCGATGCTGCGCACTAACACAAAATGTCTGTGCCTGGCTTGTAGAGAGTCCTTACCATGAGCAGAACTGAATTAAAAAAATTTCTAAAGTCAGTTAGCGTAACCCTGAATTTCTGCATGTTCTGTATGGGTAAAGGGAACTGACTCCTGGAAGTTGTTCTCCATACACATGAGGTTTCCTTTCATTTGTTTGGATCAAGACTGCAATTTGGGGGCAGGGGCTCTCCAAGTAGCCCTGGCTGTCCCGGAACTCACTATGCAGATCCTTCCTCTGCCTCCCTCCTGGGAGCCGGATTAAAGGAATTTGCATCGCACCCAGCAAGACTGTGAGTCTGGACCTACAGACCACACATATGTTTGGTTTACCTAGGCAATTCAGTTTAGGAAAAGAATTATGAATGGCATTGCTCTCCTGACTCAGTTTCTATGTGTCAGCTGATGATATATGGAAATCCAATTCAATTCTGTATGCCGGCCTTTCACCTGATGCTTAAACCCTTGCTGCAGTTTATCGGTTTGTTTTGGTTTTGTAATTCCCTGGAGACTTTCCCTTCAGAGGACTTCTGGATAAGACAGCAGAGCAGAAGCCACGTTGGACTGAATCGCTGATCACAGTCTGGGAATTAAGGAAATAGGAATATTTTATCACTCCATCTGCTACTTCTCCAAGTCCTGGAAGAGATTTGATCAACACCCAACAAGCCTCTTCTACCATGGGACTCATGAATGGATTTCTGCTGCCACTCAAACAGGCACCCCTTCCAAAGCAGCATTCCCTCCCAAGCCAGCTGGGCTAAAAGACTCCTACTGGGAACCACATCGGCAGTGGTAGGACTCTCACATAAGGGTTCCCAGTGACTGCTGCCAGGTACACCGCCAATGTCCCAAATGAAGAAAGGCGGAACTGCAGAGGGGCTAACACAAACTCTCACTAGTGCTTTGAGTACTGCAGGGCCACCAGGAGCTCCCGTCCTGTGGTGGTGGTGGTGGTGGGGTGGCAACCTCAGCTCTCCACAGCCCACAAGACAGAGTCAAGAAAACTCTATGCACAAGGGAGCTGGAAGCCCATGGGGAACACAGCCTAGACCAGGACCAAGCAGACGAAGCAGGGGCAGCCGAGGAGAACACCCTTTCTCATGTCTACCTAGCTCTCCTCCTGCACCACAGCTATCTCTTGTTATGCAATGCAGGAAGGCACTGCGACAGGCCAACACTGTCCCCTGCTGTTCACAGTACACAGGCTTACACCCTTCCTTCCTCTTCTTTTCTATTTAAATCTTCCTTTCTCTTTTCCAGTACCTATTCTGCTTGGTGTTACAGCTCCCAAAGCCCAGAGGCTGACTTGGTATACAATCACTAAATATGGATCTTTACTTCTTTTTAGTCTACAATTAACCCGATTCCCCACATATCCACCCCATTTTCCCTTTGCAGTAATTACTGCCACTCCTACGTGTGCACCATGATTGCTTACTTCTTCTTTGCATTCATACGAGCACTGTTAGTCTGTTCACTCTCAAAACTGATCCCTCCTTAGTAAGTGTCTGCTTCACAGTCACCTGCAACTCTATTACTGGAGTGGTTTTTTAACTACTGGAGCTGCAGACAGTGCTCAACCTCTGGGGGCTCAACCCACGGGGGGGGGGGGGTGGCAGAGAGGACAGAGAGCTTGGTGCCTGGAACAATGGCCTAACAGATGAAAACATCACAACTGTATTACAACCCAGTCTCCTCCCAACACTGCAAACGTCCTCTTAAAGAGAGGCAAGCTGAAGTGAAGGGACACTGTCAACAAATCGTAACCTAGCTATAATCTAACCCAGATGGGCAAACCCCAGTGCCAAGACACAGTAACAAGGACCAAGACAACGCAACTCCTCAAAAAATTACCAACCCCATACTCATGACTCATACCTAAAATTATTTAGATTACATTTGGGCTGCAGAATTAAAGAGGATGTTTATAAATATGGCAAACATTATAAAGAGGACTCAAGTATTTTCTGTGGGAACACAAACAGGCTGATGAATGAAACCAAGAAGCCGATTCACAATGTGAAAAGAGACTAAAGAGAGAAATACTGAAAAACTCTAAACCAAAGTGATGATGGAAATGAAAAGCACGATAGGCCAGTGAGAGGTCCCTGGGCTACTGAAGTAGGGCGGGTCACGCGGAAGCAGAATATCAGGGCGTGAGCCTGCCTCTTGGTGTGGACCAGGCCCCCAGCCTTTCCCCTTTGTCCCTTTTCTCTTTCCTTCTATTCCACCTCCACCCCTCGGTGACACTCACAGACCCACAGGGCTCCCTCTCGGTGGCCACACTAGTCTAGGACCCAGTAGGCGACCTTTATTATCCTCCCTGTCTTCTGTCCAGTCTCTCCAGAGCGACTCGGTGCTGCTGAGGCCCGCCAGCCCCTCAGCCCAGCTTCACGCCCTGGAGACTCCCCCTCCAGGTGTGGACCAAGGTCCCCCTAATTCTTTCCCACTGCCCTGTTTAGGCTTTTCTTCTAGCCTATCTCCATTCCATGACACCCTCTGACCTCCAGAAACACTCCCAGGGACCCCAACACCCACCACAGTTGGCCAGCCTCCAAAGTGAGAAACAGCAACCAAAGAACGGAACGCCCGCACAACAAAGACTTGACAAGATATCTACAGTAAGAAACACTTCAAACATCGTTAACTCCAGATGCCTGGGTCTCAACAAAACACAAACACGCACAGCCAAGACAGTGTGCCTCCTACAGAAGGCAGCAACCCTGCCACAGCAGGCCCTGAGAAAAGCAATTTAGTGAAGCCTAAGACAAGGACTTCAAAATGGCAATCAGGAATATGTTGAAAGGCCTTAAGGAAGATCTGAATAAATGCCTTAATGAAGATGATGAAAACAGAAACGGTTGAACAAAATAATGAAAACATTTCAGGTTACGAAGGTAGAATTTAACAAAGAAATACAATCACAAAAGGAAACTCAAACTGAAATAAAACTGGAGATGAGAAATTTAGGGTGAGCCTCACCAACAGACATGGGAGACGGAATTTCAGGTCTTAAAAACAAGGTAGAGGAAATGGGTGGCTCAGCCAAATAAAATGTTAAATCTTAAAAAAAAAAAAATCCAGACACAAGCATCAGGAAATCCGGGGCATGGGGCACTGTGAAACACCAAAGCGGACAGAGGTAGCTCTCTCCTCACAGGACAGGATGGGCAAAGCTGTGCTCAAGTCTGAAGACGGTGCACACAGACAGACCCCAGGCTAGACTTCCTGTTCCACAGTCCAGGCTCACCCTTCACAGTAGATACCGAGGAAGTGGCGATGTGGAGGCGGGCCCATGGGAGCACACACGTGTAACAAGCAGGCTACCGGAGTTTGCGGTTACTCTTCTGCCCTAAGCTATTCACGTGAGATCCTACCCAGGACTGTCACGGCAATCTGGCCACAACATCTGCCACCCACTTGGTTACCAGGGTTGATTCAGCTGAGCTGGTTGGCTAAGTGGGTGTCCCTTTGCTCCCTCCTGGAGCTGCACTCAGTCTTAGAGAACAGCTTACCCCAACATCCCCTGCTAGTCCTTTAGATTGCTTACACTCAGTGTAACACAAACATCATCTAAATAGTAGCTATGCTGTATTGTTTGGGGAATAAGGCAAGGGAAAAAGTCTGCACATGTCCAGTACAGATGTAGTTATGGTGAACTGGGGAACCTATGGCTACAGAGAGAAGTCCAGTATAAAAGTATGTACATAGATCTTTATACACATAACCTAATCCTGGATTTTAATAAATGTATACACACATATATAGTTCTAAAGCAACTTTGAGCTTCTGTATGCTCAACACAAGCAGCTTTACATGGAAGACTTAAAGTCACCCTGCTACACATGGTTCTGGGGAGAACTACAAAGTGTGTGCCAAGCACTAGGTGCTGGGTGAGGACACAGGAAGAACGGCCTGGCTCCACACTGCTGTGCACACAGTGGATGTCACAGGTGGGCTTGGGCTAGAGAATGCACCGTTCCTCCAACACCAGAGAGGCTGACAAGGGCTTTTCCTCAAATTGCAAGATGACCAGGCCAGGACCTGGAACAGCCTGAGCTCCTGAGAGCTAGTAAGGATGGAGCAGGTATCAGCATCTGAAATGACACCATGATGGGTGATGACAATCCTTTTCCTTGAGGAGACATCCTCACCAACATGCCTGCCTTGGGCTTCCTATGAAGCACCAACTACAACAGGGAAAGGCTAGAAAGAATGGACCCTGTGACCACTGCAAGGATGTCTCCAGGGCTGTGATGATTGACGATGTCTATACCTGTAAGTTCATAAGCTGTGAAGTTGATTTTCCTTGGAGGCACAAGGCCTGAGCGATAAATGCATGCAGATCTTCCAAGGAAAGAGTGTCCACCTGAAAAGCACAGAAAAGGGCCAGTGTGAGCCGATTGAAAATGACGAACACTTTTTATAAGTGTATTTCAGTCACCAAATATGGACCTGTTTACAACATTCTCTCTCTCTCTCTCTCACACACACACCCGTGCACACATGTACACACACAAGTGCAGACACAGGTGCGTGCATATACACACATGCACACACACAGGTGCAGACACACAGGTGTGCACATATACACATATACATACATACAGGTACAGACATACAGGTACACACATGCACACACACAGGTGCAGACACACAGGTGTGCACACACACATAGGTGCAGATACACAGGTGCATGCACACACACACACAGGTGCAGACACCCACGTGCACACATGCGCGCACACACAGGTGCACACACACAGGAAAACATACACATACACACGCACGGTGAATGAACAGGTGACATGGGTAGATGGGGAGAGCACAGCCTCTACTCTCATCATCCACAACCCTGGGCCACAAAACTCCCAGCAGTGTAATTCCTTCTACATAAAATATACAAAAGGATGACTCAGAGGCTGAGGTGGGCTGGCCCCGGCTAGGGGAACATCCAGCTCCAACAATTGGGATGTAGCCTTTGTCCTTGGATCCCAGAAACATGAATAGGGTCCCAGAGAATGAGGCCTCCACTCTGTGGAGTCAAAAAGTGGAAGTGGGAGAAAAGCAGAGAGACAGGGAGGGATCAGCTCATCCTCTAAAATAGGTTATGTGCCGAGGAGACCCAAAGAATGGCACTTCTGCCCCGCCACCTCACACCCTAACCGTGAAACTCCCCTGGAAAGACGGGCTACAGCACTGACCCAGGCACACTCTACCACTCAAGAGAAGACACAGGTTGTCACTGGAGACACTGGCCACTGAGCTGTCATCGCCCTGTTCCGTTTTTATTTCACAGGAGGCTCACCGTTACACAAGTGACAGCAAAGTCCTCAAACGTAGGATTTGTGACAAGGGCAAACACAAACACCTCTGCTTGTACTGAGACTCACTGGTATGCAGTTCTACACACAATCAGTCACGTTTGGAGGCTGACCTTAAAACACCAGCCTAGGGGACCAGCCTGACTCCCTTGCGTGCCTTTTCACAGGTAACCAGGCCTGGCTGTAAATCTGATGGGGTTTAGAATCCACTCTGAAAACAAGCCTCTGTGCATGTCTGTGAGGGGATTTCTAGACTGGGTTAACTAAAATGGGAAGAACCACCCGAAATGTGGGTGGGACCATTTTGTGGGCCAAAGTCCCGGTCTGAATAAAAAAGAGGAAGCAAGCTGAGCACCAGCGTTTCTCATTCTGCTGCAAGAATGGGATCGACTGCCCTGAGCCCCCGCCACATGATCCCCCCGCCACGATGGACTGCCTGCCCCCTCAAGCTGTAAGCCAAAGTAAACTCTCCTCTCCTTAAGCGGCTTTGGTCAGGTACTTTATTGTAGCAATAATGAAAGTAACTAATATAAATGCATTTCCAAGAGTTCCTCAAAACAGACTCAGGTCTTGTGTAGGTTGGACCAAATCAGACTAGCTTCAATATAATGAATGATACCCATTTTACTCCATGCTGCAAACCAAAGAGCTAATTCAGGAGAGCTGGCTCAATGGTTAAGAGCACCTGTTGCTCCTGCAGAGGACCAGGGTTCAGTTCCCAGCACCCATACAGTGGCTAGCAACCACCCATAGCTCTGGTTCCGGGGAATATAACACCTTCTTCCAACCTCCATGGGCACCAGGCACACATGTTGTAAACATGCACACACATGTCGTATACATGCACACTCATACACATAAAATGAAATAAATATTATTAAAAAGCTAATTTAAGCTCAATTATATAAAGCTATATATTATACTTTATCTTTCTAGATTTACCGCAATATTCTGAGAGAAGAGTCAGCCCTATGAACAAATACATACCACCAGTCTTTGGTTGATATACTAATTTATTGCTGTGAAAAATCCTGACTTAATGTCCCCGTGAGCATCTTGAAGGATTAATTGTGTTCTGTGGAAAGAAGTCGAGGGAACTGGCCCATGGAAACACATCCTCCAAGAAGGTAAGGCCAGAAACACACTGCAGTTACAGCCACAAGAACTGTGTGCTCAGCATTTACCTGGACGAAGAGGTAGATCAGGAGGCAGCACAGCGCTCTGAGCGGGCTTTCAACTGCCTGCAGCTCTTCTCTTGAGGAGGAGAGGTTGAAGCAGGCTAGCAATGTATCCAGGCGCTGGGCCTGTGCTGCTGGCTCTTGGCTCAGCCACAAAACTTCCAAACTAGGTGTTCCCCCTTAAAAAAAGAAATTCATATAGCATTATCATAACACACTTTAGAAGTACAACGAGGAATGAATAATCTCTCCCCTAACTGATTTACTTAACAGAACTACATGGCAAATGTGAGCAGTTTCCTGGTTTCAGAGAAAACCAACCAAACAGCCAGCATTCACCCCACTGAAGACCTGCCTTCTGAGACGACTAGGTTTGTAGGGAAAATGGGCTTTCATTTAAGTTCATGTTGGACACCCTACAGCTAGAAATATTTTTCAGAAAAGACTTAACCTTCTATTGAAGGATCTAGTAAAAGGGTCGCATATTATAAGGAAAACCATCTGCCCGCCCCTTCGGTTGGCTCTAACTCATCCAAATTGGTTTTCAAACCTTTATGTGCAAAAGAATCAGCTGCAGAGACTTTGTGATACGTTTTCTGGGACACATGTACAAACTTTCTGTCTGAGAGGTGTGTGTGTCAGAGACTATGCATTTAAACAACCTACAAAGTGCGAGCTATGGGTCCAAAATTACCAAACAAAAATCCCTAAAAGGTAATTTTTAGCATTCCGTTTAAATACTATGCAGGGACATAGAAACAATTACTAAAATTTAAAAAAGTCCTTAGTCGTTAACTCCACAGGGACAAGCCGCCGTGAATGCGGGTGACAAACAGTGGCAGCCCCACACAAACAGGACGGTGCTGGTCTGTGACGGCAGCACCTCTCCTGGCAGCTGTGGCTCTCTGCTGGGCACTGATTGAAGGCCTGTGCCAAAAGTCCAGAGCAACGAGGGTGGAATGTCTCACATGTTCACCATGAAAACAAGCAGCTGACCAAATGGTTTCAGAAGCCAGGGGCTCAGAGAAAATCTCTTTTCTTCCCTAGTGTCAAATGCTGCTGCTCAGTCTTCCCAGGAGTGAATTTCCCACCATCAGAAGCAAAACAACGCAGTAAGTCACTCGTGGTCCCCAGCAGGCCGAAGCGTTTTATTTACCAAAAGCATTTTTTTTTTTTTTTGTGATTAATTTTAGAGAGAAGAACATTTTCTTTGAAGGAAAGAAAATTCTATATTTAATTGTCAACTAAAGAGGCTAGTACTTAGGATGTCACACTCCAAGGTAACAACGGGTGTCTGAGAATCTGTGTCGGAAACTACTCCCAATGTTTATGATGAGCTGCTGCCCATGAGCCTGGGAACTAAGAACTGTTTTCTGTTTTAAATGGTTGAAAGGAAATAGAAATACAACGGCTATTTCCTAGTACAAGTAAATATAAAATCCCAGTGTCACTGTGGCTCACTGGTCAGCCGGTCTAGCTATACCAGTGAGTTCCACGTTCAGTGAGAGACTCTGTCTTACAAAAATAGAATCAAAATGGACTGAGTAAGATACTCAATGCAACACCCACCCCACCACCACCACACACACACATGCAAAGCATATCATTACCAATTCTTTATCACTGGAGTCTTTTCAGGGCACAGGAATTGAGATGAGTATTAGTCAACATGTAATTCTGCAGATGGACATTCACACAACATACTCATTCCTGAGCTGATGTCCTAAAATGGATAGCCTGAGGCTGTACATACCTTGAACGGTCATCTGCAGAGGCCTAACAAGGTCTGGGTGCTTCAGGGAGTTCCCAGGGTACACAAACCACTCCTTGACCAGCGGGCCGGTGCTGGCTCCATCTGAGTAGAGACAACGGGTCAGTAGGTGCAGGGGGACCACAGAGCCCTTGCGTATCCCTCGGCCTCGTAACTGCTTCCTTTCACCCCGGGGATGAAAGTGATCACCTCACCAGCAGCTGACACATGTCTCCTGTCTAAAGGTGACCCACTCATCCCTTTCACATTGCTTTGCTGAGTAAGGGAAAATGACAAAAACAGAAAAACCTGAGCCAACTGAAATTTCACATTAATTACTCACCAAATGTACAGAAGAACTTATTTTCTGCAAACGGCTTTTTGAAAAGTCTAATGTAAGTTCTGAGAGTGACTTAAAATACCGAGTTCAAGACCAGGCTGGAATGGGCTGGAGAGGTGGCCCAGCGGCTAAAAGCACCTGTTCCTGAGGTGATACCCGCCCACTGTCTCCCGGCAATGCATTTACACTTTGAAGACCTTTTCTATTTAACCAGTGCTTGTTTTCGCTGGGACTATTTAAATATGTAGGTCTGTTTATATTTCTGGTTTCTTGCCTAAAAACCCTTATGTGGACCACATGCACACACTTCCAAGTGCTGTTGGCCTCTTTCCACTGGTTCCAACTACCTGGGGCGGGGCGGGGCCAGCACTGGGTAGAGCAAAGAGAAGAAGGCACAGCACTGTTGACACTAGTCCCGCATCGCTGAGATGCTTCAGCCAGACAGCAATCCTCCAAGCTTGTCTGTCTGGGGGACAGGGCCTTACCCTCGTTTTTTGATTTTGTTTTGTTTTGAGACAGCTGTAGTGTAGGGGTTTTGCAACATCTTTTCGCTCCACATGGTGGTATGAAAAATTTGGCAACAGTAGGAGGTTTCTGGACACTTGTCTTTGTTTTGTTGTTTTTTTCTTGCTACTGTGAAAAATTCCTTGAGAAAAGTGACCTGAGGAAGACTGCTTATTCTGGCTCACAGTTCAAGGGTGCAGTCTTACAAGGGCAGGAGACCAAGGTCATAGGAGCTTGAAACAGCAGTTCCCATAGCAGCCACAACCAGAAAGCAGAGACTGATGAATGTGTGCTGGAGCTCAGCTCCCTTTCACCATGGTTCACAGCCCAGGATCCCGTCAAGGGAATAGTCCCACGCAAGGTCAGACGGGTCTTCCCACGCCAACCAGAGTAATGAAGGTCAGTCTTGTCTCCCGGGTGACTCCAGATTCTGTTGACAATTAACCCTGACCATCACACACTCAAGGACCAACATTAACTCCAAACAGTGAATCTGGGTGTTTCTGGCAGCACCCCAACGTTGCACAGTACAGCTTCAGCACGACACTGAACACAGGACGCCTCGGCTTAGACTCGAGACTAAAGTATGCTGTGGACAGCGGTGCTTTCACAGTGCATACAGTTCCTGTGCTGCAGAAACACGATGGTTTAATTACACAAAAACAAACGACATTTTCTTACTATTGCTGCTCAGTATATGCACTGGAGTGTATTGTGTCACACAAGCACATCTATCTCATGAGTGGGTGCATTTGCTTCTCTTTAGTAAAGGGTAAGAGTATATGAATGTCAAGGAACTGTTTTAAAGTAAATTTATTATTAACATCAGACTTTTCATGTGCATACATACTTTATACACCCGGGGTCATAGAAAAATTATCAGGTAAAAAGGGGTTATGAGAGAAAACAGCATAAGATGCCCCGATTTAAGTTATGATTACTATTAGGGAGGAAAAAGAGAGAGAGAAAACAGATAGAAGAGCAAGAACACTCGGAGGGAGTATTAGCCACAATGTCTTCAAATCATGTGAACACCACTTAAGTACAAATGAGACAACACCGGGCTATACTCCCTGAGGAAGCTCCCCTCTGGGATTACACACCCTCGTGTTCCCAGGAGGTCGGGATCCAAGGGCACACAAGAGAGGCTCTAAATACCCCCAAACAAATTCGGTGTCTGCAGCTTCAGACCCTCTGGCCAAAAGCTGTGCTCATGTAGCTGGGCCCAGTGCTGGGCCTCTGCCTCCCATCTGCATGGTACATGCACAGGCTTGTCCAGTTAGTCAAACTTGTATGGCCGATGCCGCTCACCTCATGGTAGTGAGAATCCAGCGCTCCCCTCCGAGCACGCAATTCAACCATGATAGTTACCTTCTCCAGGAAATCCTTACTAAGCACCACTATCCCAAGAAAGATAAATTTAAACACACATTGAAAGCACACATAGTGGTCACTTGATTCACACCAGTGCACAAAAAAAAAAAAAATGTCACTGCCCATGGACATTAGACAAATAAGCACATGAATAACCAGGCAGGTGCCAACATGGTTAAGTCTTAAGAGTGGAAGCTATCACATGGTTAGAGAGCAGCTGACCTCTGAGTGGGAAAGAAGGAAAGAATTCGCAAGAGTTAATTTTAAGGACAACAGATTGACTAGGCCCATGTTTCGAGTTTAGAAAAGCAGCCTAACCCAGAAATCTTGTGCCTCTCAGTCTGGATATAAAACCTCAGGCGCTATTGGGCAAGAAAGGCACGATGGTGAAACTGAGGACCGCCTGGCGAGGAGGTAGGCAGAGAGCAGCAGTCACAGAAGAGGCAGACACTGCGGAGAGGGCACGCAGAGGATCGCAGCAAGGGAATGTGGGTCGGGACGAAGACTGGGAGGGCGGAAAAGCAAAATGGAAGACACTCTTCCTACAATGTAAGACAAAACAGCAAGAATTGAGCAGTGAAGAAAGCGTACCAAACTGAGACATTGGCACCCGCCTCAGAGGTTCTACTGACAGAAACAGATGAAGCCTGCTAGACAAAGAGAATGAGACAACTCCCAAGCTATCTACGATATAAAAGACACCAAAAAGGAACTCAAACATCACCATATTAGCATAACACCAGAACACAGGCTGAGAAGGCATCCTTGCCAACCGTCAGCAACACAAAAACTAGGGGAGTTACAAAGTGGATGCTTTAGAGAGAAGGGCTGCAATCATTACCCTGGTTTCCATCCAGAGGTGCTACTTAGACTTGAGCCTCCCGAGAGGAGACACAGCTGCCATGCTTGGGTCCTGCAAGGCTCCAGCACGTTTGTCCGTGCTGGGCAAGAGTAGCTACTGAGCTTACAGGAGGATGATGGCAGTGCCCCCAGCAGTTAGTCCTCGGGGGGTCATGTCACAGTGCAGCTCAGGAAGGCTACAGAAGGGATGGCAGATGCACTCTGAAGTCAAGACTGAAGGTGAGGATAGAAAGGACAAGAATTACTTCCTGAAAGACCAAACCTCAAGCTGTCCACAGCATGCAAATGCCAGGCACACAATCAGGAGACACACAAGGAAATACAGAACATACTGGCCCCTTCTGAGAACTCATTGATGGATCCAGAGAAGGCGTGAGAGGATCTCTGACAGAAAAAAATGCTGGATGAAATAGTGCTCAACTTCTTCAAAATATGATAGGAAATATAAACCCACTTACCCAAGAGCTTCCCTCTCCCTCTCTCTTGAGAGAATTAAAAAGGAATAGAGTGGGAACCATTGCAAAGTTCCCTCCCCCCGCCACCCTTGAGGGTTTCTCTGCTGTAACTCTGGCTGTCCTGGAACTCACTCTGTAGACCAGGCTGGCCTCGAACTCACAGGGATCCGCCTGCCTCTGCCTCCTGAGTGCTGGGATTAAAGGTGTGCACCACCACCTCCTGGCCATTGCAAAGTTCTTCATCAAACTGCCAAAAACCAGTGACCAGAAGAAAATCCTATGGCCATTTGAAGGAAAAAAAAGACAAATGATACACAGGGCAGAAGTAAAAAAAAAAAAAAAAACGCTGTTGGAAGATGAAAGTGCAGTGCAGCCTTTAAAGTGATCACAGCACAGCAGAAAACGTCTGGACGTGCGCTCATCTCTAGCAAACTGCACCTCGAAAATAAAGAAGAGGGTGCAGTCGGCTCTGCAGCTAAGAATACTTCCTGCTCTTCCAGAGGACCTGGGTTTGGTTCCCAGCACCCACGTAGGGCATCAAAACTGCCTGTGACTCCAGTTCTTCTTCCTCTTTTGGCCTGTGGGCACTTAACACTCATGTACACACACACACACACACACACACTTAAAAGTGAAAATCTTTTTAAAAAAGATGAAATAAAGACGTTTTTAAAGAGAGAGAGGGAGGGAGGGAGAGAGAGAAACACCTCATAAGATAGAATGCCACCATAAGAAGTGTCCAAACGAGCAGATATTTGATCAAAGTAGATGAGACCACATAGAATTCTGGGTCTACACAAAGGGATGTTGCGCCCTAGAATTGCTTTATTGATCTTTTAAAAGAACAAGGGACTGCTTAAGATAGGAGTCAGCAGACTACAGCCTGCGAGTCAGGCCCGACCTGCTTGTTTTCAGTCCGAAAGCTAGTAACACACTATTGTGGTTTTTAGATGGCTGGGGTTTCAGGCACAGTCTGCCCATTCGCTCACACGGCCTGTGGGCACTCCGACTGCACAGGCTGGTCATCAGAGCTGACATATTTATCATCATCTGCTCCTCACAGAAAGAGCTCGCAACCCCTAGTTTTAAGAAACTGTTATGTGTAATGAGGTTTAAAATGTGCTCATCTACAGAGGTCACACACTGCAGTTTTCACAAAAGGAACAGAACCAGGAACATGGAGGCTGCAAGGGACCGGCCTGGACAGGCAGCACCTGGGTGCTGTGTGCCAACAGCTCTGCCATGCTCCTCTAGCCCCAGACAGTGGCTTTTCAACGTGATATGTGTCTTCACCTTTAAATTATGTCAGCGTTTATTTTCTTAAAGAAACAGTAACAGTGCTGTTATCTGGAAATACTGGTGTTCAGGCAAATAGGCGCAGACACCCTTTTGTGAGTCATGGGACCCGGGTTAACTTAACACCTGTGTTGAAGATCCTCTCATTCTTACAGCTCTGGTCATCCATGGTCCTCAACTACTCTTTCTGCTATGTTCACAATATAAAACACTTTGTGAAAAATATAAATGTTATTATAAAAATGCTACGTAACATCTGTTTATATTTTGAAACAGATTTTATACAATTATAAGTATTCTGTTTTGTGGGGTACATAAATAGTACCCAAAACACACACCATACATGACTACAGCAGGAAAGTTTTTCAGTTTTTAAAAAGTACAAATCCTTTTAAGACATAAAAATATGACATTTCATAGTGATGATGCAATTCTCAGTATGACTCTGATCCATTGCACTAATCGGACAGTAATGTCTTCTCATTCATGACTCTGATCCATTGCGCTAATCGGATAGTAATGTCTCGAGGCGTTAATCTTTAATGCTATTCCCAAGTACAGATTTTACAGACAACCAAAACCTGCTGCCTGCTTGTCCTCTGAGAATGCATGCACTCTCCTACATTTCTTGGAATCCAAACGCCGTCGTTGCTGAACGAGACCAACTGGCTCTCACCTTTCCAGTCCCCGAGCAGAAGGGCGTACACGCGCTGCCGCACCGGGCGGTAGATGAAGGCCTGGCTGGGCAGGGCTTGGTCCAGCTCGTCCTCCAGGGTATTGCTGCACTCGATCTCTCCGCTGCTCATGACGTTGTATACGAGGTAGCTTTCTGAGTGGACGTGATGCATCCTGGCAACCTGCTCAAGGGTTCAAATACAATAGATTCCTCCTTGGAGACAGTCAATACTGTTTACCAGTTTACCTAAGATACTCGAATGAGGAATTGTCATTCAAACACATGACACCAAGTGGCATCTATGTTCTCCTTCTTTTGAACAAGTTAAAAACTTTGTATTACTCTCCTCCTGTGGCCTCCAACCTACCAATCTCATACTTACCTGTGCAGTATCTTACTGTTGTGTCTGCTTGAGGCCTCCTATAAACATATGCTCACTGCTTTCCATGAGCGTTGTTACAAAGGGCTGCTGAGCCCCCAGTTCCAGCATCTCTCCTTACCCACTCCTCATTCACACAACTAACGTGTGGTCTTGGAAACAGATCCTTCTGCTTCCCTGTGTAAGACATCCGAATGGCTACTGCAAACTTCGTCATGACATGCTTGGCCCCACTGGGTCTCAAATCTCCTTTACCTCTTTGCATAGCATTTTGCTAACATAGAAACTGCCACACTCACCTTGGGGAACGTCACTGTTTCCCGACAGCAGCTCTCTTCCACCTTGTGCCTGTAACCTCCCACTTCATCATCCTCTGGGGCTCACCTCATCATGACCTATGACCTACCTTCTCCTCAGACCTACCCATCCCTCCCAGCAAACAGCCTGGTGGTAGAAGCTATGCTATATTCATTTGTGCGTTCAACTTTTCTCCCTGGCTTCCTTTTTATGTTCCACTGCACCCGATTCCATGTTCTGGCGTGTGTGTGTGTCCTCTGTACGTACAGTACAATTTAAACTCTGCTTTCTCATTAAATAAACCAAGCTGACATCAGAAGGTGTAATGACCTACATGCAGGACTTTTTTCCTGTAGACAACAAATCTCATTATTGTGGGAATGAGGTCCATGCTATATCTACAATATTATGCAGAATTTAGAACCAAACTGTCTACCAAAGGCATTTTAAATGTTATGTTAGGATGCCCTGGGCTATCAAATCTTTGGATCTAATTTATTTGCACCTAAGCAGACCTAGTTATACGAATTCATTGTTGAGACCCGAGTCTTAATCACTTTATTCATTGCTTTCTTTATAACACAATATAACACAAATTTTATTTAAAAATCCACTAGACCACTGTGAGGTTTAAGTAAGCCGATACACAGAAAGTACTTACTTAACACGTCTGACTGCTTACACTACCAGTAAACGCCAAACGATTAGCTCAGGACGATCCAACCACCTGCTCACTTCATAGACACGACACAAGGCCTCCTCCGCTGTTAGAATTTCTCTGATCCAAGGCAAATCTACTACCAGGTTTTGGTAGCTTTGGCTTGTTTGTTTTCAAGACAGTAATTTAATTACAATGTTTATCCCTTCCCTTCCCTCCCTCCAAACCCTCCCATATGCCCCTCTCCTTCAAATATAAGGCCTCTTTTTTCATTAACTGCTTGTTGAGAGCCGTATCAGAGGAACTGAAGCCAGTGTGGGGGAATGAGGAGTAGAGCCCACCATTTCTGGGGGACTGTCTCCTGAATAACCCCTTCTGCTGAACAGCAGTGGTGATTTTCTGAGAGGCAATGCCACTCAGCTGAATTGATGGTTCAGTTGAAACTGCAGAAAGAATAACTGGGAGACATGCATGGTTGCAAGGACTAGGTCAGTGTGCTTTGCCAACTAATCTGGGGAAAGCAAAGCATATTCTTGATTGCTGAGGACTCGCTAGATCAGGAAGCAAATACAAGGGGTGGGTGATTAGTATGTGACGGGTGAGCTTCGGTGCCCACTGCTGAGTTTGATTAAGTTTGATATTCCTTGTTGTACAATTATTATTAAGAATTTGCTGATGCACTTTGAGAACAATAAGGACAATGGAACAGATAGACTTTCTCTAGATGATAAAGAAAAAGTAAAAATTCTCTTGTTTGTGATCCTTTGACTAACTTTAGTAGAAAAATAATAGAATGATTGATTATTGTTTGGTTATCAAAAACTACAGCCTAACAAGGAAATTGGCTGAGAGAAAATACTTGACTTCCATCTGTGGGGACAGAACATGTGAGCTATGTTTTGTTATGTGTGAGGATTTTCATGGTAACCTTAAGTACAACTTAAGGGCTTTGTTCAACAGGTATATACGCTGTACATGTGTTGAAGCTTTGTGACGTCCACAGGGTTGAATGCACAAGGTTGGATCCACGAGTCCACAAGATATCACCCACAAGGCTGCATCCATAAAAGAGTTTACAAGATGTAGGTGTACATGAGATGTGTATGTGTGTGTGAGTATGTGTAGGTGTGTGTGTGTGTGTAGGTGTGTGTGTGTGTAGGTGTGTGAGTGTGTGTAGGTGTGTGTGTGTGTGTGTGTGTAGGTGTGTGTGTGAAGGTGTGTGTGTGTAGGTGTGTGAGTGTGTGTAGGTGTGTGTGTAGGTGTGTAGGTGTGTGTGTGTAGGTGTGTGTGTGTGTAGGTGTGTGTGTGTGTAGGTATGTGTAGGTGTGTGTGTGTGTGTAGGTGTGTGTGTGTAGGTGGTGTGTGTGTGTGTAGGTGGGTGTGTGTGTAGGTGTGTGTGTAGGGGTGTGTGTGTATGTGTGTAGGTGTGTGTGTGTAGGTGTGTGTGTGTATGTGTGTGTGAGTATGTGTAGGTGTGTGTGTGTAGGTGTGTGTGTGTGTGTAGGTGTGTGTGTGTGTGTGTGTAGGTGTGTGTGTGTGTAGATGTGTGTGTAGGTGTGTGTGTAGTGTGTAGGTGTGTGTGTGTGTAGGTGTGTGTGTGTAGGTGTGTGTGTAGGTGTGTGTGTGTGTAGGTGTGTGTGTGTGTAGGTGTGTGTGTAGGTGTGTGTGTATGTGTAAGTGTGTGTGTAGGTGTGTGTGTGTGTAGGTGTGTAGGTGTGTGTGTGTGTGTGTGTGTAGGTGGGTGTGTGTAGGTGTGTGTGTAGGGGTGTGTGTGTATGTGTGTAGGTGTGTGTGTGTAGGTGTGTGTGTGTATGTGTGTGTGTGTATGTGTAGGTGTGTGTGTGTGTAGGTGTGTGTGTGTAGGTGTGTGTAGGTGTGTGTGTGTAGGTGTGTGTGTGTAGGTGTGTGTGTGTGTAGGTGTGTGTGTGTAGGTGTGTGTGTGTGTAGGTGTGTGTGTGTAGGTGTGTGTGTGTAGGTGTGTGTGTGTGTGTGTAGGTGTGTGTGTAGGTGTGTGTGTGTAGGTGTGTGTGTGTGTGTGTGAGTAGGTGTGTGTGTGTAGGTGTGTGTGTGTTGAGGCTTTGCTCCATCCACAAGATGCATGAATGTGTGAATGAGTGTGTGATTATGGGAAATGAAAAGAATAGGATTGTTGAAGTTTGCCTTGTCCCACAAGAGGTGTATGTATGTGTGTAAAATTAAGTTGTATAGTGAGGAAAAAGCTTGAATTGTATAGAGAGAGAAAGGAGAAGTCTGAATCTAGAGAAAAGTCTGTGCCATTTAGAAAAGTAAGAATAAAGAGAGTTGAGATCTTCATCCAAGAAAAACCTGTGCATGAATGATGTTTGCGGACTCCACAACCAATCGCCTCCTCAAAGCCTGACTGCCGGCGCCAGACTCCAGTAACTGCTATTGCGTGCATGTATGTATTTGTATATGCATATATGTTCCTATATATAGCCTGTTGAGTCTATATAGTCTTACATGTATGTTTTCAGGGAGACCATTGGCACTGGACAACCAATCTGTGCTCTTCCCTTGAAAATAAGAAGCAAACTTATACAATACAGATGTTCAACTTACAGACTTCATGGTGTGTTTTTAGGGCAAAATTATTTCTAATTAATGTTCAATTCTCTCTTTCACTTCTGACTTGTTTGTTTTTTATGTTTTGAGACAGGGTTTCTACATAGGGCTAGGTGTCCTGGAACTCACTGTGTAGCCCAGGCTGGCCTCCAACTCACAGAGATCAGAGGATTGAAATCATGTGACACTCCTTATTCTTTATTTCAAAGGAGTTTGTATTTTACAAATTTACCTAGAAAATAATAATGACCTATATATACTTACTCTTCCAATAAATTTTTTAAATAATCTATTTAATTTTATGTTATGTGCACTGGTATAAGGGAGTCAGATCCCCTGGAACTGAGGTTACAGCCAGCTGTGAGCTGCCATGTAGGTGCTGGGAATTGAATCCTGGTCCTCTGGAAGAGCAGCCAGTGCTCTTAACGGCTGAGCCATCTCTCCAACCCTTTTTTAATTTTCATTTATCTATCTATCTGTTTATTTATTTTGGTTTTTTTTTTTTCCTTTGAGACAGAGTTTCTCTTTTGTAACTCTGGCTGTCCTGGAACTCACTCTGTGGACCAGGCTGGCCTCTAACCTACAGATCCGCCTTCCTCTGCTTTTTGAGTGCTGGGATTAAAGGCGTACACCACTGCCTGGCAACCTGTAAGGTCTTCTTAAACCTTCTTCCCTACTGTCCCTCTGCAGACCCCAGCAAGCAGCCTGCCCCACCTCTGCTGCAGCAACTGCCCACAATCACCAAAATCTCCCAGTTGCCAAATCCAGATGCATTTTGGCCTAAGTCCTATTTTTAAAACAAACAAAAACCAAAAACTATTTTTTTTTATATTTTGACGTATGCAGTTTACATGCTTTCACTTCCTGCCTCCCCACCACCCCTGCCCTCCCTCCCCCTCTCCACAAATCTCTCTTGAGCCTTATGTCAGACAGAATTCCTAGATCTGTAGCTTGGATGATGCTGACACAGTGTAGTACTAAAGACCTGAGAGTAAAATCGTGCTTGGTTCTGAGCTTGCAATCTTTGGAAATCCTGTGGAGACCCGCCTTATCTGGACAACCAAGATAACAGGACTGCGATGCGGCTCACGGGTGAGCATAGATTTAGCATGAATGAGGCCGTGATGGTGGAGTTGGGGCTGACCAGAAAAGGACCTACTTCACAGGGCTGCTGTAAGAGTCAAATGAGACAAGATAAACCCTGTGGAACCTCATATAAATAGGTACTGAACAGTGACTCTCCAGCACACCGAGCTCTTCAAAGTTTACAGAATGTTAACTTACAATTAGCCCAAAGTCTTAGCACTTAACAATGTTTACAGTGTGGTTACACTCTATCTTTTTTCAAGTTTCCCTCACCTTAGGCCCTAGGCTCTCGCCTGGATAGTTTACCAGTACGCCTCATAGTGGCACTGATTTAATTGCTACGTCTGCAGGGATCTCACAGTCCTACATTTGTACTTACTTGGGGCAAATGCTGGCCTCCTGAAGGCCTGACTCCATGGAGAAGCCTTCCCTTTTTACCATAGCACACAGCATTCTCTCCTTAGGGTTCCTACAGCTCTTCCCCATCATATTCATGAGACAATATCAAATGTATTTACAGTATGAGTTCATATATGTGGTGACATCGTCCTAGTTAGACTCAAGAGGTTTCTAGTCTGTATCTTTCTACAGTCCTCTGCAGACAATAAACGCTCACCAACAAATCCATAGTTAGGTATACCTTCAAACAGGACATTGTAGACGGAGGTAGGGGAAGCATATCCACTTACCTTCAAGATTTCAGAGTCTGAAACCATGGTTACTTGTTTTATTTCGGGTTCCATATCCATGGCATCTTCTTGTTTAATTTCAAGGTGTGTACACATGAGTACTTCTTGATCAAAGTCAGAGTCTGTTTCTGAAGGCAGTATTTGCTTCATCTCTGGGTATGCATATATGGAAACTTCTTGCTTGGATTCAGGATCTGTGCACATGGGAATTTCTTGTTTGGATTCGGGATCTGTGCACATGGGAACTTGCTTGGATTCAGGATCTGTGCACATGGAAGCTTCTTGGTTGGATTCAGGATCCATACACATGGGAATTTCTTGCATGGACTCAGGATTAGAGTACATGGGAACTTCTTGCTTAGATTCAGGATCTATACACATAGGAACTTCTTGCTTGGACCCAGGGTTTAAATTCGCCACTTGCTTGTCTGTTATTGGGCCTTTGGGTTTTTGAACTAACCATGGAGATTTCTGCCCTGGCAAAAGGTATGACACCACTCCTTTATAAAAAAGAGCTTTGTTTGGTCCTAAGGGTAACATCTCTTCTATCTTTTTCTCACCCTGATGCAAGTGAAGAACTTTGGAGATATAGTCTGATACAGCTAAGATAATGTTTCCTCTTTTCCCAGCATTCTCTTTCACAGATGCGTAGGAAGACAAACACTTGTACCGAAAGCTTTCGAACATGCCCTCTGGGGTGATGTCATTGCCAAGCAGACAGGCCAGGAGAGGAAGGTCTGCCATGTGGAGGCCTAAACTCTCACAGAGCTTCTCACGACACAGCATGATGGTTTCCAGTCTCTCCAGGCAGAGGTCGCCAATTGAAAAGTAGGGAGAGGTGTCGTAAATTAAGTAATCTGTGTCTTCCCCAAGGATCCCAAGACAGTTGTGCTGGAGACCATAAGAAGCTACCTCATAGTCTGCCTCCTTCAGTGAACAGTAAGTTTCCTGGCCCAATGCCTTCAGAGCAAACCGTGTAAATATGGCCAGCCCGGACGGAATGAAGAACATGTTTCTGCCTGGCTGATCTCTTTTTGACTTGATATAGTGGAAAATCTTGGATATCTCCCTGTTGTTTTTAAGTCTTCGCTTCACCCATTCATCTCTCTTACCCTGCTCCACCATGCCATCGAAGAAGAATACCAATTTGATGCCAGCAGACGTGAAGGCTGCTACAAAATCCCTCAAAGCAGAGAAGTATTCTCGCCACTGGCCACCACAGACCCAAGAGTCTGGTGTGTACCAGTACCGGAGACAGCACATGGCGTCCACCACAACGGTGGGAGTGGATCCAGGGTACTTGTTTCGGTGGTGCTCTGCCAACTCTTGGATATTTACTACTGTACATATATGTGGGCAGGTACTACCCACAAACCCCTGCAAACCTCGCACTCCCATAACTGAAGTCTAAAAATCTGCATAAGAAGAAAAAGGTGAATCCATAGTTAGAAACTATGTCATCGTTTCTAGACATGTCACACTCATCAAAGCAAACACAAACAATATTCAATGTTCTCAAAAACTTGAGTTACCGAGCTAACGCTGACATACTGGCTAGGAGTGTTTTCGGAGGAAATACAGAAGGCACTTTTATTAAACATACATTAATTTCTAGAGCAGTACTTTCTGGTGTCTGGTGTGTACCAATACCGGGGATGTACAGCACAGCCATCTTTTAAAATTTCACTCACTGTCCAGGCGTTTCTCAGTTAAATTCAAAGAGGTAAAGTTTTATTTTATTTTCATTTATTTCTCTGGGACAGTGTAGGGGGCCAAGAGGGGGACTGGAGGAGTGAGGGGGTGGGAGAGTGACACCCATACATGCAGTGGTGCATGTGTGGAGGTCAGAGGACGATTTGTACAAGTTGGGTCTCTCTTTTACCATGTGGGTCCCAGGTAATTAGATGGAATTCAAGCCATCACGTCAGTACATGATGTCCAAAATGTCCAGAAAGGCAGAGATCCATGGACACGGTTTAAATTATTATCATTATTGTTTTCCTTTGTTGCTGAAAGCATATAAAGAGGTTCTTGGTTCCCTAAGGGAGTTATTTCAGGGTAACTGGGGGAAAAAACAGTACAAATAAATTGGGGAATTTTTTACAGCTAGACTATGGGGTAAGTCTTATTAGGTACATAAGTAGAAATAAATGCTGTGACAAGAGATTTTCCTGCTCCTACCAGATAGAAGTCCTACTGCTCAAAATACACCCTGCGATGCTCGGAGAATCACTACCAGTAGGGCGGGCCTTTTGAGGCAATGCCATGGCTGTCTGTGACATCACAACACACTCTACACTGTCTCCCATATGCTAGGACCAATGCCTATTTGAGAAAAAGTAAATGGATAAAACCAAGGGAAGGTGTATAAAGTAAGATCAAGAACTCTTGCAGTTTACAGACTCCCATTATAGCCAAAGAGAGTGAAGTAAAGAGATAATGTCTAAAAATTAAATAAAAACTATTCATATTTAGTATTAAAGTCTGTAACAATAATTGACAGGGTTATGTGGAATACACCCTCCTTACCAAGGTGGCATCAACTTGGAAATTAAATGGAATTAATCTATTACCTGCAACACGGACGTTTCCACCCAATGACCAGTCCCTTCTCTCGAATAACAAGCACACCCTGAAGGTGGAGGGTGTGGGGAGGGAAAGATCAGAACAAGATGTTTGCAAGGCAGCAAGATAAGAAAATAGCATGCTGTAAAGGGCCTACAATATAGTCTGGGATATTTTTTTTTTTTAAAGAATGCCAATTATGAACACAGGGCTATTGCCTTCCCAGTGCCTTGAAAGCTGCCCAAGTAGGCAAAGAGACCTCAAAGACTGAATTCATGAGCTTTTCATCATTGGCTCTATAAATATACCCAGATTCCAGTTTGGAGAGAGAACAGAATCTCCGAATGCTGAAAACAAATGTTATCCATGTAAGTTTTTCGGGCCAAAGGTGTTCACAGATATCAATGATTGGAAGACTGGCTGGACAGAATATTTTCTTAACTAGGAGGTACTGTAGTCAAAGTGGGTGCATCTGTTGGTGGTACCTTTCAGAAACGGGTAAGGAAAAGTAGCCAGATCTACCCTACACTAATGTCATCAAGGAAATATCCACTAATGGTTGGGAGATGGGCAAAGTGGGGTTTGGGACTGCTAGAAGAACATGGTTGTGAGTAACAGCAAGCCCCTAAGATGGAAAGGGCTGAGAGCATATGTAGAAAACGCCTAACCCAAAAGGATGATCCCCTCCCCAGAGGACCTCAATACAGCTGAGGCTCCACCCTCCACCTCTCCATCACCATATCTTCCCTGCTCTGGTTTCCAGGTACCAGATCCTCCTTACCCAGCGGCACCTGAGCCTGAGCCTGAAGCCCGAACCACCTGCAGGAGGATGTCTGCACTGTCCAGCCCGATCCACCTGCAGGGGTGTCTACCCGCCCCTCCTCCGGGGACAGCACGGCAGGACGCACTGTCCAGCCCGATCCACCTGCAGGGGTGTCCGCCCGCCCCTCCTCCGGGGACAGCACGGCAGGACTCACAGCAGTCAGGGCGGACAGCGGAGCCCGGGGTGGGGAGGCCCGCCGACAGAGACCGAGGACCGAGCCCCCAGCCAGGCCTACCTAGACGAGCACAGTAGCACCCGCAGACGTGTCAACCAGACTTCAGATCCGCAGTCTCCGGAGGGCTCACTTCCGCTTCCGCTGTATGCACTTCCGCCCAAAGATGCGCCCAGTTAGAGGAGGGGAAGCCTGCGCTTACGTAATTAAGAGTAGCTGGATGCTGGGATGAAGGGACGAAAGGGACGTAGTACGCAGGCGCTAGGTCGGGACGCGAGATGGGTGGTTCTCCGGCACAGGGGACGGGGGAAACTTCCCCCGTTGCCCAGCAACCGGGGAATGGCCCCGGGGGCCCGCCCACTCCTGGGTAGCGGGCCCGCGTCGGTGGGTTTGGAGCGCGCAGGATCCAGTGCCGGCCGCACTGGCTCAGCTGCTCTGGTAGCGCGTGCGCACAGGCCGCGGCGGTCCCTGGCTGGGAACCCTTGACGCCCCGAAGCCGGCAGCTTGGGTCCACGCCAAGCGTGGAGCGGCTGCGAGGACGGTGCTCTGTTCTTGACTCTCCCTGAGAATACCAGTACCGAACGGGTGCAGCTTGGCCACCAAGCAGCCCGGGCAGTGGTCTGTCCTTGTCCTCCGCCCCCAGCTCGGGGTGCTGGAAACCCTTGGATGTCGACGTTACAGCTTTGGCTTTAATCGCTGTTGCGTCGACACACCCAGCCGCTTGTGTAACCCGTATGGTGTCAGCGCTCTCAGACTTTAGTCTTACAACTCCGAGATGCTTCCTCAGCAGCCAGAGATAACTCAGTCACTTTCCGGGACTCTTGCAGCTGCTGGAGCTTGCAGTTTTCCCGAAGTCTCAGGGCTCTGTAGTAAACTAGTTTTTGTAGTTTCTATTTTCTTCTATGCCATACTTTCCCAACACGTCTGCAGCCCTCTGTGGTCTACCTTCTGCTGGATGCTGTACCCTGAGATAGTGAGCTACACTTACCTGTTCCTCATGCAACCAACACAGCCTCCCCTACCCGTGATAAAAGACTACAAGTAGGCATTAAAACCACTTGGAGCACAGGGCCGGCTTTCAGGAAAAAACCAAAACATCTGTTCACTGTCAGAAGTCCAAAGTAACTGGGTAGGATCATCAAGGAGCCATCTCAAGGTGTCATGGTCAAAGCTGAGTTTCCTAAGGCAGTTCCTCAGCTGAGGTGGTTGGTCAATTGCAGCCTTCTTGGGGCGTCCACAGCTGAGGTGAAGTCTTCTCTGAACAGAGTTTTAAATAGCTGCAATTGCACTAATGACAGCTTGAGGAACCTCTAGAAGCACCTGCTTGGTTATAGTTCCTGCTTGATTGGCAACTCCCAGGTCTTCAGAAATGGTGAGACCACAGTTGCAATTGCCACCACCCTAATAGTCCTTCAGTCCTTTAGGGGTGGCAGCAATATTGTTCACAGTCTTAGCAGACCTGGGAATGGTGGAGACAGTATGATGGCTCCCAAATCAGCCTTCTGGTAATTTCTCAGTATCTTAGTTATTTTTCTATTGCTCCAATAAAACACCATGACTAAGGCAACTTACAGGAAAAAAAAGGATTTATTTGAGCTGACAGTTCCAGAGTCAACCACCATCACAGTGGGGAAGTGTGTGGCAGCAGGCAGGTGTGGCCACGGGAACAGCTGGGAGCTCACATCTCCGACCACATGCAGGAAGTAGAGAGTGAAATGGTAATGGTGCCAGGCTATTTAAAAACTCAACCCCTCCCCCACCAGTGCCATGCTTCCACCAACAAGGCCATACTTTCCAAACCTACCCAAACTGTGTCACCAACTGAGGGTCAAGTATTCAAACATCTCAGCCAATAGGGGAGACATTCTCATTCAAACCTCTATACTCAGTTCCTCTCTCAGGCAACCACTGCTGTGACCCAATAACAATTGTCTGTGTAGAATTAAAACTATCAAACATGTCCTGAGTTGTAAAAGAGAGCAGGCTGAGCAAGCCACAGAAAGAAAGCCAGTAAGCAGCTTTCCATGGCTTCTGATTCCGTTCCTGCCTCCAGATTCCTGCCTTGGTTTCCTTCACTGGAGTATGACCCAGAATATATAAGCCAAACAAACCCTTTCTTCCCCAAGTTTCTTTTGGTCACGGTGTTTTATCATCACAGTGGAAACCCCTGACTAAGACAGAAATTGGTACAAGGCTCATGGGATATTGCTGTTACAGACCTAACCGTGTTTGGGAATGGGAGGACTTTGGGCTGGAAAAGCCACTAAGTGTTCATAGATTAATGAGCTGTTGTGGGAACTTAGAAGATAAAGCTTAGAGAGGTGCAGATGATGAAGGTCTGACATGAATTTCCAGAGGGAAGTGTGGCAGTCTCTTAAAAATTATCAAGGCCATTCCATATTTTGAATTAAGAATCCAGGAGCTAGACAGTGGTTAAGAGCACTTGTTGCTATTGAAAAGGATCTAAGTTTGATCTTCAGTATGTACCTGGCAGCTCACAACCATCTATAATTCCAGTCCCAAGAGATCAGATGCCCTCTTCTGACATTTTAGAACTCTAGGCAAGAATGTGTGCACATACATACATGCAGACAAAACAAAGCAACAAACAACACAACAAAAAACTTCATTCATCTAAAATAGTAAAATAAAATAAAATAAATAATAAAAGAATTAGTGGTTCTGATCAGCAGAGACTGAAGAATCGGCATTTATCTATTTATTTATTTATTTATTTTGATTTTTCAAGACAGAGTTTCTCTGTTGTAACTCTGGTTGTCTTGGAACTCACTCTGTAGACCAGGCTGGCCTCAAATTCACAGAGATGTACCCGCCTCTGCCTTTCAAGTGCTGGGATTAAAGTCATGTGCCACCACCGCCTGGTGGAATTGGCGGTTTAACAAGAGACCAGAACCATTAAAGTGAAATTCGCTTTGCTGGGACAATCGATACTGGCCAGCTGGGGCTGAAGAACTTTCTGTGATTAAGAACAGACCAGCATAATTGAGGCAACATCTTTCTGGGAAGTGTTCTGTCAGTGTTCAGTTGCCAAGTCTATACCTTGTACTGGTAGCCGAATTTGGTGATGTGTAAGAGTCTTTCAGGTGGTACTGGTTTTGAAGGCATGAGGCAATCATGGAGAACAGGTGAGGCTTGGCACTGTGAGAGGCCAGGAGATGCCATAGGTGATGGTGGAGCCCTGTCCCAGCAGAGACCCCATCATTTTGGAGATGTTAGTACCACAGCTATGGCCATCAAGGACAACAGCAGCTGTGGAATGGAGCCAGCCTGAGCCCATGAAATGTACTGTGTGTGCTGTGGATGGCAGAGCTAGAGAGTTGGCGCTGCTCAAGCCCTTTATAGCCCAGAAGATCGTGAGTCCCAAACATCTGTCATCTAACTTTACACTGTTGGACTTTGGTTTTGCTTTGATTTGAATGTAACTGTGCCCTGACTTTTCTCTCTTAGAGTAAGAAAATATTTAACTTGTTTTGATTTTATAGAAGCATACAGTTGAGAGACTTTGGACTTTTAAAAAGATATTGTGTTTTTAAAGAGAACTTGGGCTTTTAAAATGTTGAAAAATTTAAAGCTGTGGAACTTTTATACTGTGATATTCATATTATCATAAGATCTTGGGGGAAACAAAAAAGGGGGCTAGGGTTTAATAGTCATACATTTGTGTGTCAGGTTGACAAGAGATCAACTGTCCATGTTATATATATATATATATATATATATATATATATATATATATATATATATATATATATATATTTTGTCTACTTGACACAGCTAGAGTTATCTGGGAAGAGAAACTTCAATTGAGAAAATACTTCTGCCAGGTGGTGGTGGCAGTGGCACGCGCCTTTAATCCCTGAACTTGGGAGGCAGAGGCAGGAGGATCTCTGTGAGTTCGAGGCCAGCCTGATCTACAGAGTGAGTTCCAGGACAGCCAGAGTTACAACCAAGAAACCCTGTCTCAAAAAATCAAAAGAGAGAGGGGAGGGGGAGAGGGAGAGAGAATACTTCCATCAGATTGCCTGTAGGCAAGTCTGTAGAGCATTTTCTTGCTTAGTGACTCACATAGAAGAGCACAGCCCTCTGAGGCAGTGCCACCCTTGGGGAGAGGGTCCTGATTTGTATAATAAAACAGATTAAGCATGCCAAGGAAAACAAGCCAGCCCCTCCATGCCTTCTGATTCAGTTCCTGCCTTCAGGTTCCTGCTTTTAGTTCCTGCCCTGATTTTCTTTAGTCTTGAAGTATAACCTGAGAGTTTTAAGATGAAATAAACCCTTTCCTCCCTAAGCTGCACTTGATCATGGTGTTTTATCACAGAATCAGAAACTCTAACTAAGACACACCATTTGACAGAGGAAAACATGAAAGGCTACTTTTTAAAAATAACACTTGTATTAATAATTTGAGTTTCATACAATATATCTCTATAACAACCTCTTCCCGTTCCTCCTGTCCCACCCTCCCACCCCTGTGTCCCCAGGAAAACAAATAATAAATAAAAAGAAGAAAGAGAGAAAGAAAGAAAATTAAGTTTTGCTAATGTGGCAAGAGCATGGATCTTGGGCATCACCACAGTTCCAGGAGGCGGCAGGCTGCTCTGATGATGGATTAATCTGGCCCATACCAGCCCAAGGCCAAGCATGACAAAGTTGGGTCTCACTGCCCAAGTCCACAGACACCCAGACTTCTTGTAGGCCCCTGGACATCACCCAGGCACCAGGATGCCCTGTGGGCACTGGGGCATCCCACAGGAACCAGGACATCCCCCCAGATTCCAGGACATCCTGCAAGCATCATGGCATACTGCTGGAGCCCTGTAGTAGTATGTCCATGGGACATCTCAGCAAGGAAGAGATGGAGGCATAGTTCATAGATATACACCCTGCCCAACCTCAGCAGAGGGAGCCACCATCATGGCCAGTGCCAGACTGGACAGTGGAACCGGGAGCATCTGGGCTCAGGTGTTTTTATTGATTCAGAACTCCTCAGGTGCAGATCATTAGCAATCGAACAACCCCCACAGAAACCAACACTTGCAAACAATACAGATCACCCAAGGCAGCCCCTCACCGCACAGTACATAAAACAATTTCAAAATAAAAATAAACTTTCCCAACAGAGCCCCAACATCCCACAGGCACTGGGACATCCTGCAGGTGCCTTGACATCTTTCAGACACCAGGACATCTCTGGGGCACATGAGCATCTCATAGAGGCCTGGACATCCTGCTGGAACCAGGACCTTGAGCCGGCACCAGGGCATCCAGACTCCAGTCAAGTACCCAAACTTCCTGCATGCGCCAAACAGCCTGCCAGAACACGTGCCCCATGAAGCCAGGCGCAAGCACCTGGTGAACTCTGACAAGTGTCAGCTATCTTGAGGTCTGTCCAAGGCTCTGATACTCAATCCCAGACTCCTCCTATAGCTTGTCTCCTCCATGTCCTGGGTAGCACCTGAGGGCTGAGTGGGGGCCCACTCCCAAGTCTCTCTGTTGTAGTTTCCACCCCATGTCTCCAATCCTGACTCTTGGCTCATTCCTCCATGCCATAGGTGGGACCTGTTGCAGAAGTTTATTTTCAGTTGTATATAAAATAATTGTTTTGTGCCCTGTTGGAAAAAGGAATGCATAGGCCTTGGCATTTTGTATTGTCTGCAGGTGATAGATTTCCGTGGGAGATGTTTGATTGCTTATGATCTGCACCTGAGGAGTTCTGAATCAATAAAAACACCTGAGCTTAGAGGCTCGGGGCTCCACTGTCCAGTCTGGTGCTGGCCAGGATGGTGGTTCCCTCTGTTGAGGTCTGGCAGGGTGTGCACCTCTGAAAAACATGTCCTTGTGGTCCCTCTGGGTGAGCTGCAGAATCTTACTACTACAGGAACCCATGGGCAGAACGTGTGGGCTGAACATGGGAGCCCCTGCCTTGCAGGCAGTGATAGGGCACCATGGGCCGCTCCACCAGATTCAACTTCTTGCTTGCCTCTTCTACGCCGTGGGTCAGAAATGGTCCTATTAGGCCATGTTTCCTCTCTCAGCTCACGGTCCAAGGCTCCTCTGACACTGTGTCTTTCTGACCACTCCAGAATCTCATAATTTTCCTTGTTGGACCTGGTGCTAATATAGCGTCTCCTGTTCCACAAACATGTAAGGGGCTATGGGGGCAGGTCCCTGAGTTCAAGGCCAGCCTGGTCTTCAGACCAAGTTCCAGGACAGCCAGGACTACACAGAGAAACTCTGTCTTGAAAAACAAAAGCAAAACAAAAACCAAAACCCCACAAAATTTATCATACACCAAAGTGGAGGAAGGACCAGTCAAACATTCTTCAAAGTCTCTTTCCCGAGAGACTAGAAGAAAATTGTACATATAAATTGGCAGTCACCAAAATTACATTGTAAGATCTTTTTGCTGAAAACACTCCACTTTGACTGCAGGATGTAGAGAAATCCATGTTAAATCTACTGGAATTTCCCTTGCGGGCTAACTTTCATAGTGTCAGAGGTGATATGCAGGTTGCTGGAGAGAAACGCATCGTTGGTTTTATCCAGCATTGGATGCTGTGGGCTGCGATACTAGCCTGCCAAGACAAGAGGGTACTACTGGTACACTGGCACTAACGTTATGGGGTAACCACCACTTTCTGGTTGGATTTGAGGCCTGCTCCCCAGGAGGGAATTTCTTGCCTGGTATTATAACCTCAGTCAAAACCTATGGCTGGCAAGGACATAGGCCCTAGGATAGAATCCGCCATGGTAATGTTGCTAAGTGGTCATGCCATCAAATTGCATTCTAAACATCTAGGTTTATACCCTTAGATATGGGTTGTTGTCTTGGTCAGAGAGCTTTTTCTGCAATGAATGTGCAGCAGTCATTGGAGAGGTGCCCAAGTGGTCAAAGGGCTGAGAATAAGAGACTGCGTGCTCAGCTGTAAATGAGACGTCTATATTAACCTCTCCATCACTAAGACTCGGGGAACATGGAGGAAGAAGACGCAGAAAGAGCATAAGAGCCAAAAGATGAGAGGAGGAGTACCGTGAAACGCTGTCACGTGGACATGGCCTGGCTGTCATAATCATGAACTCAAAACAGCTGTGGTGACCTACATAAGGCCTACACAACATGGTCCCTGCTGGGTGAGGAGTTTCCCAGGACATAGGACTCAACAAGCACAGGCAGATGGAAACCTTGGGTTGAGTGATGAGTCGAGCCATCAAATTACTCACACTCAGAGGGCACCTTCCCCACCACCACGCACTAAAACAAAGTCTCTCCGTGTATTAATTATGGAACTCGGATGTTCTGTTACTTGCAGTCAAGGGTATCTGTTTCAGTTTTCACCTATGATGGCATAATCCCAACAGAACGTTTCTTCCCACTTTCAACAGCTAGGAAGCCTGACAACAATATGAGATTACCATATTCAGACATCAAGAAATGAAAGATGTCACTTCCTCGTAGGCGGAAAACAAACGAGCTAAGACAAATGGTTGCCCCAATAGCTGCCTAGATCCACATCGAAAATTAGTGAACTAAAGATTGGTTCTCTGACAGATCCATAAAACATCCTACTCTGTGATAAGAAGAAACAGATGCCCCTACTAACCATGTAAGACCACATTGCCATAGATCTCACCTGTAGTAAAGAGATTAAAGAATATTTGAATAATTTTAAAGATTTTTTTTTATGTGTATGGATGTTTTGCTTGTATGTATGAGTATGCACCATGTGTCTGACTGGTACCTGCAGAAGCCAGAAGAGGGAGCCAGATCCCCTGAAACTGGAGTTAGAGGCAGTTGTGAGCTGCCCTGTCAGTGCTGGGACGCTAACCCTGGTTCTCTGATAGAGCAGCTTTTTATTTTTAACTATTTAAGCTTTTTGTTTTTAACTGTTATCTCTCCAGCCCCAATTTTTTGAAGATTTTTAGAAGAGGAAATTTCTTGAGCTGTGTATCTGATCAAAGAAGAAAGAGCAGATCTGAGTAACCTTCTGTGTATTAAAGAAGTTGAGTTTTTAAACAAAACTTTTTTTTCACGGGAAGAATACCAAAGATCGATGGCTCTACTGGGCAAATTCTGTCCTGCTTTTAAAGAAGCGTGCTAATCTTACGCGCTTTCTATTTCAGGAAATAGAAAACAGGAAAGCCTTTTGGAACACATTTTATAATTGTTACAGAAGTAGACAGTATGTCTAGTTTCAGACAGACTTCATATCTTGTGAGCAGACACCGAACAGCCTTCCACTTCCTGCGGTGATTGGTCCCATCCCTGTCTCGACACGACATCATCCTGGTATCCCACGGACCTGGAAAGTGGTCATGGGACTCCATCTGTCGCTGAGGGATGAGGGACCACCAGCTAGCAGGTGATAAGAGCAGTCCTTAGGACCTTCATGACCGGAAAGCAGTGCTATTTCTTGTCTCAACTTATTAGTGGGAACGGGAACGGGTTCAATCATCACCAAAACAGGTCGCAGTTGTGATCACAACTAAACATCAGAAATCATGGCCGTGTTCTCACTGACTGTCAGTGTGCATGTTCTGCGAGCACTGGGTGGTGGACATGGTCCCATACCTTGTTCTCATTTTCCTAAAATAAAAAGGAAAACATCACCCTTTGAAAATGAACATTGATGGTGACTGGGCTGCCACTCTGTCTTGATGGAAGAGTGGACTACAGGGGCGAAAACTTAAACGCAACGTTAGAAAGTGTGTTTTACATTTTGAGATCAAGAAACGTACAGTCTGAAGTGAGCAAGTGCTGATTTGTCCCCTTTCTTTTCTCTCTAGTGCTTGGACTGCTTTTGGGGTTCCATTCTCCCCAGCAGATTTACTGAAGTAGGGCTTTGCAAATCTGGTCTCCTAGCAGCCGAAGGCCCATTCACATGACAATGGACAGAAAGGAAAGAAAGGGTTTGGCTTGTTTAAACTGCTTCTGTCTTCATTCACAGCCTGATGTCCCTGTGCATTGTGACACCCACAATGGCACTAAAGGATTCATTGTGGCCCAAAACAAATCAAAATGGAATAAGGGATGGAAGGTAAAAAGAGTTCTGCAACAAAATTGCTTAAAAAAAAAAGGACAACTGAGATTTGTTACCTTTGGGCCTATTGACCAAGTGCTCATAATAACCACTAGCGTTTAATAAACACGAAGATAAATGGGAACTCAATGTATATTTTTAAAGGTGCTCACACAGGCAGGGTAAGTGTGCTGAGTTTGCTGTTTAATATTTATTGTTCTTTGTTTGCACAACATTTGGGGAGACACACTCCACACTTAGCATTCATTTTCCTTCTGGCACCACGGCAAGGCTCCCGTGGCAAGCAGTTCCCAGCACCGTGCCCTCTACTCGCCCCTGCCGAAACCAACTTTAGAAGTTGCAGTGACCCGGCCCGATACAGCAGGCAACAGGTGGAAAGCTGAATAACTTCACACGTTTTTCAGGAGAGAGGGTGGGCGGGAGGGAAGGCTTTTGGGAGCCGATTTAAGGATTAGATCAGATGTTATTTCTAGTGAAAAATTAAACAGCCCGGTGCTCTGGGAGTACAGATTAATATATTTAGTGACTCTGCACACAAAAGCCGCTCATTGTGCCGCGTCTGAATGCCTGTGAATAGGACAGAGCATATGCGGCCTGTCACTGCAGGTGCCCACATCTGTTCTCAAGGGCAGATGCTCACAGAAAAGGGAGGTGGGGGAGGCCAGGGAAGCACAGAGCACTGAAAGCTTCAATGGTCCTCTGCTTTCTAGGGCTCCTTGGGAGTGGTCATGGGTGCTGCTGTGTCCAGCGGGGACTTTCGTGGGGAGGCCGTGAACACGAGCGCACACAGCAAGCCTAGCCCAGCTCCTAGCCCTGCCTGAGAGCTACACGCTTCTGAGGTTATTGTTTAAGAGACTCTATGAGCCTAAACTTTAAGGTCTCTCGCCCAAAGCCAGAGCCTGGGAAATGAGACGCTGGGTAGTGGGGTGTGTGTGGGGAACTCTGACATCAGTCGTACAGCCGCTGGTTCTCGTCCACACCAGGTGAGGTGGGAGCGCAGTGGCCCAGGCCTAGCTGCATGGAACCGTCACGACTTCGCCTCAAGGCCTCGTGACTGAAGTCACTACGCCCTCAAGCGGCAACCCCACAGGCCCAAGGATGACCACCCTCTCCTGGCGCTGATCCCCACCCGCACCTTTCCAGCACCGCCACCATCCAGAAGGCCCCAGGGGAGCTAACTCTAATTGAGAGTCACGATGCAAACTAAAAGCAGCTTCTCCCCTGTTACAGTCTTCCTCACAACCCCCTCGCCACATCGACGCCCATTCCCGACCAAGGCCACGGAAAGTTCCGAGCGAGGTGCGTGCGTGACTCTCCCCGGCTGGCCACGAGCAGCTGCTGGGGTAATCTGATCCTGGGACAAAGGCTCGCCCGCCCGGGCTGCAGCCGCAGGTAAACACGCGCTTTGTCATGGAGATCAGCGCAGGACAGCCCGGAGCAGACAACCCACGATTCCGAGGAAGGAGAGGCATAGGGGGAGGGGCCGCGGGTGGGGCGATCTGTCATCTGCCCGGCAGCCGCCAGCTGAGCCACGCGCCTCCCCCTTTCTCATGTAAATCAGCACATGCCTTTGCAACTCTCTGCAGCCGGCTTCCCAAGACCCACGCACCCCAGGGTGAGGTGTCCTCAGAGCCCATACAATGGCTCGGCGTTTCCTCTAGCCACGCAAAGGAAAAACACCACCAACTAGGTGGGTCGGAAGACTCGGCTGCGGGTTCCATCGAAAAAGAAAAGACTTGTGATCCTACGGCATGGTAGAGTTAGGACCCCTGATCCACTCTAGGCTGTGCGGGGCGCTATGCGGGAGCTTTTGGGTCCACTACCCTTTTGAGTATGTGCTGCCAACAGAGTGTAGGAAAGGCCGGGGCTACGGGACCCACCCACCTGGTGCCGGTGAATCTGCAGGCGCGAAGTCTATAGTCTAAATGGAAGCCGAATGCTAACTGTAATCAAATGTACACATGCCCGTGCAAACATTAAATTATGGTTGTGTTATTCTTGGCATGCTTGTGATCCCAGCATTCGGGAGGTTGAGGCAGGAGAATCTCGAGTTCCAGGCCAGTCCTGGCACCATAGAGAGACTTTAAAAAAGAGGGAGGGGGTCTGCCTCAGACTTTGGCAAGTACCTACCATAGTCACCCCAGACAGGTGGGCCACAGGTGCCCATTGGCTCCCATCTCACTGCAATGAGAGTTTTTTTTTCCACCCCTAATATTTAACTGCTTTTGATTCTAAAACTGGCTGAGGAAAATGGACAGAAGGGCTGTTGGGCAAGATATGATACTAGTACTAATTAATACGCGGCTCCTCCTCCTCCTCCTCCTCCTCCTCCTCCTCCTCCTCCTCCTCCTCCTCCTCCTCCTCTTCCTCTTCCTCCTCCTCTCAAGCAAGCTGGCATGTTTGTTCAACACCAGATTTGCTCCTTGGAAGTTTCAGTTTTGTTGTTCTGAACAAGGATCCTAATTCTTAGGAATAAGAGAACCCTCTGTTGTGTATACAGTATTCAGTTTATCTGAGAAAAAACAAACCCTACTCAAAGTCTCCAGATTTGTTTACACAGAAAACTGAACCTGTGCTGGCCTCCTTTGAAAACTGTTGGGAGCTGTTCACGGGTAGTGCCCTGTCTGCAGCCTCAGTTACAGCTGTACCTTGAAAACGAAGCCTTTTTTGCTGAGTGTATGTGAAGGACCTGGATCAGGGCTAGGTGACCATGCTGAGGATGACACATTTAATTCAATAAGATTGTGGCTGGGAGTTTTTATTACCACACGCACCAGTAAAATACAGAAAACAATCAGGATCAATAGCAGACAGCACTCCAGATGCATTTGTTGTGGCCTTAATTCTAATTATTACGCAACCTGAGTCTGCCCTATCCACCCAGTGCAATTATTCAGACTGTGTGTGTGTGTGTGTGTGTGTGTGTGTAAAAATCAACACTACCACCAGACAACAAATGCTTCCTTCAAGTCCTGCATCTGATGTATTCGGCGTCTTCTCAGTTCTAATGAGCCTCACTTTGTACAGTAAATTTGCTGAAACATCAAAAAGCATTTAAAAGAAAGTTTCCTTCTTTCTTCTAATGGTCAAGATGAGGATTTATGGTGTGCGAGGAGGGGAAATCTGTTGGCTAGGCCAACATTCAGGCAGATCTATTTAACATACTGTGGCTTAAGCTCCCTCCTGCATTTGGGGGGTTCTGAGTGCTTAGCTGTGGGAGTATAGAGACATGCAGTTAGACAGTGAAAAAACGCCATTTGGTTCAGAGCAGATGGCTGGCTAGGGGGCTGATGGCGTCTAAAGGCGTGTCATCCCCCTCCAGCTCGAATCCCTAAGGGCTCCCCTTGTCTTCCCAATCAATGAAAATTAAAGTGCAAAGAAAGGATGAATAGTTGGACCTCGAGTCTCCCCTTTGTTCCTCTCAGCTACTGGTACGCAGGAGTTAAACTACAACAGGCTCCTATAGAGACGCTGAAGTTAAACAGTCTCCCCGTTAGCTCTACTTTTGAAAGAGAGGGGAGTAGGAACCAACTTAGGGGTGGACGACTGAGAGAATGGGGTAATAGGAGGATGAGGAAGAGGAAGAAGAAGAGCAGAAGGAGTAGGAGGGAGGGAAAAAAAGAGCTTTCTGCTTGATTTCCCCAATACAGAATGGTGTGGCATAAATTAAGTTGGAAAAGAATGAATGCTTTGGGCAGGATTCTGATGGATTTTACGATGCCTTTCACTCCTGCTTTGCCACTGTAATCGAGAAATCTGTGCCATGTCAATTTAACAAATACTTGATACTAAGGGGGGTTTGTTAAAGATTTTGGACAAGTTCTCCCCCCTCAAGGTCTAAGCCCTTGCGCGTGGAACTTTTCATTTCCAGTTTTCTAAACAGGCATTCAAATGAGCCTGGTTTCCACTCCCATTTTCTAATTAAAAGGTTCCTGATATTTCATTTCTCCTTGTAATCTTGAAGGCACAGAAGAGCCTGCATTTGACCTTGTTGCTGCTTTTCTCTTTCCAATCTCCTTTGGTGCGGGAACCTCTTACCTGAGTCCCACCCCCAGCCCCCTCAGGGAGCAGCTTCTGAGCTCTAAGAATCAGAGTTCTCAGAAAGTAACTTTCAGAGTAAACATTAACCCAGTGAAGAAGGCATCTCAACACTAGGTGGCAAGATTAAGTTAGAATTCAAGCGAGCCCAGCCTTGTGGTGATATAGCAAGTCCCTACACAGTTTACAAAGGACAGGGACTCTGCCAGTGCCATAGAGGTGGCAGCATCTTTTGAAGCCTCCATTTGTTCTATAATAAACAGTTGGTGTTTTGTTTTGTTTTTTTAAAGTGGGGTCCAACCCTGCTTTTCTCACCTTAGCCTTGAGCATTGCACACATGGTTTTTGGTTAGCTCTTTGATTGTGAGTCAGCAGTGGCAGCTTGAAGTGCAGATTCCTGTTGATTCTGAGACTTTGCAGTTGTTTGGGAGACGAGATAGCAGGAGACAGGGTGGGTCATCAGAAAAGGGGCTGTGATTCCAGTTGCCAGATGGCCTAATGGACATGCTTCTGCCAAATAACTGCTTAGATTCTTGTTACCAGTGTTTTCCTGGGCACTGGAGGATTTTCCTTTCTATGCATTAAATACATCTTGATTCAGATACTGGCTTGAATGGTAAAGGTACTCTGCCAGGACAATGCTTATTCTTACCAACAGGAGAGCAACACTTACAGTGGACACCTGTCAGGCATACCCTAAAAGCTGAGCTACGATCAAAGCGTTACTAGCAGTAAGCACACCTTGGGATTCTAATGAAGCTGCCTAGGTGTTGGGGTAGATAAAGAGGACCCCCCCCCAGAGATGGGAATACACAGCTCACTGAATGCTCAATATAAAGCTAGCTGCTAAGTCATTTACTTTCCTCTGGAGCCTGTAAGCAGGAAAACATAGATAATTAGATAATTCATTGTGATACGTGTGTCTTGGGCCTTCCCAATAAACTCATTTCCCTTTAAAAAATGTAAACAAAAGTTTTAGTGTCTGATGGGTGTGTAAAACCCTAAGAAGGTGACGGTTGTGTAAAGGTTGTGTGTTGGGGGGGGTGTCTTTCGAACATGTGCCGGACATTGTCGCAGAGGCCGCGGCGTGCGCGGAGGGGAGCTCTTTCTCTCTGCATTGTGCAGAGAGCAGGTGCTGTCTGCATTACCATACAGCTGAGCGCACAAAGAGCCACTGATTCAGCCTCGCACAATAACAGGACTGCCTTAATGACAGCCACGCGAACGACACACACCAAACTCACTTTTTACCAAGCAGAGGGAGGCCTGAGGGGAATACCCAGGAGAGTGGGACCGGACACCAGTGAAGGTGGTGGCAGTCGAAAATCTCCCGGGAGAGGGTGTGTGCACTGGGGAGGGGGTGAGCTTAAGCTTTTGGCTCTCCTGGCTCAGGGAATACGCTGCCTGGACCCAGATCCCCCGTTTCCAGTGATCGTGGACAACACGGAGACATCACAGCTCCTGGACCCTGCGGTCTCTGGGGGCGACCGGCCGGGATCGCGAGCCCATTGGCGTTCTCCGAAGCTCAATCGCCATCCTCCGCCAGAGGTATAAGAATGCCTAATCTCCCAAACTTCCCGAAACTGCTCCTGCCACCCACTGCCCACCTCTTCAAGGGTCTCTTTCCTACCGGGCCCCCGCCCCCGCCCCCTCCGGGAGACTCCTCCTTTGAAAGAGCCTGCCAGGGAGGAGGGGCAGCTGCGGGGACGCGGGCCTCTAACCTCTCCCGGTTCCCCAGTGCCCAGGACCGAACGAGCGAGGAGAGCCTAGGCGGCCAGTGCTGGCGACGCGGGAGCCCGGAGGCCGTGCTCTGCGCGCGGGTGTGGCGGCGGCCGCGGGGAGGAGGCGCAGGCCGCCCGGCGTGCCTAAGGTCTTCGGGCCTGCGGAGGGGCGGCGGGCGACGCGGCGTCAGCCCCGGCTCCGGGAGCGGAGCGGTTCGTCGCCGCGAACATTTTGCAGGAATGTAAATGAGCGGATTTTGCGCTGGGGGAGGGAGGCGAAGGGGCGAGGGCGGAGGCAGCGAGGACTAGGGGGCGGGGAGGTGGGGGCGGGGAGGAGGGTTGCACATTTTACAGCTCACTGACCATTTGGCGATCCATTGAGAGGAGGGCTTGGAAAAGTGGCTCCTTTGTGACAGCTCTCGCCAGATTGGGGGGCTGCTCATTTGCATCTCATTACTTATGCGAGCGGCCGGCGGGATTTAAGGGCGGCAGGCGCCAGCCCCGACCAGATCCTCCGGCGTGCACCCGCGGTTACCCTGTCTGACCGAGACAGGTCACGGGAGAGCACCGGTGCGCCACGGAGCCTCCCACGCTTCAGCCTCCGGTCCCGAGTGTGTGTTCTCGCATGGCATTGGCTGAATTCTTGGGGAAGACGCAAGGCTCCGCCGTGGCGCAGGAGATACCCGTCCAGAACGCTCTGGGGGCGGCAGCGGCCGCCGAGTGACTCCCGGCCGGGAAGCCAGGGCGCGCGCCGCAGTTCTCGCCGCCTCCGCCGTCGGTCCCCACCGCGCCCCTCGGGGCCCCGGATTATCGCCTCGCCGGTGGGATTTCCAGACCGCCGCTGTCTACCAGGCCTCCGAAGGAAGCCGCTGCACGCTGTCTTGGGAATTAAGCTGAACATCTGGACGGTCTTCCTTCTTCTCTCCTCTCTCTTTCCCTTCGCGGAGAAGCTTGAGACAAAACCAGAAAGCGGGCGACCCTCACCTACGCGAGGACTGGAAGCCAGAAGAGGAAACCGAAAGTTGCCCTTTCTCGGAGCCTCGCGGAGCGCTGTCAGGGACGTATCTAAAGCGCTGCCCCTCCTAAAGCAACTGGCCCTAATTTCACACCTGGAGCCGAGAGACGCCTTTCCGCCGGGGCTCCCGGGGCACACAGACTTTCCTGGCTTTCCTGGATCTTTGAAGAAGAGAGAAAAGAGGATACGAGGAGAGCGAGGGCGTCCAGCGGTGCCATGGGCCGTCGGAGCGCGCTAGCCCTTGCCGTGGTCTCGGCCCTGCTGTGCCAGGTAGGGGGCCGGGCGGGGCTGCTGCGCGGTGGAGGGAGGGGAGCCGGACGAGCGTGCCAGCTGTCCATCCCCAAGTGACTCCGGCAGCTACGACCCTGAGGGCTGCCCGGCCGCGGCGGCTCCAGACCGGAGCTGCGGTGCGCTCGGTCCGAGTCCTAGCGAGGGCCGCGCTCCCGGGCCCCTCCGCCGCCGGTGCTTCTCACGCCCCTTCCCCGCGCAGGTCTGGAGCTCTGGCGTGTTTGAGCTGAAGCTGCAGGAGTTCGTCAACAAGAAGGGGCTGCTGGGGAACCGCAACTGCTGCGGCGGGGGGTCAGGCCCGCCGTGCGCCTGCAGGACCTTCTTCCGCGTCTGTCTCAAGCACTACCAGGCCAGCGTGTCCCCGGAGCCACCCTGCACCTACGGCAGCGTGGTCACGCCAGTGCTGGGTGTCGACTCCTTCAGCCTGCCGGATGGCGCGGGCGTCGACCCTGCTTTCAGCAACCCCATCCGTTTCCCCTTCGGCTTCACCTGGCCAGTAAGTGAGCACCTGCGTGCACCGGGCTAGGCCTGGAGGGGTAGGGGTGGCGGGCGGGCGGCTGACAACTGGAGGATGAGCCACTGACGAGGGCTGGAGATCCCACAAAGATGCGCCTGTCATCTTGACTCCTTATGGGGAATTGACCCGCAGTTTCTGGAGGTTGAGGAGGGTTGTAGAGCACCAGGGCCTTCTGCAAGCCTTTCACACTCCTCGGTACTTATCTCGAGGGTCCCTTGCTCCCCCACTTCCCTCCAAGGTTGGGAGAATTCTTGTTCCCTAACTTCTAGGCCTCTGATGGTGTCACTGATGGCAGTGATTGCTCTCTACCCTCGAGGTCCCACCCCAGAAAACTAATGACAGCTGCCCTTTCCTCTTCTACCACCTCAGCTGGTTGGCTCCAACATTCTCTCCCTTAAAAACAAACAAACAAACAAACAAAAAAAACCAAACCCACAATATCCCATATTAATATATTTTAAAAATACGCGGAAAAACTATTCTTAAAAATTCCTCTATTTCCTTAAGGAAAGTGATAGTTGACCTTCCCTAGCATCCCTGCAGAATAGTCCTTGTAATTGTTTCCCTTAATGCCTCTCCTCCTCCTCCGTCACCTCTTCCTTCTTTTCCCTCTTCTCCTCCTCCCTCTCCTCCTCTTCCTTCTTTTCCCTCTTCTCCTCCTCCCTCTCCTCCTCCTCCTTCTTTTCCCTCTTCTCCTCTCTCTCCCTCCTCCTTCTCCCTCTCCTCTTCCTCCTCCTCTCACCTCCTCCCTCTCCTCCTCCTTTTCCCTTCTCCCCCTCCTCCTCCCCCTCCTCCCCTTTCCTCCTCTTCCTCCCACTCCCCTCCCCTTTCTCCTCCCATCCGCATTTCTGGTTTATCAAGTAGCCTCTCTCCCTTTCCCAGGGTACCTTCTCTCTGATCATTGAAGCCCTCCACACAGATTCTCCTGATGACCTCGCAACAGGTAAGACTCCAAACCCCCACACTATGCAAACTCTGTGTTGATACACATTTTATTTTACCCACTCAACCAAATCCTCTGATATTTTCATTCTGCATTGGAGTTCAACCCATGTTGACAGCATCCCTGTCAACTCTACCACTCCCTCAGTTCCTAGCCTCTGGGTATTATCAGAACCAACTTGAGCATCTTCTCTCTCAGAAAACCCAGAAAGGCTCATCAGCCGTCTGACCACGCAGAGGCACTTGACCGTGGGAGAGGAGTGGTCTCAGGACCTTCATAGTAGTGGCCGTACAGACCTCCGGTACTCTTACCGTTTTGTGTGTGATGAACATTACTACGGAGAAGGTTGCTCTGTGTTCTGCCGACCTCGGGATGATGCCTTTGGCCACTTCACCTGCGGGGAGAGAGGCGAGAAGGTGTGCGACCCTGGCTGGAAAGGCCAGTACTGCACTGAACGTGAGTCCTCTGGAGAATGACTCCTAAGAGTCCATTTATGGGGAGAGAGGCAGGACTTAACAACAGGGGGTGATAGAGATGGCTTAGTGGGGAAACTGAGGCCTAAAGAGCAGAAGTGTCTTGCTAAGGTCTTACAGCGAGTGGCAGAGTTAGGCTCAACGAAGGCATTTTAACAAGGGAGACCTTGTATCCACTGTAGGAAGCTGCTTTTCTTCACAGGGAGGAGTTCAGAGACAAGGCCAGGGGTCAGGAAGTAAGGCTGTGCTCTCCCTAGAGCCTTTGTATTAGAAAGGGAAGGGAGGAAGGAAGGGAGGGACAGAGAGGGGATGTGGAGGGCTCATTTTCCAACAGTTCTCCTTGCTATGACAATGTCTCACTGGGAAGCCCTCCCTTTCCTCCACAGAGTTGTGGTGCTTGGGCTGTCCACAGAGTAACCCATGTCCAAAGATTCCCTGTGGTGTGCTCCATGTATACTTTCCTGTAGTGAAATCTTCAATCTTCTGGGCTGTGAGAAGCCAGCAGGTGTGCTGAGGCAAGGCTGCATGGCTGAAGGGCACCTGGTCTGTGCCCTGTTTTGTCTAAATGCTCACAGCACACTGCAGCAACTGCTGTCCTATAGTGCTTTGCAAACCAGGGGACCAGGGCCACAGGGAGGACTCCTGCTCCTGTTCTGGTCCATATGGACCTAGTGGACCTCTTTTCAGCTGTCTGAAGCCTCATCTGTCCAACCTGTAGGAATGGCATTTCTTTCCAAAGTCAGGGCTTTTGTTTTCCTGCCCTGGAGCAGTTGAACATTGGACTCTGTGAGGCCTGGAACCTCTGTCAGTGCCTGGGGGAGGATAGGGAGCAGCTCCCTAGCTTTGCTTTTTGCCTGAGGATGAAGGGGTTCTCAGTGGGAACCTGAATGTCATTGTTGCCTAGTTTCCCATGTCCTTAAGGTCTGGAGGTCCTCTGATACCCGCCTTGGCCAGAGATGGCTGTTTGGAGTTGCTGATCATTAATGAGTTTCATAACTGGGGAAGTGAGCCAGCTCAAAGCCTCAGCCCGTGGCCACCCCCACCCCTTCAGGCGCCTCTGGCCTCCCACTGTAGCTTTCCTTGCTCAGAGCCAATGGTTCTAGGGTAGCCAGAAATCTAAACTTTTCTTCTTATTCAAACACTGGGGTCTCTCCCGCCCCTGCTTACACGTGCCATAGATTAGATCTCTCTGAGGATAGGCGGTGGGGACCCTGCCTGCTCCCATTGGTAGAAGGGTATGTGCACACACGCGCTTGTGTGAGCGCATACACACATGCTAGGTTGGGGGTGGGGTGGGGGCAGCATTGTTGTGCTGGGGCAGCTGCGGGAGGGAAGAGACAATGGAGCAGCTGTCCTGCCCTGCACGCAGCACACCAGCTGTCCACTCTTATCTGCACACACACTTTCTGGGATATTAAGAGGTGGAGCTTTGTGCATAGAATTGGGAAGTGGGGGAGGAGGAGGGAGAAGACTTCTGACCCTCTTTTAGAAGAAAAAGGGACAGGGGTAGGAGTGGGGGCTTCTGAGAGCCCTTTTGTCCTGGAAGCACTGTGTTAAGAAGAATGCGCATCCCAGTCCTGAATGAAGTCCAAAGCCACCAGCCAGGGTGGGCCAGGCTCTGCAGCCTGGGATCCCCTCAGCATGGACCTACAGAGTGGGCACTATTAATTTTGCCCCAGTGCCACCTGGTGATACTGAGGAAGCCCTGGGGTAGGGCTCTAACCTACGTTTTTATTTGCTTGCAGCAATCTGTCTGCCAGGGTGTGATGACCAACATGGATTTTGTGACAGGCCAGGGGAATGCAAGTAAGTTTGCAAAGTTATTTTTGTCTTTTTTTTTTTCCCCTTCATGAGGCTTTCTATGTAGCCTAGAGGTCTTTCTATGTATCCTGGGCTGGCCTTGAATGCATAATTCTTCTTCTTAGACTCCCCAAAGCCACTAGGCCTGGTTTACCATTTCTTCTTGTTTTTCCCCCACATATAGTATGCAAAACACCCTAGGGAGTCAATTGGGTGGGAGCTGTTACTCTAATAAAGGTCTAAAAGTAAGCTATATGTAATAAGCTATAAGCATAGGTTCCTATTAACTTAAGCTTCTCATTCTTAATGAGAAGATATAGGCCTCAGTTAAAAAGTTAAAAAGTTTGTATGGAAATGAGATTTCATATCCATAATCCTCAGATCTTGTGTATGTTTGAGGCAACCAGAGTGGCCCCAGTGCCCTTCATCAAGACTCTGAGAAGACATGGCTCAGGAGTTTTAAGCTTTTAAGGTGGTTCAATGTCCTGCTTAGTTGGAGGACTGGCAGCTTATTGGTGCTGCTGGATATGTATTTTGGTGTGTGAGCATGTCGTTATGAATCTAGAAGCCAATGTGATTGTGTTTTGCTTTTCCCAAGGTGCAGAGTTGGCTGGCAGGGTCGCTACTGTGATGAGTGCATCCGGTACCCAGGCTGTCTCCATGGTACCTGCCAGCAGCCCTGGCAGTGCAACTGCCAGGAAGGCTGGGGGGGCCTTTTCTGCAACCAGGGTAAGCCCCTCCCCCTATGATTTCCAGGTCCCCTCAAAGCAGCCCAATGACCACTGGAAAAATAGATTCTTCCTGTATTTGACCTTGGGCTTCCTGCCCCCCTATCTTGTCTCCACCCTTGCAGACCTTAACTACTGCACACACCATAAACCATGCAGGAATGGAGCCACCTGTACCAACACGGGCCAGGGGAGCTACACGTGCTCCTGTCGACCCGGGTATACCGGTGCCAACTGTGAGCTGGAGGTAGATGAATGTGCTCCCAGCCCCTGCAGGAATGGAGGGAGCTGCACGGTGAGTCGGGTGCACCATGCTGTTCTATCTGAAAACAGGATCTTTGGTTTTAAAAAAGGTGTGTGGGTTCTTTGAACAGCTTAAGAAAACCTCTTGTGGCCTCCTTGTACAGGACCTGGAAGATAGCTACTCTTGCACCTGCCCTCCTGGCTTCTATGGCAAGGTCTGTGAGCTGAGTGCCATGACTTGTGCAGATGGTCCCTGCTTCAATGGAGGACGGTGTTCAGACAACCCTGATGGAGGCTACACCTGCCATTGCCCTGCGGGCTTCTCAGGCTTCAACTGTGAGAAGAAGATGGATCTCTGCAGCTCCTCCCCCTGTTCTAACGGTGAGGAGCGAGGGGGATGTCTGGGGACTAGCTCCAAAAGCATGAGCATTCTTATTAGAGGACCTCGGGTTTGTGGGTTCTGGAATTAATTCCATGAGGACTCAGGAGGAAGGAAGACAATCAGGAGGGTTAGTCTTACATTTAGATGCAAGGAATGCCCTGGACATTAGGCCACAACTTGCTCAGGATCATAGTGTTTAGGTGCCTGTTACTATCCATGGCTCTGCATGCTCTGCTCAGAAAGAAGAAACACAAGCACAGCCATGGTGTCTATGGAGGGCAGCCTGACTGCAGATAGCAGTATGGGTACCAGGTATGAGGAGGCATGCTTCTGTATACCATGAGCCTCTTGCTAGCGAGAGAGAGGTCAGGGTACCTAACATGGTCTTAGGAGGGAAGCTGGGCCCAATAGTTGCCTTCCCTCCTTCTCTCCTTCCCTTCCTCCTTCTTGATTTTGAGAAGGAATGTTTTGAGACATGGTTTCTCTACGTAGCCCTCCTGGCTGACCTGGAACTCCATCTGTAGATCAGGCTGGCCTCGAACTCAGAGATCTGCCTGCCTCCAGAGCACTGGGGTTAAAGGTGTGGGCCGCTGCCACCACCACTAGGCCCTTCCTCATCTCTCTCTTTCCTTCCTTCCTTTCTCACTTTCTTCACTCTTGATTTCCTTCCCTCCTTTCTGGTTGTTTTCAGTGCTGCTTTTCTCATGAACAGCGTGCTCTCAGTGAACATGACATTCTCTTTAATACTTAGTTTCTCTGCCTGTGACCCTGGACCTAGTAGTGCCTTTCCCCTGGTCTGGTGGTTGTGAGATAAATGCAGTGATCAGGCAGAATGCTTTACACGGCACTGTCACAACACTGATCTGAAGACTGGATGTGGTGGCACAGGCCTGTAATCCAGTCACTCTAGAGGCTTGGACAGGACAGTCAAGTTCAAGGCCATCTGTGTGAGACAGAGATGTGGGGATCAAAGGTACTGTTGATGTAGAGAGCTTGCCTAATGTGTGCAAAAAAATTCTCTTATTGTTTCTAATGTGTGGGTCTTGGCCGGGAGTTCTCCCCACAGCCCTGTATTTGAGATCCTAGCCTATGCACTACAAAACTAAACCATCCTTTTCTTGGTTGGTTTAAACCTGTGGTGTGTGTAAATTATGACTCACAGCTGCAACATCAGCATGTCTGTTTGGTGAACGAATTTCTGTGTGCCAATATATGACTGTGCCTGCCCTGCGTTCCAGGTGCCAAGTGTGTGGACCTCGGTAATACCTACCTGTGCCGATGCCAGGCTGGCTTCTCTGGGAGGTACTGTGAGGACAATGTGGACGACTGTGCCTCCTCCCCATGTGCAAATGGGGGCACCTGCCGGGATAGTGTGAATGACTTCTCCTGTACCTGCCCACCTGGTTACACAGGCAGGAACTGCAGCGCCCCTGTCAGCAGATGTGAGCATGCACCATGCCACAATGGGGCCACCTGCCACCAGAGGGGCCAGCGCTACATGTGTGAATGCGCTCAGGGCTACGGTGGCCCCAACTGCCAGTTCCTGCTCCCTGAGCCACCGCAGGGCCCCATGGTGGTGGACCTTAGTGAGAGGCATATGGAGAGCCAGGGTGGGCCCTTCCCCTGGGTGGCCGTGTGTGCCGGGGTGGTGCTTGTCCTCATGCTGCTGCTGGGCTGTGCTGCTGTGGTGGTCTGCGTCCGGCTGAAGCTACAGAAGCACCAGCCGCCACCTGATCCATGTGGGGGAGAGACTGAGACCATGAACAACCTGGCCAATTGCCAGCGTGAGAAGGATGTTTCTGTCAGCATCATTGGGGCTACGCAGATCAAGAACACCAACAAGAAGGCGGACTTTCATGGGGACCACGGTGCCGACAAGAGCAGCTTTAAGGCCCGATACCCCGCTGTGGACTATAACCTCGTTCGAGACCTCAAGGGAGACGAAGCTACCATCAGGGATGCACACAGCAAACGTGACACCAAGTGCCAGTCACAGGGGTCTGCAGGAGAAGAGAAGGGCACCTCAACACTCAGGGGGTGTGTACTGTGAGCTGGGCAAGGAGGGCAGGAAGGCCTTTCCGTGTTCTGGGTATGTCCTTGTTCAACCGCATTCCTGTGTTTATGGTGGTTCTCTCTAATTTCCTTTCAGTGGGGAGCTCCCTGACAGAAAAAGGCCCGAGTCCATCTATTCTACTTCAAAGGACACCAAGTACCAGTCAGTGTATGTTCTATCTGCAGAGAAGGACGAATGTGTCATAGCAACCGAGGTCAGTGTGCCGCTTCCTCGTTACAGACGTGGGCAATGCAGAGAGGGCCTGTTTCCGTCTGAGGTTAACTTTCTGTCCTGTCTTCTGGGCGTTTGTAGGTGTAGGATGGAATCGACGTGGCGAAATTCCCATTTCTCTTAAATAAAATTCCAAGGATATAGCCCCAACAAATGCTGCTGAGAGAGGAAAGGGAGCCCCCAGGGACTGCTGCTGAGAAACAGGTTCAGGTGGAGCTGGTTCTCTCGGAGTTAGCAGAGGCGCCCGACACCGCCAGCCCGGCTGCGGCTGCCACTGCACTGCCTGCTGGATGTCCCCATTGCACTATGGATAGTTGCTTTGAAGAGTATATATTTAAGTGGATGAGTGACTTGACGCATATAGGAAGCACGCACTGCCGACATGTCTATTGGATTACTATGAGCCAGTCTTTCCTTGAACTAGAAACACAAACTGCCTTTATTGTCCTTTTTGATACTGAAATGTGTTTTTTTCTAGATGGAAAAAACGTGTGTTATTTTTTTGGATTTGTAAAAATATTTTTCATGATATCTGTAAAGCTTGAGTATTTTGTGATGTTCATTTTTTATAATTTAAATTTTGGTAAATATGTACAAAGGCACTTCGGGTCTATGTGACTATATTTTTTGTATATAAATGTATTTATGGAATATTGTGCAAATGTTATTTGAGTTTTTTACTGTTTTGTTAATGAAGAAATTCATTTTAAAAATATTTTTCCAAAATAAATATAATGAACTACAACCTCAGGCGTGGCTTCTAGTCCCTGTGCCCTCACTCATCCCTTTCACAAGACCATGAGAAGAGGGACAGTTAGTGTCCTTATGAACACTGGTCTCAATGGAGCGTGAAAGCATTCTGCTTTCTCTGGAGCTTCTGATTGGCCAGCACAAGTCGAATCCACTCGAGTGACACTTGCACTCTCAATGCCACATTTGAGTGATGCTGAGGTACTTTGGGGGAGCCGGTGACTTCTTATAAACTTTATATTTTCAAAGACTCGGAACAGAGCTTCACTAGGGTCAAATCTCAGCTAGGTACTTCTCTGTTACCATGGCAAAGGTGTTCTGTCTTAGACCAATACTTACTTACTTGTTTATTTCTAGTTAATTCAGAAAGCTAATTCTGGCTAATTTAAACAGTCATGGTGAGAGGAAATAGGAATGAATGTGCTCTTTCTTGAATACCTATTCTATTCTAGACCCTCATTGTGTTCCACCCATGAGGCTGGTATTATTTATTATTCCTACCTTACAGGCAGGGAAATGAGCTTGTGGTGAAGTTACTGGCTCTAGATTCTTAAATAGCTGTATCAACGTTAGGATCTAGGTATTATGGCTTGACCCTAGTTAATTACTCGATCTTCATTTGTCAGAAACGTAGTTTCTTGCTAAAAATGTGATCTGGGAATTTAAGACTTATGTTTATATGAATGGCCGCTTCCAGGAAATCAGTAGAGACTCAGTTCTCCGATGGTAAAAGGGAGCCTGACTTCCTGTGTACAAAGGGGGCAGGTAGTGGGAGCAGACAGAGCAGTCCATGATTCAGTCTTTTTATTGATGGGATTGATGCTGAGAGACTGAACACTGCTAAGAAGGCTCAGTCCACAGATTCTCCGTCTTGAACATGACCAGGCACTGCCCTCATGAGGACCCTTTGGGTGTTAGCTTAGAGTAATGCCTAATGGCAAGGTCTCTAGTGAAGCAGCAGCAGGGCACGGTCTCCCACCACACAGAATCATCAGCCTCTCTCTTGCTTGCTTAGGGACTCTGCGTCTGGGGACCTGGGGAGGGCTAATGGGATGCACGGCAGCTCTATTTCTCCTTCATAAGTGGTCAGGGATGAGTAGTGACTGGTAAGCTCATCATACCAGTTGCAGGAGTAGGGAGCGAGCTAGGGTTCTTGTGAAGCCCAATCTACAAAAGTGTTTAAGCATGACATCTCTTTCATCTTCCCAACCTTCTTGTAAAACCAAAGGATAATTCATCTTTCATCTAGGGACAGCAAGTGACGTGCTTAAGAAGAAAATAGGTGGCTGACTGTGAATCCAGCACCCTACGAGAGCTAAAACGTCTGTATGGGGGGCGGGTTCAGGGTCCGAGTCGATGCCGCTTACAGTGGGAAACTCAAGTACATTCGTTAAAAACAACCATATAAAAGCATAGACATGAGTGGGCCAGTGGTGACTCACCACACCAAACAGCGCCCAGCCGTGTTTAGCCTCTGGTCATGCCTGCCAAAGCCTGCACTGCGCTTCTCTCCAAGTATGCCATAAGGAACGAGGAAGGAAGGAACAATGAATGCACTTAAAATGATGGTGTAAAAATAGAAGATCCTTTTTAATGGGAATAATACTTGAGCTGGATCTCAGTATTTTTGGAGTTCTGAGGAGTACTGGAGTATGGCTGGCTGCCAGCATGGTAGGAACATCAGAACAGAAGGCTCCAACTCCCTGCCCCCACTTCTTCCTGTCACATCCCTCAAACATCCCTTAAATCCTTACTGGATTTTGGTAGGACCATAGGTTGGTGTGGAGAGAAGGGAGGGGAGGGACATATTCTTGTTTATCGATTTTTCTTACTTTCTTTTTTTATTTGGACTTTGTGCTTCCATAAGTGTATGAAACCTATTACTAAAGTCATTGTCTTTGAGGGCTTCCCATCCCACCATACTCCTCGTGGATTGGCTACTTTGCAGTGAAGGTAGGTCCTTGCATCCACAGCTACATGAATTTCTGGGTTGTCACCCAGCAGAGACAATTGTGGCCAACTATCTTGATATTACAGAGGGGGCAATGGTGCTGAGTGGGGCTGACCACTGCTTTCCTCACAGATTCATTGTATGCTTCCTGCAACTTGCTTTTCTTCAGCATCCCTGGTTCCTTTTGGTGGAGGAGAAGCAGCAATTACTTTGTCAAATTTGTGTGTGCTCCATGTAATGGCAACCACCAAAATATAAGTGTGCTGGCTTTGCAAATGCTTCTCCGAGGGCTCGGTGCGTGAGCTTGCTCATCTGAGGGGCAGAACTCCACAGGTGTCCTTCCTGCTGTGAATTGATGAGTGTACATTGAACACTGGCCAAGAAAGTATTTTTTTTCCTCCAGACTGAACCTGCATTTGGTAACAACTATTAATCTCATGATCAAGCAGAGAATCACAGGCGACAAAGAACGTCTTCAAGGACAGCAGGGTCTATATTCAGCATTCTGGGAACTATGTAGGTCAGATAAGCTGCTGGGACCACAGATAAATCGATAGAGAACTGTCAAATTAAAGGGGGCTGATACGTATCAACTGACTTCAATGTCTAGATATGGCTCCTGTTTCAAAGACTTTAAAAATTGATGAACAAACTGGAGAAACTTAAATGCTGCCCGGTTACCTCAATGGTTGAAAAGGTGTACTTGTTCAATATTTAGGTGTGATATGTTCTTAATGTTGAATTTAACAAACAGAAGAGCTTGTATGATTTAGAGAAAAAGCTCTGAAGCATTTATGAATGAAATAGTAAGAGTTAGGAAATTTATTTCAACTCCCCAGATGTGCTGGCAAATGGGAATACAGACAAAACAGTGGCTACAAGTGGTTGAAGCTGGATAAAAGTAATCAGAGTCCACTTCACTTCTCTCTTGCATGCTTGAAACTTCCCATAAGCAGAAGTTCTAAGACAAACTTTCGATGAGCGTATGCGCAGTGTTCTTTCTGTGGGCTGTGATGTTCTAACAGGTATGTTCTAACAGCATATGTGTAATTGGCTTGACTGAGGTTTTCCATCTTGGCGTATACATCTTTCAGCTGAGGAACCTTACAGAGCTCAAAGTAAGCAATCTATGTTGGGTGGAGAGAGCAGTTTGCTCAAGGATTTTGGTACCCGAATCTTGGGTGTAAACTAGGCTCTGCTACATGCTGGCTCTGCACATGAATGAATGATGATACCTCTGCTCTGCTGAGCCTCTGACTAGGTGGTGATACAGTAGCGATGCTGTGTGTGGGATTCTTGAAGGTCCTGTTCCTGTTGCTACCACTGTGGTTTTTACAAATCTAGTCATGTGCTAGGATGAAGAATAGTTTGACTGCTTTCAGCATAGGGTTCTAAATTCTTAACGTGGACTCTTGGGCCTTTATGTAATCTGGCTCCTGACTATCCATGGAGTTTTACTTCACGATCTTCTCCCTTTGACCCTTTGGCTCTTGGCTCTAACCATATCAGCTGTGGGACTCTCCCTAAACCTGGAACTTTGCACATAATTCTCCAACTGCTTACATGCTGTGTTCTGCTGTCATTCTGATCAATGCTCTACAGAGTGCCCTGCAGTCAGGAAAACTTGCCTGAACATTTGATCATGATCAGTGTACCAAGAATTTGCAGCCATAACATGAACCTAAACACAGAAATTACCTGAGTGTGTACTACTCTGGGTTGACTCTGACAGCTGATTACAGACATATAGCCCAAGTCCACAGTGAGTACATGTTTACTTGGTTTCTAGTGAACAAAGTTAGCTATTTCTCAGTCTAGGAACTTTATAAAAAACATCAGGGAAGAAAATGGTTTTGCTAAGTAACAGATGAATACCTAGAAACCTACAGAAAGAGGGTGCTATTCTGTCTGTAACATGGCTCACACAGAGGAAGTATGCTGAGATAGCATTGACAGTAGTGTTTCCACTGCAAGTGCAAGATACTTGATGATTCCCTGAAATTTCTGACATTTGTCATTTGAAAACAAGTCAGTGATGGCCTTTAAGAGTATGTGTGTCAGTGCAGCATATTAGCATCTTTTTTAACACAACAGCTTGTATTTATGTTCATTTGCACAAACAAACAAACGTTCCCATCTTATACCACTGCTGATGGGGAAGCGGGTGCCATCAGCAGGTCTTCCATCTGGGGACCTTTGAAGAGCAATACATTCATTTTTCTTGCTTCTTAGGAAACATCCAAGTCTCTGCAGCCAGCCTTTTCTGATACTTATTCTTAATATTTCACTTTAATAGAATGAGATCTGGAGGCAAGCAGAATGACACTGGGTTGTAGGGTGTCTCGTATCTTGCCAAAGCACAGATGGGAAAAATGACAAGGCTGGAGTCACTCATTAAATTCTTAACAGAGATACTGAAGCTGCATAATAGGCAACAGCTCAGGCTGAGCTTCCAGCTGCAAAGGAGGGAAGATCACACACTGTCCATGACTGGCTAGGAGGTGAGTAACTTTTTAACAGAAAATTTAAACTGAGCCAATGTTTGTACAAATGTTAACTTGAGCTTCAAAGTTATCGAAGGAGAAGGACAGATGTGTCTGTTTTGAGGTTCCGGCTATGCCATGAAACTTTGTCAGTTCAGTGAGTCTTGTTTCACAACTGGATGAGTGAAGTCTCTTTTCAAAGACAGCATCGGAAGCTGTGGCTTTCTACTCCTCGGCTTGGTGTCTGAACCCCAGCTAACATCCGTTTGGACATTGCAGGTATCAATGGTTCAGCCTGTGGGTCCTGCTTCAGTCTGGGTGTTCAGGGACACTGTGCTTTTTAAAAAAGGAACCTGAGATGTGCCTTTGCTAGGGTTAGAATTGCTTCTGAGTTCCTCACATGCTGTACACCATCCTAAGGAGCAGGAAGGGGATAGATGGAATGAGGGAGGGATGGAGGGACAGAGGGAGGGAGAGGGGCGTTGAGGGAGGAAAAGTAGGTGAACTTCTGAACTCTCAGTAGTTTTCTCACCTGCAGAATAGCAAGCATTGTTTCTTTATGAATCTGGGCGGTGCTGGTGTGGTGGCATCTGTAGTCCAAACACTTGGGAGGAAGGAGCAGGCAGATTCTGTGAGTTAGAGGCCAGCCTGGTCCGCATAGCAAGTTCTAGGACAGCCACATAGAGTCCCTGTCTCAAAAAGAAAAAAATGAACTAGAATGGTACTAAACCAGCATAATTCCTAGCTGTATTATAACTATTACTAAAGTAACTATAAGTTATTATAACACTTATAACTGAAGATAAACGTTGTTCTCACCTTTCATTAAAACAGTTTCTCTTTGCTAAAGATAGAGACCATCACAGAAAACCACAACTCAAATGCAGAGAACATCTGGTCATAGGTGTGCCCAGTGGATTAGATCTGCAGCACCTGAGGCCTGCACCTAAGGCCCAGGAAACGTCAGAGAAGAGAGGGTGGAAAGACTTTAAGAGCCAGATCAGGAAATCTGCTGTGAGGTTTTGTCTCCTGTAAATGGCCGGGAAGCTTCACCCATGAGACCGCAGCAATTTGATTGCTTAAACAAGACCCAAACAAGGGCAACACTGATAGATACACTGACACGAAAGGGAAGATCTCAGAGGCCTCCCTTCTGGACATAAAGCTATAGACAGCTAAGGAGCGCTGAGAGGAAAGAGAATTAGTCTTCTCGAGGGATGGGCCCCTTAATTGGTTATCTAATACCAAGTGGTCAAACCAGAAATCATGTACAGACATGCAACACTAAACAGACTCAGCAGGCCCTGAGTTCATTCTCAAACTATACAACCAAACCAAATAAACTAATATGTGAAAGATTAAAAAAACCAGACAGAGCAGGTTGTATTTATATGTTTACATGTTTATATATGTATGTAATAATAACAGAGAAAAAGAGGCCGCAGATTTGAGAAGACTAGGATGATTGGTCTTGGGAGTGGGAAGTATTCACCACACAGATGCCTGTCTTGGGGCTGCTCATTCACAGTCTAGGCCAGTGGTTCCTGATGCTGCGACCTTTAACACAGTTCCTCATCCTGTACCCCCAGTCATAAAATTATTTTTGTTGCTACTTCATAACTGTAATTTTGCTACTGTTATGAATCATAATGTAAATGTAAATATGCAGGATGGTCTTAGGTGACCCCTGTGAAAGGATTGTTTGATCCCCAAAGGGGTTGAGACTTATAGGTTAAGAACCACCGTATGGAGCAAGTACACTTCCTTAAAGCAGTTTATGGATTCCTGTATTACTAAACCCAATATTCACGCCGTTCTCCACAGCATGTGAACAACAAATAAAATCCACATTGGCTTTAAAGGTACAGATTACTCTGGACTGATGGGACACAGGGCTGATGTCTCAGGGTCTGGTTCTGGTTCTTAAAAGCATAGAAGGTTGTGCTTCCCCCAAACTTGGGTTTGCACGTGGTCATGTGATCATCCTGGCCAAGGATCCACAGTAGAAGAGACATAGGTACCCGGACTACAGCAGCTCATGATGAGCTCACTTTCTGGGCTCTATTAACTCATCTCTAAAGTCTTGGCATCTTTTTTGGGTACTACACTCAATCCTACAAAAATAATCTTGTCATTCAAACCAACCAGTCAACAAGCCAAGAAACAGACCTGCCCAGAATTTATATTACAACTGTTTTCAACTGGAAAAAGTCTCAGGTGGGATGATTACTGTAGACTGCTCTCTGTGTGCTAATTTTTTTCTTATCATTTACTCTTTAGATGGGTTAAAAATATTGACAGCCTAATAAGATTTTCTGAATAATCACGCATTTAAAACATTGATTATCTCGTTTTGTTGTTTTGTTTTTCAAGACAGGGTTTCTCTGTGTAACTCTGACTGTTGTGGCTCTTGCTCTGTAGATCAGGCTGGCCTCAGACCCACAGAGATTAACCTGCCTCTGCCTCTAGAGTTCTGGGATTAAAGATGTGTGCCACCACCATCTGGCTTGATCGTCTCATACTAAATTATGATGAATTTCTAGAAGGGAAATTGTTTTGTCAAAAGGAATAAACATTTTAAAGAGTGTTGTTATGTATTTCTGAACTTCCACAAGAACTTTATATCAATTCCTGATGTCACCAGCTGTTCCCTCGCCTCAGAGATGCTATGATTTTAGAAGTTCAGTGTGAGAAATGGAAATGGTTTAATGTAGCCTGATGTGGACATGTGCTTCTGGAAGGCGTGGCTGAAATGATAGACATTCCTCTACAGAGAATTAGACACCCTGTCTGAAATTATCAGACCTTTAAAAAGTTCTTCCATGGCTTTGGCTTTGCGTATTTATTTTGTTGGTGTAGTTTTGTCTTATTTTCCTCCTCCTGCTCTTACATTTTCGTTGCTCTGTGGCCCAGGCTGTCTTTGAGCTCACATCAATACGCATGCCCCAGCTCTCTGACTACTGGGATTACAGACACTTGGCTATCTCTTTTTTTAAAACTAGCATCATTTTAGGCATGATTAACATACAGCAATATGCATACGAATTATTGATTTTCATGGAGATGTACAAACTGTCAATAATTTATAGACACACAGGGACATATATGTCTATGATTTTAATTCAGAGATATGAGTGTGTACCTATGAATTATATACAGTGAGATGGATGTATATCTATGAATTTTACATAGTAGGGTGGGTGTGTGTCAATGGCTTACACACAGAGAGGTAGATATGTGTCTGTGGTTTATACATGGTGGTGTTGTCAATGGCTTATATACTGTGAGGTGGGTGTATGTCAGAGGTTTACATACAACGAGGGGAGATGTGCTTGTATGATTTACCTATAGTCAAATGCATGTGTCATGTGCACTGAAGAACATATACTGTGAGGCCCAGTCCCAGAGAGTACCCTTGAGACCTCTGGAGAGTACTTGCCTTCAAGACCACAGATCTGAGCTATCTGACCTCTGTAATCAGCTAAAAACTTCTCACATGTGGGGTTTTCTCTTGAGTATCTGAGGTGTACCTCAGCATTTGTAGGAACTGGTACTGTTTTAATACATTGTTTAGCAATTCCATAGAATTGTCATGGATAGGTAGATGGTTGGAACCCTGACCCCATTCCCTGTTCACATAAGAAGATGGGATCTGGCTTCTCTGCCCAATCTGCCTAATGTCTGTCTTGTGGTGGCTCCTCATGATGAATTCTAAAAGCTTTGATTAACTCCCCATCTCCCTTCTTGAGCCCCTGAATCTGCTGATTTGGCACTAATGGCTATTCTGCTTCTTTGAGGTTGCTGGTAGAAGGTTTTGGACATTTGTTCAAGTGAGGGCTCTTTTGGGAAGTTTGGATTACAGGGCTAGAACAGCAAGGAATGGTGTAGAAGAACACTTGGAATTTTTAAGAAAAGCTTTTTGGTTTAACCGATTAGTCACTAGAGGTTCCTGTTCCCACCCTAGCTGTGGTATAGTTGTTTATGAGTTGAAATTGGAATGTTTGATGCAGGTGGCTATAATTTAATTGGGTGCAGTTGTTCTGCACTTGTAGCTTGTCTTTGGGATTGTGTGCTGCATGGGCTTATGGGAACTTTTGTCTTAGGGCTTAAAAGGTCTGAAGTTCTAAGAGTTGGAGTGGGCGTTGGTTGGTGGTTCATTGGTTGGGTTGCTGTTGTTAGTTAGTGTGAGAACAGAGGTTGGAGAGATTCTAACTTAGGACAGCCTAAAAAGAAGCTGTGAAGATTTCTTTCTCTCTTTCTGTATTAAGGCCACTTGTAAAAGAGGTGAGGATTTCTATCTTTCCTTTCTCCTTCCCTAAATTGAGGGTAAAAGATTGTAGTGTACTGCTACAGAATGGCCTCTCCAATGGCTTCAGGAAGGAACAAGAGCAACCACACCTCCCTCCCTATCCACCATTTGCCAGATTAAACATCACTGCTGGCTAATACCTAGGACAGGGACTTGAGGACCATACAGGGGAGGGGGATTGGGCACCTAGGGCTGTAGGACACAAGTAAGTGTGAGAATTGGAAACACCCAGGGCCTGGCTGTGCCACTATCTACCTGGATCTCGCATTGGGACTCTGGCCTCCCAGGTTAGTTCCAGAGCCTGAGCCAGACCTTGACCATGCCCATTCACTAAACACCTCTCAACACCTATTCTCATGTCGAGTGAGAGTTTAGTCAATTATCTGCTCAACTTGAAAAAAACTAAAAATAATTCAGAACCCAGTCAGTATCATTGTTCAAATGACTGGTTCACAAGAGTCAAATGAGCCTATAATTACAATCGTTTTCAGGCTTCACCCTGTAGACAACTATCAGAATAAAAAACAGTGTAAGGTCCAACTGCTCATCACAGGGGTCCCTCATCAGAACCTTCTGGGCAGCATTGGAGAAACCAGCCTTACAACCACCAAAGTAAAAATCCTAAATTAGCACATGAAGCCATTCAGACTAACATGGTCTGCGTTATGTACTTTTTTATCGAGAAGACAGGACCTACCTTACTGGGCAAGAGAGCAGTGCTTCTGTGGTGACTCATGGGTTCTGTGTTTACGTCTATAGCAGAGATGCCAGGCTATGTTCACAGTGGTCTATTATTTGTGGCTACACTCTGTTCAATGGTAGCTGCCCCAAATGTGACCTGGGATGCCCCTGGGATCTACCATCTTCTTGTGTCTCCAGAATTGAGTCTCGTGTGATAGATACTCATCAATATTTCCTGAATAGATTACAAGTGGAAGGAAAGATAAAAGGAACTCCCTTCCCCATCCTACAGATTTCTAAAGATTACAAGGCCAGGTGTGACGGCTTATGCCTTTAATCTCAGCACTTGAGAGGCAGAGATCTCTCATTAATCTCTAATTGATCTAATTAATCTCTAATTGAGGACAGCCATGGCTATACATAGAAACCTTAAACAATCCACAAAGACTGCAAGCCAAGTCAAAGATTGGGTAAAGAGGTCTGTGGCATGGGGTGACAAGAACTTGTCACTTACCATTTATGGGGATCAATAGTGTCCCTTAAGACGCCGTTTTCCCTAATCCTGGGACCTCATATGGGAGGGGGTTGTTGCAGATGTGACCTAATTCTTTCTTAATTTCTCTGTATGAGTGTTTGCCTGTATGTATGTAGGTCCAGTATGTGCATATCTTGACCCTCAGAGGTCAGAAGGGGATGTCAGGTCTCCTTAGCTGATGATATGGATGATTGTAACCTACCATGTGGGTGCCAGAAACTGAACCAGGGTTCTCTGCAAGAGCAATGAGTGCTCTTAACCACTGAGCTGTCTTTCTAGCCCTGCAGATATGATTAAATCAGGGTTTCCACAAACACTGGGGCCCCTGACCCAGTAATAAAGTCTTAAGAAAAGAGGCAGATATGAGCACTAGACTTGGGGAAGGAGGTAGCCAAAGGGGCCAGTGACTCAGAGAGGCTGGAGGCTGAGGGCAAGTGTTCTGATGCAGAGAAGCCATGAGCCACTGGAGTGGTTCCTGGGAGCTGAGACAGAGCAGAGCTAGGTTCTATCTGAAGTCTTCAAGAGGAAAAACCCCTGAAGATCCTTGGACTTTGATCTTCAGACTATAGTGATAACTTGTGTTGTTAAAATCATTGCTGTGATACCCTGTTATAGCAGCCAGGACACTAATGCGCAGGACAGCTCCTCAGGAGGCACTACAGGTGGGCAGATGGAAGTTTCCAGGGCAGGTTCTTGCTCACCATCTTGCGCAGCCTGCTAAGATACTGGAATTTTATTTCTTGTGCCTTGAAGGCTTCTGTTACTTCAGACACTCATGACAGCAGAGGCCAGTCTGGCCACCCCCGTTCTTTCTACAGACAACTGTGCCCTTGTAGAATGGGCACAAAGAGGGAGGGAGGGTATGAGGAAGGCTGGGGTTGATGTCAGCAGGGACTGGCTCTACTGTGAAGCCACCTCTCACCCTTTTGTCTTGAACACCAGTTGGATGCAGTTGACTAAGTGTCCAGAGCCTAGGGTACTTCTCCAGGAAAAATGCACAGTTCTTTCCAAAATGACATGAGAACTTCAACAATGGGAGTAAATAACAGGTGCCAGGGGCAGCTGCTGATGATCAGCAGCTCTTCTTTCAAATACATTTTGTGTGGGGAAACCAAGGGCTTTTCAGAGGTGTTTTGGTTTGGAATGTTCGGGGCCATTTCCTGTCTTTTCCTATTGCAGCAGCTTTGGGGTTTGTGAGCTGAGTCAGGAGGCAGGGCACCTGGAAGCCACAGTCAGAGGGAAACCTCAATTGCTGACCCCTTGCTTTGAAACAGCATTTGGTTCTTCACTGGTGTCTTTCTGAGATGAATAACTGGCTCCATTGCAAGCCTAGGCCACGACAGGCTCTCAGACATAGTGTAAATTGTACAAATGTCTCAAGGGCACAAAGGAGGGGAGGGAGGGGTAGGCCCAACTAGAGCTGATCTGGGCTCTGGCAGACACCTCTTGCACTGCTGTGTAACAGCATTTCTAGCCCGGATGGCTGTCCTGTGAGCAAGCCAGGACACACGGAACATCCCAGGCACCCGTTCACTGACTCCACAAATATTTAATGAGTTACCTGGCACTGGGCCTGTGCTTGCTCACAGCAGGACATTTATGACCCACAGGACAGATGTGCAATGTATCTACCGTACATGGGACATAAAATGAGGCCCCGGGCCTGCAATCTGGAACCTGGTCCCACGGCCTCACGGCTCTCAGATTGCCCAAGCAAATCAACAGTTTCTGCTCTTGACTTCCATTGACTGACACTGCTGTTTCTCTACTTGAATGACACAGATGCCCTTGCTTTCGGCTATAGCCTTAAGGCCGGAGAACTGTGAGGGGACTGGTGCCTTCACACCAGGTGCTACGTGTTCAACTCACCCCAGAGGAACTTCCAGACACCTGACATCTTAGTCACTGTTCTACTGATGTGAGGAGACACCATGACCAAGGCAGCTATTTGGCTTTTCCTACAATCACTATAGCTAATATTGTAAATTGGGTAGGCCAGGATCACAATTTATTCTTTCACAATTGAAGAAAACAGGTATCTGAGATCTGGTAGGCAGGATGGGCTTCTCCTGAGAGTCTGAGTCATTGGTTTACCTCAGTGTGTAGATACATCCCATCTCTGTCT
>JAMJFZ010000189.1:1267500-1330000 GCA_026225945.1 Cricetomys ansorgei
AAAAGCTTGAGAGACATGCTCTATATGAATTATCAGCCTTCGTGTTTATTCTGCTCAGATAAAAAGTGCTTTCTCCTGGGTCAAACTTTATTTTTATGGCTCAGAGCCATAAATGTAGATAAATTCGTAGGCTTACTGGCATCCTAGGCGTATACTTTTCCTGCTTCATTTCAACTCTTTGAGTGGTTATTTCTGAGTCCCGGTGAGCAGACATGTTAGTGCCATGCGGGGCTGTGAGCTGCTTGAAGGAGGGAGCCGTGTATCAGTGACCAGGAGTAGCTCCGGTGTTTTGCTCTTCGGAGAAGGCTTTGGTGTTGCAAGCAGCAGCATCACCACACGCTGGCAACAGAGCACGGAATGTGCCAGTGCTTGTCAACCTTCTCGGCTTCCCAGGAGTCAGATGGGGGTGGAACCAAGTACTCTGAGTGCTCTAGCCGACACCAGGATAGGTCTGTGTGGCAGCAGTAAACCAAAAAAAGAAGTTCTATTTTGATTTGCTCATTTATTGGCTGAAGGTTTATTTTTGTCCATGTGCTTTGTATGGCTGACAACCCTGGGGAGGCCCCGAAGTGTCGTGTGCCCTGGGCCGACAGGAACAGCTGGCTGCATGGAGACAGAACCTCAGTTTCCAGGGGGTGAAGTCACTCCAGAAGCCAATGGCTGCTATCTGAAGCTAGCAATGCTGCACTCTTCGAGGCTACCCTCAAGAAAAATCACTGTCACCAATGAGCTCCTGATGGGGACTGGTAAAATCCTGTAAAATCTTGCAAGTGATTTTACACACAGTGGAATGAAGAGAAAGAAGAAATAAAAGGAGAAGTAGAATGTGTAGTAAACATATGTAACCCTAGCCTTTGGAGGCAGAGGAAGGAAGGTCAGTGTTTTATCACTTTCTGCTACATAGTGAGTTTGAAGCCAACCTGGGTTGAGACTCTGAGACTCTTCTCTGAAAAGAGATAAGACTTAAGAACCAGTGGGGGACTACAGAGATGGCTCAGCGGTGAAGAGCGCTTGCTACTATTGCAGAGGTCCCAGGTAAATACATGCTTCACAATCATCCATGACTCCAGGTCTCAGGGCTCTGACCCCATCTTATGAACTTCCCTGGGCAGCAAGCATCACTTGGTATGCATACAAGACAAGTAGGCAAAACACACATACGCATAAAATAAAACTAAAGGACTTAAAAGATGACGAGAGGAGCGCATGTTTCTTTTTTCTCGTCTTGTGCCATTGAGCGTGGGACTTTGGCGAATGGAGCCAGCAGTTTGAAAAGGTCTATATGATACAGTTATAGCTTCCCAGTGTGATTGTGGCACACAAGAGACTCCACAACCCGAGATGTCCATGTGACAGTCAGGCCTCAGGAATGAAACTTTCCCTGCAGCCACAGTTTGTCACTGGGGCCTCATCTGCATTAACCCTGCATTTTTCCTGCCCCTGGTGTCTGGTGTGTACTCAGTCTGAGAAGCTCATCTGGGCCACCTGAGGGCTTGCTCCATGGAGTCTGAGCAGTTGTGGTTTAGCTGTTGCTTCCTACTTTGAAATGGGGAGAGGGGGAGAGAGAGAGAGAGAGGGAGGGAGGGAGAAGGAGAGAATGAGAGAGAGAATGAGAATGAATGAATATGAATTCCTCTAGGGAGGCCTGGGAACAGTTTGTCAGGTCTACTGGAGATTCATGCCCCCTCTGGGCTTTTGCATACCTTTTCTGGAGGCCAAGGGCAAGCCCTGCTCTCAGCCCCTTCATTGATTGCTGTAACTGCACCCCTAGTACTCACGGTGCATCAGTGAGGAGAGCACGCGAGATCCGCCTGACAAATAAAAGTGTACTTCAGTGTGGAGTGGCCCAGGAAGAATCCTGATCAATCAGTACTGTAGGACAGGTGGAGGCTGCGGAGGGCTGGCTGAATTTTGAGAGAACCATGGTGCCACTGGTCAGGATGTTCATTTAGCTGCACGAAGCACCTTTTGATCTCTCTACTCTATAGATGGATAAGGTTGTTCTCTGCCTTAGGTAGATTCAGGAGAGATGACAGTCTTCACCAGGTGGATCATTATAGAAAAATGAGATGCAGAGCTCTTGAGGTGACCAGGACCTGTCAGTTAACATGGGGCACATCACCAGTTACTTAAGCCTAGGACAGTTGGAGGACAGGAATTTGGAGAGACAGACATAGGGATGAAGAGCTACAGAGAGACAGAGACAGAGAGAACTGGAAATGAGAGATGAAACAGCAACTGTCACAGGTCAGTGTCCTCTCCTGCTGTTGCTGAGTGGTCTGACCTGCATAGTCATGTCTACAGTCCAAATTCTGGAGCAGGTAGCTTCCCTGCTTCTGAGTAGGATGAGTATGCGTGTGATTCTGGGCTCTGGGCCTAGGGTGTTCTGCAACTGGGTATCCTTTAGAGATCTTAGCCATCTCCGTGAGTGTTGTCCTTCTGGAGGCTCTCTGGAACCTGTTATAGAGCATCCCCCTCCCGGAATGGGAGAAGCACAAAGAAATGTTCCCTGGGGCTCAACATTTCCATAGTGCCTAGTTCAAAACCCACAGAACACTGGCCTTGCTAGTCTGTGCATTCTTGACAAGGGGCTAAATCAGTGAATGAAGAGTTCTTGGTGGCCTGTATGTCCTTAGGAGATGGATACTGAGCCCTGCATGGTTATTGTGAGTTGCTCAGCCTGGCTTGTTGGCTTTCTCAGCTGACCTTTATACATTGGCTGGGCAGGACCTACTGAATCCAGCTAACTAACAATTCTGTTCCACAAACTATGTCTCACATGCTGTGATCCTAGTAAAGTTCCATGTATCCTCCAAGTCTCCTCCTCTGGAGAGCAGTGTTCATAATGTGGGGTTAATGTTCCTCCAGCAAGGATGTATGTTTGCTTCTTTCCCAGATATGAAAAGCTTTCCATCTCTTTTCTGAGACTAGAACAATTCTGGACCATAGTTGGAACGTATTCTGCTTATGGTCAGCCAATCTAAAAGATAAAAAAATTAATGTATATGTATATAGTGTATGTATTAGAAATTTTAGTGTACGTATTAGTACACGTATTAGAAATAAGATCCATGACCTCTATCCTATATGACACCAGCTTCTAAGACAGTCAGGGCACTTCCCCATGCTGTTCTAGTTTCCACAGACTGAGCATCCACACTGCTGTGAGTCTGTCCTTCCCAGATGCTCAGCTAACAGTGGTTCCACCTGTCTCTCAGTGGTATCTGTGCTGCCACAGACAAATAAGTGACTTATTACCATGACTTTTCAAGGATAATTACAAGGTTCTTGGCTTGCCATTGCTGGCTGGCAAAGCTCATAGCTGGAGACCAACGGCAGCAGGAGCTGAAAAACTCATAGGTAATGCACAACTCCACGACCGTGTGGTTCCTTACGTAATATTTTGGATGCAGCAGACAAATAGATGACATTATACTTTGGTTCTCTTGTAAATTTCAATGAAGAACAATTAGGAACATGCTGGATTACATTTTAAATCCCTACTTTGTGTTATGATAATGGTCAGGCCTGACCTCACCTTACCTCACCCACACACCACCTGACCTTTGTGTATAGAGGCTGTACCCACGTCTCTGCCAGGGATCAAGATGTCTAGTGAATTCACATACTTAGTGAATAATGAACAGCTATGACTGTGATGATCCCCATCTGCCCCACAGTAATGGTTCCCCAGTTCTGACTTTGAAATAACTTCTATTTTTCCAGGGTCCAAAGTCAGGTACATATGGGCTTCCAGACAGCAAGGGGTGTGCTGGAAAGTCCCATCTTACCACACATGCTAGAGTCAGCTCTATGGGAGGTGATAGGGGAGTTCTCAGGGTCTGGGCTGTGTCTGCAGGGCTCCTGGTTTTCTGAGCATTGTCAGCCATGTTGGGGCATTGCTCAGGGCCAACCCTGGAGGCACATGCCTATCACTAGACCAAAAGCAGTAAGACCTGCCATGAGTTAGGCTGTGGAGTTGAGAGATGTAATCTCTCACAGGCCACTTTCAGCTATAACAAAAGCCAACACCATGATGTAGCTCTGTAAATGTGTGACTTTGTAAGCATCTCCATCAAAGACAGGGTGGAGTGAGGGAAATCCTTGTAGATCCTGTTGGAGGTTCGGAATGATCTGGGGCAATCTTTGAATTTTAGGGATCACGACTTGCCTTTTGCTAAAACTCTACATCAGGAGCTATGAACCAGTCAGTGAGCACCCAGTCATTCGCTTATCCTTTCTCCTTTTACTTTAGATTTTTCAGCTCATCAAATCAATCACCTAAACACAACAGCCCTGCTGAGCAGGATGGCATAATGGTACTTGTCACCTTCTGTCCTAGAAGGCTGAGATAGGGGCTCATTGTTGGGTGAGGACATCGGGAGACTTCCCAATTAAAACAGTACTCTCAAAATTATAAGCACAAGGTTTCACAGAATCCAAAACAGGACTTCCTACCTAGTCTTTACAAGTGTCTTTCCCTGTAACTTTGTCTCTTCTTTCAAACATTGCCTTAAAAAAAATCTCTACCTTCTCCTTGAAGGCAGTGAGATGAATAGGCCATTTCTATAAATAGCATACGTAGAGCCAAAAGAAGGTGAACCACTGATAAATGTATCCAATATCACTGTTTCCATCTTGAGGGTCACCACTGTGGGCTAACCTGCTCCAAGTCACACGAGGGTCTAAACCTATAGCCGGATCCAGGGCCTTGAACTCACAATTTGTGACCATTTTAAAAAAGGTGCACTTTGTAGAAAGACATTTTAATAACTTTTAAGGAAAGCTAACAGACTTCCCGTGGTGTTGGCTTTCTGGTCTCTGGCATGTGGGAGTCTAAGGGGTTGTAACAGACGTAGGACTCTTCTGGGTGTTACAGCGTTCCCTGAAGGCGTAGGGGCCGGGCACGTCCTCCTGACACCCGAGGCTCTTCTTCTCAGGCCACAAGGCCAACAATGCAGCTTTGGGTTCTGAGTGGTGAGGGTGGGGTCTGTTGTTCATGTTTTTCCTGTGGTGGCTGCTGCAGGGCACCTTACGGTGGAGCCTTGGACAAGTGGAGAGTATTCCTAAGAGACCCATTTTAGGTGATGTCTCAAAGTATGGAAAGGCGAAGCTAAGGAAGACACACCAATCAGTCCCACGAAGACCTTGTCATGACCACTGAGCTCGGCTGGCACGGAACTCACTGCCTACATTCTTGTCTTCCGTCCTGTGCCTTTCTGTCTGTGGACAGGGTACCCTTGTTAACTCTAGTCTCATGAGTGGCTTAAACGATACATTGTGATTTCATGGTCTCTGCCTCAGTTTCTCTACCTGTCATCTCTTCTATTCATCAAGAAGAGTTACCTGGCCATAGTTGGTAATCAATTACTCTCACCTAAAACATATAGGCTAGTGTTCAGGTCTGGTGTGGGTCTGAGCTGCCATCGAGGAAAGCACGCATCCTTCTGACTAGGGAGGGCTGACGCCCAGATCTCTTGGTCCTCACTGCTGGCCTTGGCACCTGATACACATGGGTGCTACACTGACTTTGTCAGTAAGACCGTAGGCACAGTCCTTCCTGTAGCCACAGCTCTTCCTGTAGCCACACTGTGCCATCTTGTCACTTACAGAGAGGCTCATCCCTTGACCCTACTACTGCTTCTTGCCGTGGCCCAGGTTGTCAGATCCCTGTCCCTAGAGTGAGATCATCTGTGCCCATTTCAGAGACTTTGGTGGGTAGTACAAGGCATGGGCCCACACTGCAGATCCTTCTTTGCCTCATCTCAGGGGTGAGCTTTATAGACAAAGGAGATCTGTGTCATCCATTGATGACATTCCTGGCATTGGTGAGGCTGGGCTGTACTCATCCTGCTTCCGGTGAGTAAATGTGGAGCGATTGCTAACGTGCACAGAAATGTGGTCTTCCAGGCTTAGAGGCATGGTTTTACGGTGCTCCTCCAATTTACTTTCTTCCCTTGAGAGCTCCAGGACAAACCTGCTAGCCAAGACAGGTTTCCTTGGGCCTCTGCTTCTGTGGAGTGTGCTGATGCTTCCGGAGCCCCATCCTGTTACTCATGCCGCCACGCCTTCTCCAGGAACCCACACGCCCAGGTGCTACCCAGTCCTTACGAAGAGTGTCGAGGGTCTCGGTGTTCAAGGTGATTGATGGTTTCCTCACAGTACTTCTGGAAGCTATGGGGAGCAAGATTTCTGCTCCCAGAGATCCACTCTAACAGAGAGCTAGGGGACAGGAAGAGGGAGCTTCCTTTTGTAGAGGGTCACACTGTACAAGCTCCCTGTTGAGTGATGTGGCACGCTTGAATTGAGTTCAGGAAGGATACTATCTAAGTGGGCACCAGCATAGGTCGTGAGTGCAGAGATCTGAGCATGCTAACCATAAACCTAAATCTAACCCTAACCCTAACCCTGCAGGGAAGCGGAGGCCTCAAGCATCAGCAGACTCCTAATCTCCATCCCCTTGCTTTTATGTCTTCTCTGGTCCACAGACCTATATCTGTCATTCACATGGAAGCAGGAACAGGGGTACACAGGGATATGCGGGGGTGCGCGTGTGGCGGGAGTACGATGGGCGGGTGTACGCAGGGGTACGTGCAGGTACGCGGGGGCACGCGGGGGTACGCGGGGGTACGCGGGGGTACACAGAGGCCTGGATCACCAGGCTCCTGTAAGGTATTGCTTGGCGTTTGTTTTGGATGTGGGGTCAAAGAATGTCTCAGAGGTGACCACAAGTAGAAATCATAGCTTGAAAATGGAAGAGATTCTCTGGGCAGAGCGACTGCATGGGAAAGGCCACAGAGGAGGCCCAGTGCTCTAGCAAGCTTGGACGTTCCTAGGTTCTTCGTGGTAGATTTAGCCTCGGAATCCAGGCTGGATGAATCCACGATCTTGAGAACCCCAGGAGTTCGATGGCTGTGATTCTCTGTGCATTTATTTTTCCTCAGTAGTTTATGATCACAAAGCTTTGGTAGCTCAGGCCAGGTATGAGTTCCGTTTGTTGGCTGTTAGTATGGCATACTTTGTGCCAGGACCTTGCCAAAGCATATTCTAATTTGCATGGGGACAGTGCAGAGTGAATGAATATTCCCTGTCAACAAATTGCCACTTAAGTACAAATTTAGAGTATTCAAGAATTACTGAGTACTCGGAATATTATTACTTTGAGCATTAAATTATCTCCCCACATTAAATTCTTTTGAAGGAAATTAGTGCTTTTTTTTTTTTTTTAAGTTCTCCCTGTGTAGTTCAGTCTGTCTGGAACTTCCTCTTCAGCCCTTACTCTGTGGTCTTCTACTGCATGCATGACAGTTGGGTAGTTTTAGAGCCTTGAAGTGCGGCACACACATGTAGAACACAGACTATCTGGGCAAGAACAGCCTCTTCTTGGTGTTGCCCCGTGGCTTCCCAGGGTTCAACCCCAGCACAAGACAGGTGACATACAGGTGTGAGGCCTCCCCTGAGACCTTAGAATGTCCAGAACAAGAGAACCCAAAGTCTTTGGTTTTTCTCTATCTACCATGTGACTAAGGATAGCTTTAGAATCAGAACTTTGGGAGGAAGGACAGACGCCAGCTCTGAAAGCCCCCCACCAGAAGTGGAAGGTGACAACTTGGGAAACTACACCCACCAACAGTCAAACTGCATCCTGTCAACTGAAGGTGTTTGAAGAATAGATACATGAATAACAGTGTTCATACATACTAGTTACAATGCTCAAAACCTGGGTCAGAATCCAGAGAAAACCAGTGCATCCCATGTAGCATTTCAAGAGAAAATCCAACAAAATCCAGAGACATGAAAGCAAACCTACCAAAACCATTTTTTTTCCTTCTGGACATTACTTTTAATTTTGCCAGCATCCTGTGTACTGTCCGAACCCTCAAACTTCCTGGGATACAAGCCCTCCCAATCAGAGCTGCCTGCCTGTGAGCCTAATTGAATGTCCCAGTGCATAAGGAAGGGCTAATGGCATGAATCAATCACATAATATCTTGTATTACAGACAGACAGACAGCAAAGCTCAGCAGCATGGCAGCGAGGACTGCACCGTGGGAAAAAGAGGAGAGACAATGCCTGGATTGACAGTGTGCAGGAAAGGCCACCTTTGGGAGAAACCGTATCTCACAGCGTGGTAGGGAAAGTGAGAAATAGTAGCAGATGCTGCCAGACCATGAGCAACAGATGCCTTCTGCTGGGGCCAGCCAGCCAACCAGCAAGCTGGTGCTGGGCAGGGAGCGTTTCCTCCCCACCCCCACCCTTTGTCAGAGGAGGCAGCAAATACAGGCATTGCAGAGGAATTAAAACCAGCAGATGGGGACAGCAGGGTTTGATGAGGTCAGGGTTAGGTGTAGGCATTAATCACCCTTCCTCTGGGAGCTGAGTGTCCTGTGCTGCATTAAGCTGACCACCTCCTCTGCCTTTTACTGCGACCCCTTCCAGAGGATGCCTGCAGTCTCTTTCAACAATTGACCCTTAAATCAGCTTTTGGAGGCCTCATCCGATTTAGCAGAATCTAAAAAGAACATATGTTGAATATTTTGTTAATTCAGTTTGCGTTTAAATAGTTGATGCTGCTCAATGCCAAACGTGGAGTTTTAAAAGCCTTGCATGATGGTGTTGATATGTTATCTATCATCTTATTGTATGGAGTCGGCTGTTTTCACCATAGGATGAGTGCTGAGGAGCCTCTGCACCCTTTATTCCAGGCCTTTGTAAGGGGCATCAGCTGAGTGCCCTTGTTCACCTCACCGTGTGTGCTCACAGGAAGTTCTTGTAAGCTGCAGATTCCTACCTGAAAGACTAGTGCACAGAAGACAGACTCTAAGTCTCCATGATCTTCTGGGAATAGACATTCTCTGCTGGTGACTTTCTTATGGGGATGCTCTTATTCCAGTAGAAGGTGCAGCATTTGTGGGGAGCACCATGACATGAGAGGAGGCTGTGGTCTGCGTGGTTCTTCATGTGTGCACATGTCTGAGCGTGGCTGGACTGGTGCACAGTGTGTGTGTATTAGAGCATCTGAGGTGCTTGTGGGTAGGTGTCGGGTGGGAGCACTCAGGCATAAGATAAGCACATAAGATCCAGCAATGGATCTTATGAAAAATAAAACAGATTTCTATTAATTTTTTTTGCGTTTATATATTTGGGGGTAAGGAGGAGAGAGACACTTGCGCCGTGCTGCACACTCAGAGGTCAGTGAACAACCTGTATGAGACAGTCCTTTCCTTTCACCGTGTGGTTCCGGGGATGGAACTCAGGCTACCAGGCTTGGCAGCAAGCTCCTTTATTTGTGGAGCCATCCAACTGGCCCCCAAAATGTTTTAAATGGTTTCCAAAACGAGCTTATTTCAATCCTAGGATGCCTTACAATACACGTTTTATGTTTCAAGGCTCCATCCCAGGCCTGGGGTAGTTTGCAGGAAGCACTGCGGGCCTCTGAGGCAGCCTGGGATGAGAGATGGTTTCTGCAAGGCTAGCTTGGCTCTGTCCGTGAAGCACTAGGCTGGTTTGCGGAAGGAGCAGGTGAAGAGTCTCAGTTCCAGAAGACAAGTATGAAGGGCCTTGGGGTCTTTGATTTCTTCTTGAGGTGAAAAAAAAGCCTGACCCTATTTTTATACTTACAAATGAAACTTACTGCTGTTCTAACTCTGAAATAATAGCTGCTCGTGACAGTGCAGAAGCAGAGGCAAGCACAGAAGAGAAGGTTTTGTCTGTGGTGACTGTCCCTGCGTTGTCCTGTGCGTATGGCAATTGTTTTTAGAGAGCTATGAATTATACATCACGTGTCACTTTATGTCTTGACATTATTTACATTGTTGTGGGTACCTTTCTCTGTTTTGTAAGCATTGTCTTATAATAATCTACTGATTTGATAAGATTTTGTTACTTTTTCTTTTTAATATTAATTAACTATTTGAAATGGTAAAGTGCTTTCACAGATAATGTTGGGATGAACTTGTTTTGAAAAAATGTTTTTCTGTCATCACATTGATTTCCCTGAGCTAATTTTCCAGCCGTGGAACAATGGGGTAGGTGTAGAAAAGGGAAATGTTCCCATTTGTGTTGACAGGAGCTCACACTCAGGCAGACACCTGAAAACAGCAAGCCCATTGCCAATTAGACCCTTAAGGTCTGCTACCTAGATTTACATCACATCTATCCTTGGCAAAGTTGGGTCTTTCCTATTTTGTTTGTTTTTGTTTTGAGACAGGATCTCACAGAGCTCTACCTGTCTCTGCTTCTTATGTGCTGGGATTACGAGTGTGTGACATCATGGCCAGCTTATTCTGCCTTTTAAGGGATTTAAGAACAGACAAATAGAAAATCCAGTCCCAGAAATTTCCAATGTACAGGACGATATTATCAACCGAGCATAGACTACTATGCAATGAAACTAGTGTTTAACTCACTATGCAGTGTTCCCTGTCATTGAACATTCTGCCAGTTAAAGAATTAAAAGGCAGGAAAATCTGAAGCCCAACAGACAGCAGCAGAGAAATCTCAAGCACCATAGACAGAAGCGGCAGCTGAAGAGAGGGGTAGCAGAGAAACCAAACCTGATCCAGACCCCTAGGCTGTATGGCTTTGAGGGCCCATCCAGGGTTTCTTTTGAGAACTTCAGGAACTCTAGACTCATCAAGGTAAGAAGTCAGGCCAAACTTAAAGGATAGGAAGGTGTGTCCACTAAGCTGCTGGTACCCTTCCCCATCCTGGAACTGGGCTGATAATTTTATTTTCTTCTCTCTAACAGGGAAAGTCCACTCAGACCTCCTAACTCTAATTTCTGTGTACCCTAGGAAGCTAGTTAAAATATTTTGTGACGATCTATCTATCTATCTATCTATCTATCTATCTATCTATCTATCTATCTATATCTATCCTGTCTGCTAACCTAAGGCCTGGCGATGTTACCTCATTCTGGTCAGGGTGAAACAATCCCGGTGCCTGAAGGAGAGACATCTTTAGAGAGAGGTAACTTTTAACTTTTGCTTTCTCTAGATGCTGGCTTGAGAGACTAATGAGGATTAGGGGAACCTCCCTCAGTCTTTCCCAGTCTTGTTTTCACTTTACAGACGGGGACAGAATCCTCCAAGATTCCTTCAAGTTCCTTACTGGCTTGCCTCCTGGACCACTGGGGCAGATTAGATCTTGGGTGCTTAGGGAGAGAGCCTTAGTCTTTTTCTCAATCCCTACAAGGTCTACATATCCTCTAGGAAATAATGAAAAATGCCCCCAACTCTTAATTATAATACCACCCTTTCACTAGAGTTATTCTGTAAATGGGAGGGAAAAAGTGCTCCTAAAACCCTCGGTGTCTAGCTTTTCTTTTAACTATGGGATCATCCAAATCTTGCTGACTACTACAGGACAGACCCAGATTCTAGCTGTAGTAGATGAGGTATATCTAATCAAGTGTATTTGAAAAGTGCTTAATTTCTACTCAAGTTTCACCTAAACATTACATGTTCTTAAACATAATAAACTGGTGCAACTGACCCTCGTGGGTGCCAGGAACCGTATTTGAAAGCCTACACCGATGTGGTCAGAGGAATTAAAAGAGAGAGTGTTGTCTCCCTTGTCCCAGGGAACTGTGGAGCATCTCTAAATGTCCTGTAATTGGAAAGGCACCTGCTCTCTTGTTCAAGGAGGTCATGGAGATACCACTGAATGCACTATGACCAGTCTCCGATCTGTAAAGACGAGAGTCAATAAAGAGGAAGAGGAAACAGTGGTCAAGCAAGGCCTTTAGCTTATCCTCACACAGGTGGATTAGCTGGAAAAGGAGACCAGAGCTCCTCGTGAGCCAAGTAACCCTGAGGACCAGATCTCCAACTGGTCTCAACAGCAAAAAAGAGTTATTAATTTTGGGTACCTACATGGTCTTAAGCACTCCAAAGGAAGTGCAGCCTTGATTAATATGACCAATATCTATGTTTCTTTAACAATGGCTAGGAAATAAAGGTGACTAGTTTCCAAATGGCCTGCTCCTTCCTCAGCCTCCTGCTTTGAGACAGAAGCCTGACATCTGAAAACAAAGGCAGACCTTTTAGTCTTTTGTCTCCCAGCAGGCCCCCTAATGATGGACTGGCTCAACAAGTTCAAGCCCACTCAGGACAGCCCACACAACAGTTCTGGGCCAATCAACCATCCTAGACTTCTCCAAACTGACCAACTCTAAATTAAGGAAGGAAAACTCTTCAGAGGCTTTAAAAGCCCTTGGCCCTCAAGAAGAGGCTGGAGTTTATAGCTTTCCCAGACCCTTCTCTCTGTTGCAGAGGGTCTTCTCTGTGTGCCTGCTGTATATGTAGGTTTCCTCACTGCCAACAAATACCTTTCTTCAAATGCTAGAAAGCAAGCAAACCAAAAACAAACAAAAACTGGCCTTACTGAGACTTTCTCCCTTGTTCAAAGATCTCAGTAAATACTAGTTCAGACTCTGTAGAGAGTAATGGCCCAGTTCTTTCATGTGCCTGCCCTGGGTCCCTCCCTACAATGAACATCCAGGATGTCTCCACTGACAGGCCTACGTGAGGAGACAGGGCTCTCAGCCTTTCCTGTCATTTACATCCTGATACCTATTATTAAATGGGTAAGTCCAGCCCATGTTGGTTCCAGGGACATGGGGCATTGAGGGGCAAGCACTCCTTTACCTAAGGAGCAGATGTTTCTGTGTGCAAGAAGGGCTGCATTGAGGATCATGTAAAGCTGTAGGTAAGTCCTAGTCTGGCTGAGTGGTGGTCACAGCGCCACAGCTCATTGTCTTAAAGGAGGGACATCTACGGTAAGCCTTAGAGAACCAGGACAGGCCCAGGAGTGAGACCTCCAAAGCTGAGAGCAAAGACACAAAGCCTGGGGCCAGCAGCCCTTGTGGTGTAGTTGTCCTCTTAAGTCTGCTGGACTGTTCTCAGCACATCCTTTTGGTTAGGGATGGCTTTCCCTCCATAGCCTCTCTCGGGGTCTGACTGTGAAGCCCAGTCCCACTGCGCTCCTTTAGGTGAAGTCTGCACAGTGTAAGAGGACTGACAAAGTTGTGTGTCTTTTCCAGGTTACCTTGTCTGACGGAATGCTACAGATACAAGGGACTTTGATTTCAAGAACATAGAGCAGAAAGTGACACAGAGACCTTTGATCCTACTGACAAACTCATTTGAATGGACACAGCCTACAACGTCCACTTGAACTCTGAGCTTCAGTTCCATGTGAGCTATGTACCTAACAGTGTGGACTCTTTTCTGTAGGCACAGAGGGTCATGGGTCTACCTCTACTGTCCCAATCATGAGCGGCTTGCTGTCATGCTCCATTGGGCTGATTTGCTTCACTCTCTGCCTAGACCACGTAGTTGGGTATCTTCTTGGCTGCCAATGCCTGAAAGTTGGGAGGAGGGGACAGAAATTAGGCTTTCAGCAGGACAGAGTAAATATTATGGAGATGTTTGCTCTTTGTTAGGGAATTGGGTTTTATAGGTGTTGCAGGCAGAGCCAGAGCCTTGGCTAACACTACCCTCCAGTCTTTGCTCACCCTACCTTTTCACTGTTAGAGCTTCTTGCGTAGGGTGGTCGGCAAACAGGATGAATACATTTGCTGACCACAGTGCTGGTGCATGGCACTGCCGCCTGTAGCTCTGTGGGGTCTCTGGTCCTTTGTGCCTCTGTGCTTGTCCTCGCTCCACCATCCAGCCATCCTGGTATCCTAGCTGATGTCGCATATCCTGGCAATTGGCCCCTCGTCCTTGTGGGTGGCTTCTCCGGCTAAGGCAAAAGGAATTCAAGTGTTTTCTTCCCACTCACTCTGGCCAACAGGTTACTGGCTCCCTTGGCCAACGACAAGAATGTCAAGCATTGGGGGGGGGGGGAAAGAACAGAGAGGGCTCATATGGGGTCCCTTCTCGTTCTTGAGTCCGAGGATAGGAAGATGCATGAGTGACAGGTGTGCAGAATGCAGCACCACCCTCCATCTCTGCCTGCTCCTGCCAGGCCACCGTCTTCTAGCCTGTGACCTTCTAGTGCTACTGCAAAACTCCCCGCTTTGTGTCTTAGGAAGGGTCGTTGAGGAGAGCGGTGCTCCTCAGCCATGGTGCTCACGGCCATCGTGAGAAACCGTCACGATGGCAAAACGAAGATTTTTCAGATAAAACAGAAAAGGGCCACGCGTTGGATATTTCCTAGCTGCAGAGGTCTTTGTCTCTCTCCATCCAATAGGAAGTCTCTTTGTTTTAATTTTCCCTGTCAAGGAGACAATTAATTCAGGCTCTCCTATGCACGAGGTCCAGATGTCAAGGGCCTGTTCTACCAACCCATCATTGTGAATAGGATTTAATCAACACCATTAGAGGGAAATCTCCCACTTAAACTTCAGGGCCCTTTCTTTACAGCTCGATGGAGATTTCATACCTTTTATGTTGAGCAGACTTCAGAGCCTTCACCTATTTAAGGAATTTTTCAATTAACATTTCTTTCCCTCCAGAGAGACCAGGGCCTTTGGTTCTCCACAAAGACTGGCTTTGCTTTTCCTACAGCAAATGTGTTCAGTCCCAGCCCTCTGAGCTGAAGGTCCTATTATTTGGCAATGATGATGCAGTTTGGCAACCCCCCCCTAATCAATAGCTGATCAGGGCCCAGCAGGAAGTCTCCGTATTCAGACCCTCTCTCAAGCTAAAATGGTTTTCTTTGAATAAAATCACGCCTAGGTTGAATTTTAAATCCATCTAATTGGCAGTGTTTTGTCTTTTTTTTTTTCCTTAACAGAATAGAAAAGATGTGTAAGTGAAAGAAACAAAACCCGATGTCTTTGATGGCTGTTGCTTCTACTTCTTGCAACCTCGTATATGCTTCAAAATACACATTTTCATTGCTACATTAAAAAAAAATCTTGCTAACTGGAATTCTTAATGGAATCGTCATTCACTTTGGATAAAAGTCTTACCAAATCCTTTGCAGATTTCAGAAATCTTCTATCAGAATGCATATTTAAATGCGTATCTAAATAGTAGAGACAAAACTAGGGGTGTTTTTACTGACCAGTAACATTTTGTGAAGATTTCAAGTGAATTTGCTAACAGATTTTTGTTCAGTTATGTTCAGGGACTTTTAAAGCTCAGCGCTGAGGGCCACTGGCCAGGAACTCGGTGTTCAAAACCACCACAGAATGAAGGCCTCCGCACGGGAGCAAATGATGCTGCACCAAGGTGAGCCGTGGGGCTGGAACAGCCCCGGAGGCCACGTGCTAGCAAGGGTGCTGTTCTCGCCAAAGCCAGCTGTGCCTCTCTGAGCTCAGAGCACAGGGTACACGATGGTGAGCCAAGCTTCCTTGAGTGGGAGAATTAAAATCAGACAGTAAAAGAGAGGCATTTCTTCTTTACAGTCTTCATTTGAACCTCAAAAACTAAAAATAAAGTTAACTTGATTTTTGAATTTCTACCATGTGATGAGCTTTCTGAACTAGAAGGATTGGTAAGTTGATCGTCCGGCTGCTTTCTGTGTATGACTGTTCTTGCATAAAAGTGCACTCGTGTTCGGGTGGGTGAGAAGGTTCCGTGGGTACAGGCTCTTGCTATGTAAACCTGGCAGCCTAAGTCTAAAGTTACAGTTACCCTTTGACCTCCACACATCTGCCATTGCTTGAGTGCTCCCCTCAGCTCCCAAAATGCACACACACAATAATAATACTACTAATAATAATAAAAGAAAAAAGAAATATGCCCGAAAGTGATATTTTTAGGTGGCCTTGAACCAGAGAGTATGAAGGTGGTAGGTCTGCAGGCTCTCTCTGGTTCACTCTCTGCTCCCATTCTGCTGCCCATGTGACATTTGGAGACTGTTGTAAAGCTGATGTTTTTGCCCCGTGCAGAAAAAAATGAGGGCTCAGACTCAAGCAAATATATAGGAAACTGAGAGTTGTTCTTGGCTAACGCGTTTGCTGAGCCGTGTGGTGATGGTTCTGCAGTCCGTTCTGTGTCTTGACTTCCCTACATTGACTGTGTCTGACCCCAGGATCATTCCTGTGTCTGACAATGTTGTCTTCATTGTGTCTAACCTGTGGTCCTTCCTGTGTCTGACTCCATGACCCGTCCAGTATCTCACCATGCGGTTCCTTCTGTGTCTGACAGTGTCTGTGTTCTTCCTCTTGTCTGATCCTGTGAATCTCCTTAGTTTGACCCAGACATCATTTCATGTCTGACATGGTGCTCCTCTTCAGACCTAAGCCTCTTCCTGTCTGAACTGGTAGTCATTCTGTGTCTGACACTATGGCTTTCTTCATGCCTGGTTTCTGATCTTCCTTGTATCTGACCTTGTATCCCAACTCTGGATCTATGTCCTGAGCCCACCCTATTCTGGAAGCAGATGGAAGGTGCAAATCTAAGGTCAAAAACTCACAACAGTTCTCTGCCAGTGTTTGTACTGAAGAAACTCTAGAAGACAGAGCACAAGAGCGTCTGACCTTGTGGTCCCTAAGTCTGACTGACACCAGCCATTCAGTGTTGCTAGGCACCCCACAAGGGAGGGGGTGTGGACCTGTTGCTGCAGTAAGCTTGCTAGGCCTGGACTTTGCTGAGCTTGAGTTCATAACCAGAGGTTGTCTCTTCAGGATGGGCCAATTGTGAACAGCACTGAAGCTCTTCATCCTTCTCAGTGTCTTTCTGAAAATCCTGCCATTCCCTCACACAGAAGGATCTTACTGGAGACTTGGCAATGACCCTGAGCCGACAGATGGAAAAAAGGGAGGATGTGATCCAGAAGTTGCACCCTGCACCTCTCCTGCCAAAGCTTGCACACAGTGCCCCCCCCCCCCCAGGAGAGCTCTCTCATCTCAGGAAATAGAGGAGGTGTGGATCCAGGCTTGGGCCTGTACACTGAGATTAAAGAAACAAGGGCTGACCTAAATTTGGAATGTCAGATGTGAAATAAATAAATCAGCTACTTAGACTATTATTTTTCTAGAACCAACATTTTTAAGTTTGTTTTAGTGGAAACCACCCTGCCAGTGTGCGATCAATGAACTGCTCTCGGCCCCTGGCCTTCCCCTGGACCCATCCACCTGTAGAAAACCAACTTTCTTAAGACTTGGGGTAGCAGTCTTTTCTTGGAAACAAGAATGGAAGGGAAAGAAGAGAAAGGATTCGTAATTAAAACAGACCAGACAAACAAGGGCGTTTGATGCTGTGTCATGGATGGTGGTCTTATGTTGACGATAGTGGTAATAAGTTAATCACACCTAGAATTGAGGAGTGGCCAAACACTTGCTTCTCAGACTGTTTTTGTGACAGTGGCACAGTGATACATGTATTTGTGGGGATATTAAAAACTTCTGACACTTTTTACATTTACATATTTATTTATTTGCATGTGTATGTGTTTTTGATCAACACGGATTAAATGGAAGGGTGTGAGCAGGGTGGAGGCAGGCAGCAGTTCAGATGGGCAGGCTTTTGAGCCTCTCTTTCCTACAGACCGTGGAGAGCTGCTTTTTCTCCCTGCATCTCTTTCTCCTTCAGGAACAACCTCTGACTCCAAGCCACAGGGACGCTTACCTTCCTTTACATGGGTCCCAACCTGTTGGTGGTAGCACTGGGGGGGTGAGGGGTCAGGGTGAGGGAAGGTGTGTCCAGCTGGATGGGACTGAGAAAGCACCAAGAAATATCTGTTTTTCTCCCTGTGTTGGAATTCAGAGAGATTGGGACAAGGGTGGGGGATGGAGGATGAGAGGTGGCCTGCAGCTGTGAGAGAAGGAAGACTTGCATATTATCCTTGTGTCGAAATATGGGACATTGCTATTATCCAGGAAGTGTTTGAATACTACACTGTTGCCACCAGAGCTGTTTGCTCTGTGGGCATTGTCTTTCACTTCAGCTGAGAACTCTTGGCTGTATTTTGAAGATGCAGTGTGCCTTACAGCATCCAGGACACAGGCTCTTTATTCAGGAATGAGGACTCTTCCTGGCTGGTAAAATGTCTACTTTCTCAGCCATATTGCAGATGATGGAGCTTTGAGGCCCCCAAGCCAGCCCTGGGCTCTTCCTAAGCCCCACACATCCCATGGAGGGAGCCAAGCCTATGATCTCTAAATAGCTCTGATGAAGCAGGGATTTAGTAAGTTGCTTTTTAGCATGTCCTTTATCTGTTTGCAAAGCTGTCGCCTAGGTCCCTGCAGCCCCTCAAGACCCACGCGGCCCCACATGGCAGGTGCAGGGCTCTGTCTGGAGTCAAGATATGGATCTTGGCACCGGAGTGCCTTGCTTTCCAGGATTGGGCTGTGGCACATGTGCACACACACTCACATGTCGGCCAGCACAAAGCTGGGGTCTCAGTAGAGCCTCGAGTCATTGTTCCTGTGGCCACCAGGGACCACCAGCTGCAGAGCTCAAGTTACAGCCTCCGGCAGACCCATGGTGGTGACTTCCATCATATGTCACCCTCTCTGGTGTCAGTGTCATGTGATCTACTGCTAGTTGCTATTGCTTTGGGCATGGTCCTCCCCAAGGCCATTCACTCTCGCTGTCCTGAGCTCACGGCCAGGCTGCCTGAGGGTCAGACAGGCCCTCAAGTCCCACCCATTCTACCGCTGGCTCATCTCATGTTACCTCCTACCAGGACCTGTTTGCTGCTCACAGCCAAGTTCTCCAAGACCAGGATTGCTGGCTCTCAGTTTCCAGAAGCTTCTAGAACAACCACAGGGGAAGATGACTTGTAAGTCTCTATTGTATCAATTATTTGGTTCCTGAATAGAAGGAAATACTTTGGAAATCACCAGGATAATCTAGAATCTTCTTTCTTCATGGCTTCCCCAGCTTTCTCTAAGCATATTTAATTGTTGGTACCAAAGGGCGATGTATATTGCATTGAAACTGGGAAATCCAAGTCTCATTTAAGAGTGGTACAGCCCTGGGCCTAACAGACCAAACAACCCAGGAAACCACTAACAAGTGGCCACTGGACAGTCTGTCATTTCCAGTTCCTACCACACTAGAGTAGAAACTACGGAGAGCACAGTGTCCCACTACCCTAGGATTCTTAGGCTCATCACCAAACTGTGGTAAATTTACAGACTTGTGGCAACATCTGGCTCACAACAGTGGGTGCTGGGGAGGAGGAGGAGGCAAAGAATCAGGCAGAGAAGAGTCTGACTTGGAGGGAACAGGAAAATCTGCTAGTGTTGGAGCTTTGAGCTCTCTTCCTGCTATGCTGAACCCCAGGGCCATGCCATGCACTCCTGGGAGGCTTCTGAAGGCCAGAAACAGCTTGGAAGTCTGCGCTGCCTGGGTTTCTCAGGAGAAGTGGCAGTCTCTGAGCTCCTTTCACTGTTGTCTGGAGTTTTTATAAGCACTTCTGGGCTACCTCTCCTTTTTCATTTCTTCTTTGCAAAACAATTTCTTGTCTTTAAGCCTCTGCAGGCATTCTGCTTTCCTTCTGTCTTTGGTGATTTGTTTTATCTATTATTGCACAATTCCTGTGACCATCTGGTCTCCATTTTCCTCTGCTCTGGATGCCTTTAGTTCTCTGAGTGCACACACGTGTCCATCTATGCCCGCATGTACACACACGTGTGTCCATCTATGCCCGCATGTACACACACGCGTGTCCATCTATGCCCGCATGTACACACACGTGTGTCCATCTATGCCTGCATATAGACACACACGTGTGTCCATCTATGCCCGCATGTACACACACGTGTGTCCATCTATGCCCGCATGTACACACACGTGTGTCCATCTATGCCCGCATGTACACACACGTGAGCAAATGCACATATTTTTCTCACAGTCCTATTCACTTTCTTTCTGTCCAAGATCAGAGTAGATGTGAGAATGAGCCCTAGCCACACCCACATTAGAGTCTCCGCCTCAGGCAACAGAACTCCTGGAATAGATGGGAAATAGTGGTCAGTAAGTGGCTCTCCCCTGATGACCAGATGGTTACATTCCGTGTGAAGAGCACAGGGCATTGCTGTGTCCTGCCCTGGAAACTGACTGCATAGGTGTCTCCTCTCCACTCCATGACAATGTGACAACTAGCACATTGGCACATTGCTCTGGGGGACAGAGCAACAGCGGGAGCTGGGGGATGCCCATCCTGTATAGGAGTCTCCTGTTTTGTGTGCTCACAATAATAACAGACAAGCCCTGTTATTCATGCTCCAGACCAACACTGGACCATGGGCCCTGGGTTTCCATGTGAGGTTCTTGGAACCTTCCTCCTTGGAGGGCTTCACTCAGGGTAGTGGGCCTAGTACACTGCACCCCACTGTCTGCCCTAGGGAAAGAGCCGTGGGCAGCAGAGGGCCAATTAGTAGGTGGTATTTGTTTTGTCATCTGGTCCTTCTTGATAACTCCCATGCTGGTTATGTCTAAGGAATTTAGAAGGGAAACCTGTTGGTAAACCCTGGCTAGCTCCATGACCTGCGACTATGCTGTGTGCAAGGGAAGCTGAGGCTTCTTGAAGAGGTAGGTGGTGCTGCCGAGAAAGCAGGTGACTTCATGCTTTTCTCAGGATTCTGGTTGGTTCATCTCTCAGTTCTTCCTACGATGTTTCTCAGTCCTTCCCTAAAAATTATCTTATAAAGTTTTTTTTTTTAAAGCTTTGTGTTGTAAAAGTATATTCACTGGAATACAAACCGAGCCCACTTCATTTTGGACAGCGAGTTGCCAAGCATGCTGGGTGCCCAGGAGGCATCGCTCCAGGACGAAGGCTTTTAGATTTAAACTAGGGAAAGTCCTTGGCAAGCCAGAACATTTGGGACCCCAAATTAGGGCACAAATTGGCAGGAAATAGTGGGAAAGATACCATGCAACGCAGGGGACTACAGAAAATCAGGAGTCGTGCTTCTGGTCACATGGAGGAGTGTTCTTGTAAGTTGAGAGAAAATCATGAATTTCTTTAGGAAAACATAAGCTGGAGTGTTAAATGAAAACCAGTGGAACAAAGACAATTTGAGGGCCGTGATGATATTGTGGGGTAGGCAAGTAAAGATGAAAATCGCTGAGACCTGCATTTCCCTCTTAGGCTCCATTTATTGAGTGTATCTGTATTTCATGAATTTGTCAAATATGATTTAAGACTATGTTTGTTTTTGTCTGTACCGACTGTGGGCTCCAGGAGTCGTTTTGGTATGAGCTCTTCTTCTAAGCTCTTGGCTTGGCATGTCAACAGAGAGTATGGGGTTGCCGGCATCTGCAAACAGGTTCTTGCCAGGTCATGATAATATTGCAGAAGTTGTGTAGGTGCCAGGAACAGGGGCCATGGTAGGAAGATTCTACCGGGCAAGTGCGAGCTTGTTCAAGGTTTAGAAAGAGGGCTTATGAAATATGGGAGGCTCTGATTTTCAAGTTCACCCTCTGATGTGGGCCTGCCCCTCTTCTGCAGCACCTAGGGGCAGGGTAGACCCCACAGCCAAAGAAGGGTAACAGGACAAGGGGAGAGCCAGAGCTGAGGCAGACTCTCTAGCTAACAGAGCCGAGTTCGCGTCTCTTCCACTCTGAATGTCAGCCAGTGATGGTTTAGTACCATCAACCTGCTGGTCATGTGTTTTTACTGTGGCTTTGGACAGGATGACAAAAGGGTTGCTTTTCTGGTAAACTGTTGTTGGCTGAGAGAAGTATGATATAAATGGGATTTGGTTTGTAAATATGTGACAGAAGCCTAAAAGAACAAGCAGAAATAAAACTCTATGTGTGTAAAGCCTGTGTGTGCAAAATGTTGGAGATGTTGGGGGTGAAGTCTACCTGAGAAGGTGAGTCCAGGGTGGGTGGGTGGAGACAGGGAACAGGGGCTGGGCATTCGGTGTTGGAACCCTGGATTCCTAGGCAGAGCCAGCCTGGGACCTCTCCTAGCCAACCTTGTGCATCTGGCAGGAAGAGATGCTCACCAAAAGATTAGTGAGTGTGCCAGGGCCTGCTCCACACCAAGCAAGCACTGGGAGTGCCGGGCGTGACCTGTGTCTCAGGATCGCTCCAGGTAACTCTTCTGTCTGTAGCTGCTGTTCCCTCTGAGCTGTTGATTTTGGAAGCTGCATCTCTGTACCACTAGATTGCTTCACATAATCTTGAGCCCTTCCCAGCAGATAACATTCTTGTGGGGTGACAGCGATCCTCAGGCTCACTTGGTAGCTTCAGTTTCAGCTCTGACGGTGCACAGTTGAGGACACCAGAGTGCTACACACACCAGAGATTGGCTTGAGAGACAGCCATGTGCCACCCAACACCTGTGGGCCAACTTGTCTTTAGAGGCCTGGTATGCAGTGAATTCATTTCACATTATTTGATGTTCAGAATGGGTGTCACCTACTCTCCTGGGTCTAAAAATTAATGGTCTGTAGCTCAGGGACTTCCCTCCCTTAGTCACAGCCTGCTGTGCTGCTACCTGGTGAGCAGATGGGACTTGTGCTGAGCCCTCAGGCCCTTGGGCTCAGGCTGCTACAGGCCAGGTGAGAAAGTGAATTCCTCAAATGCTCCTGCCTCCAGCATGGTAGGAATTTGAAGCTGCAGGCCAGGCCGGGAATGCTGGGCACAGGGAGGTAGGCAAGCTGTAGGCAAAGCAGGCAGGGGCTTGTTTCAGCCCTGTCTAAACAGGCAAGGGGTCTGGGCAGCCAGTGAGGATAGGGACTGAGTGACCAGGCAGACAGGTAGCAGCCTGCCTGTAAGAGTGACTATGGCAGCTTCTTCCTGACTCTGGGATATCTCCTTCAGAGCACAGGATGGGAAGTTTACTTGAAATCACTGAGAGCAGAGACCCTTGCAAGAGGACCACTCCAGGAGAGGCCAAACCATGGGACCAACCAGGTGGGGAATTGTCCTTCCTGAAGACAGTATAGCTGCTGACCTCCATGCTGACTGACTGTTTCAAGGGCTGCAAGACCACAGATGTACCTACGGACCTATATAAGTTGTTTGCTGCTGGACTAGGACGTCTGGCTAGTTGTCACACTGGCAGCTGCAAAGACCTTACAAGGAGGCTTTCTCCACACAACACAGAGCGTCACTGTGCAACCGCACTGAGAAAGGAAATAAAACGCTTCGCGCTAAAACTAAATTCCTTCTTTTCTTGTTAAAAAATATCAAAACCTTCCACGTGTCCCTGAAAGTGCTGTTGATCTGAGCTCTACCTCAGGCACTATGGGGAGGCAATTCTATTCTCCAGGTGTGGGGGTTTCTGGGGCCAAAGAGCCCAACTTCTGCTCCCTACTTTGTTTTTGACCACGGGAGGCTATCAGCTTCTTGAATGTCTCTGACCCTTATGTAAAGTGTGTGTGTGTGTGTGTGTGTGTATATATACGTATATATATACATATATACACACACACACACACACATACCCTTGGGTTACCTTATGTCGCTTTCCTCTTTCCAAATAACTGAGTTTGTATGAGCTAAGTCATGCAGATGTGAAGTGCTAAGACTACCCATGGGGGAGGGCAGGTTGGAGGGCACCCAGGTAGGCGGAAGATGCAGCTGTGTGGAAGTGAGTAGGGCTGCGTAGTGAGGAGGCATGGAGACGCAGGTGTAGACAGCCCAGGTGTGTAAGGTCTAGGTATGCAGAACAGCCAGTGTGTGGGGCCTAGTGTGGAGGGCTCAGTATGTGCCAGGAGTTAGGAGCAGGGACCCTACCTGCACTGCCCAGAGACACCTTCGCTGAGCAGGACCGCCAGCGACATCTCCACGGCAAGGTGACACGCGGCTTTTCCTGCATCTCCTGTGACGGGTCTACTTCCTCTTCTCTGTCATGTCTCCCGCCTTCTCTTTTAGACTCTTTCCCTTCTTCTTTATCCCTTTATCTAGAGATTTAAAATTTTTTTAAATTTGTACTTATTTTTATATTGAAGGAAAAAGAGGAAAATTTTAGTTTTTTTAACTTACATACAAAATAGTTTCATTGCAAATGCTTTGCAATATATTAAAAATTAATATTTATTAAAAGGTTCTTAAGTTAATGACAAAAGATCATCTTTGTTTAACTGTGCCACAGACATCTATTAAGAGAGGTGAAGATAGTCTAGGAAGTTCAGGTTTTAAAACGGGTTTCATCTGCTAGAAAGATTCCCAAACATGGTCCCACTGAGATGCTGCCCTAGTGTTAGGACTTGAATTCTCTTTCTTCCTGTAATTATGTCTTTTATTTTTTGAGATTAGAATGCAATTACTCCATTTCCCCTTCTCGTTTTTCCCTCTAAACCTTCCCACATGCCCTTCTTGGTCTTTTTCAAATTCATGGCCTCTTTTTGCATTTTTGCTTTCAATAGATAGATAAATAACTATATACATACTTATAACACAACACACACACACACCACACTCACACACACCACACACATACACACCACACACATCATACACATACCACACCACATACACACATCACACACACACCACACCACACACACCACACACACCACACACACCACACACACCACATACACCACACAAACACACAACACACCACACACACCATACACACACCACACACACACACACACACACACTCACCACACACATCACACACCACACACCACACACAAACACACCACATACCACACACACACCATACACACATACACGCACACTCACCACACCACACACACACACACACACACACCATACACACACACACACACCACACCACACACGCACACACACAGCACACACACATGCACACACTACACACACACACAGACATATACACATACACAACACACACACATACACACACACCACACACACACACACATGCACACACTACACACACACACACACACACGCACACACTACACACACACAGACATATACACATACACAACACACACACACATACACACACACCACACACACACACACACACATGCACACACTACACACACACACAGACATATACACATACACAACACACACACACATACACACACACCACACACACACACATGCACACACTACACACACATACACACACACGCACACACGCACACACTACACACACACACAGACATATACACATACACAACACACACACACATACACACACACCACACCACACACACACACACATGCACACACTACACACACACACACACACACATACACACACACCACACACGCACACACACCACATATTCCTACATATACAAGTACAACCTGCTCAGTCTGTATAATGTTACTTGTATATAAATCTTCAGGGATGACCTGGTTTTGGATAACCAGTCAGTGTGCTCTTCCTATTTCTACTCCTGTCAGAATTCCTTAGTTGCCTGTAGCTCTTCATGTAGGCTCAGGCCTCCTGGGCTTCTCCTGTGCATACATACCCCAACCTCATCTATGTTCATATGTCCATTGCTGTGATATTACCAGTGTAGCTTCTGACATTCCTGGTAGACAAAATAGAGATTTGTTTTTAAAACAAGATTGTTCTTTATCATAAGTCATGTTATTAGCAATAACATTAGGTCTGACATAAATGTTGAGACAATTCTTGGGTACAGTCCTCCCACGTAGATCTAACTCTGTTTTTAGAAAAACAACAGCAAGAACAACAACAACAAACCTTTGTTTTTACTGGTAGCTTCGTTGGGCTGTTGGCTCTACCCATAAGAAGCTTATCCTGGTGTTGGTTAACCTGGAGACAGCAAGAGCACAAGGTAACTGGAACTTGAGAAGGGGAAGCCCAGGACCCCAGCTGAGTAGAGAAGATGAATGGAAGGTGGGTGGACATGCAGGCCACTCCATGGCACTGAAGGTGAGGGACCCCTGAGGTGCCCGTCTGCATGCTTAGTAGGCAGGGAGCAGGTGGCCAGGGCTGTGCCCCATGGAGGGCTGTGCTTGTTTATAGACAAACAGCCCTGGCACCTGTGCAGCCCAAGCAAGGCTTCATTAAACACAGTTTCTGCCTCAGATCATTAATTTGTTTTAATTAGGTGTCCATGGGTCCAAGGGGTTGAGGGGCTCTCGGTGGATGGAATGCAGGCAGGCTGTGGTTCCCAGCTGGGCCTGGCTGGAAGGTGAGGCATTGTTGCAGACAGGAAAGGGAGCCTCCAGGAGGTGGGGTGACCCTTGCCCTTAGGGTTGGATCCTTCTCTGCTGACAACAGCACTGACTGCCTTGGGGTGGGACCTGGCAGGGGTCCCAGGCTGTCAGCTGTGTATTCTCCGCCACCAGCCTCTCATTAACCCTAAGCAACATTTTCTGTCTTGATCATTGCTTAATGAGCTTGGGTGCCTGTGGGCCCATCATTGCCTGGCCCTTGGCAGGATTTTCTTTTTTTTGCTGTCAGAAAGGAGGCTGTTGCTGGAGGTCTGTGAGTTCTAGGCTCGAAAACACTTGTGGGGACATGAATTTAAAACCTTGCCGTCTTTCCTCTCTATGACGATGTGGGGTGAGAAACACCCTGGCTCATAGGCAACTCATGATTTGGGGAATTATTAACTTTAAATTGTGTATGGGGGGTCATACAAATTCCACCTACCAGTTTTGAATGAACTATATTTGCCTCCGTTTTTATTGTGGTAACATACATGTAACAAAATTTGCCATCTTAACCACCACTCAAGTGGGCATCAAGAGCTACACTTTGCTCTCTCTTCCTGACATTATTAGTGTGGAAGACACATGACATCTGACCTCTGCTGACCATGGCGTGAAGTTCATAGTTTCACTAACTGCATCTCTCCATGGCCTCTGCGGTCTGCCGGACAAGCTTGCTTCTCTTGGTCTGGAACTCACTAACTGGAATCCTTTCTCTTTATTCTGTACTGTTGTGTAGTGGAGAGAGTTCTACATGTTTATCCTCACTCTCTGGATCTGAGCTCTGGATAGGTAGTCCTGTTGTGGTCCCTGGTTTGCAGCGTGCATCTCATGGGCCTTTCTTGCATGTGACAGTCTCTGCCACCCTTCTGCGCTGCTTCACTTCGACTTTCAGTCTTTGTCTTACGTTTGTTAATCTTCAGCATGTGTTGGGCTAAGAAGCTGCAGTGATCTTCCACGGCCAAGTCCACATTGGGAACACTTAAAGTGCACTATTGATTTAATGCTTTTTTTTTTAAAAACTGCTTTTTATTTTCCCGGTTGTTGCGAGTCTAGTTTTGTTCATAAGACAACAGTGAGTTTTCAACATGATCAGTTTTACTTGTGGTCATTGCTGGCCTTCCCTTTCTGGGCTATGCCTCTGGAACCAGTCCCTGTGCTGTGCCACCCCAGGCTTGATGGTCGCACCCACCATCTATCTGGTATTTAATCTACAAATCTTTGCACGAGCTCTGTGAGGCGGCTCCCTTGTCTGCATCTGTTTGCCACATTGGGTGACCTTCTCACCCTGGCTCGGGTGGCCCAGAACCAGGACGTTCTTCACCCAGCTTTGCTGTTGATCTAAAGTCGCTGCTTCCTCTCCATCTTCACATGTTCACACTATGTTAGTAGGTCCTTAGATACCCACATGGCACATGGTGGGTTGCCACACTAAAATCAGCCTCTGCCAAATTAGAATTTGTGATTTATGGGAGGTACCAGGTAGTTACATAAACATATCTAAAGCACAGCTGTGGAAGCATCCTAGTGAAGCATTTGGTGATGGAGAAGAAGGGTCAAAAAGGGAACAGCATATGCAGAGGCCTGGGAAGGAGAAGGTATAGTAAGAACAGGCCCAAAGAAGGCATGGGCTGCGGTTAGAGGCATGTGGGATGATCTGGGAGGGAAGGCAGGGGGCCATAGGGGAACAGGGGTGAAGATATTTTTGGTTCTTTATAGTCTCTGTTACAAAGGGCCAAGATGGAGATGGCTTCACAGGGCTGAGGGCTGTGTGGCTATGTTAGAGGGGTGTCTGTGTTAGAGGGGTGTCTGTGTTAGAGGGGTCTCTGTGTTAGAGGGGTGTCTGTGTTAGAGGGGTCTCTGTGTTAGAGGAGTGTCTGTGTTAGAGGAGTTTCTGTGTTAGAGGAGGGTCTGTGTTAGAGGGGTGTCTGTGCTAGAGGGGTATCTGTGTTAGAGGGGTGTCTGTGTTAGAGGAGGGTCTGTGTTAGAGGGGTATCTGTGTTAGAGGAGAGTCTGTGTTAGAGGGGTGTCTGTGTTAGAGGAGGGTCTGTGCTAGAGGAGGGTCTGTGTTAGAGGGGTGTCTGTGTTAGAGGGGTATCTATGTTAGAGGGGTGTCTGTGCTAGAGGGGTGTCTGTGTTAGAGGGGTATCTGTGTTAGAGGGGTGTCTGTGCTAGAGGGGTGTCTGTGTTAGAGGAGTGTCTGTGCTAGAGGGGTGTCTGTGTTAGAGGAGTGTCTGTGTTAGAGGGGTGTCTGTGTTAGAGGAGGGTCTGTGTTAGAGGGGTGTCTGTGTTAGAGGGGTATCTGTGTTAGAGGGGTGTCTGTGTTAGAGGGATATCTGTGTTAGAGGGGTGTCTGTGTTAGAGGAGGATCTGTGTTAGAGGGGTGTCTGTGTTAGAGGGGTATCTGTGTTAGAGGGGTGTCTGTGTTAGAGGAGGGTCTGTGTTAGAGGGGTGTCTGTGTTAGAGGAGGGTCTGTGTTAGAGGAGTGTCTGTGTTAGAGGGGTGTCTGTGTTAGAGGAGTGTCTGTGTTAGAGGGGTGTCTGTGTTAGAGGGGTGTCTGTGTTAGAGGAGGGTCTATGTTAGAGGAGTGTCTGTGTTAGAGGAGGGTCTGTGCTAGAGGAGTGTCTGTGTTAGAGGGAGTGTCTGTGTTAGAGGGGTGTCTGTGTTAGAGGAGTGTCTGTGTTAGAGGGGTGTCTGTGTTAGAGGGGTGTCTGTGTTAGAGGAGGGTCTGTGTTAGAGGGGTGTCTGTGTTAGAGGAGGGGCTGTGCTAGAGGAGGGTCTGTGTTAGAGGGGTGTCTGTGTTAGAGGAGGGTCTGTGTTAGAGCGGTGTCTGTGTTAGAGGGGTATCTGTGTTAGAGGGGTGTCTGTGTTAGAGGAGGGTCTGTGTTAGAAGAGTGTCTGTGTTAGAGGGGTGTCTGTGTTAGAGGGGTGTCTGTGTTAGAGGAGGGTCTGTGCTAGAGGAGGGTCTGTGTTAGAGGGGTGTCTGTGTTAGAGGAGGGGCTGTGCTAGAGGAGGGTCTGTGTTAGAGGGGTGTCTGTGTTAGAGGAGGGTCTGTGTTAGAGGGGTGTCTGTGTAGGAGGCTCATTCTCTTTCATATGACACTGGCTATTCTCAAACTTACCATGCTTCAGTTCTGAGGTCTGTTAAGCAAGCCCCCTCCAGTATGGAGCAGAGGCAAGGGGACAGGACTGGTCTCTGGTTAGCTGACTCCAGCAGGGTTCATCCTCAAGACTCTGGACAGGTAAGAGTCAGCTTTAGGGTGTGGTCTTAGAAGACCTGATGCTGAGACCACAGACTGGCCATGACACACTAAATATAAAGGACAAGAGGAGAGATTGATTTGTACATTATCTTGGCTTGTAAAGTGAATTTTACATTAAAAATTCATCCTTAAAAGCAGGGCATGATGAATGCCCTGCAGAATTTCTGTAATTCTAGGGCTTAGGTGGCTAAGACAAGAAGGTCATGAGTTTGAGGCTACACGAGCTGTAAAGAGGTCTTTTCCCAGGTGCTGAAGGGAAGACAGGTCCCCGCATACAGAGCCCATCCATGAGCTGTAAAGAGGTCTTTTCCTAGGTGCTGAAGGGAAGACAGGTTCCCTGCATACAGAGCCTATCCATGAGCTGTAAAGAGGTCTTTTCCTAGGTGCAGAAGGGAAGACAGGTTCCCCCGCATACAGAGCCTATCCATGAGCTGTAAAGAGTCTTTTCCTAGGTGCAGAAGGGAAGACAGGTTCCCTGCATACAGAGCCTATCCATGAGCTGTAAAGAGTCTTTTCCTAGGTGCAGAAGGGAAGACAGGTTCCCCCGCATACAGAGCCTATCCATGAGCTGTAAAGAGTCTTTTCCTAGGTGCAGAAGGGAAGACAGGTTCCCTGCATACAGAGCCTATCCATGAGCTGTAAAGAGGTCTTTTCCTAGGTGCAGAAGGGAAGACAGGTTCCCCCGCATACAGAGCCTATCCATGAGCTGTAAAGAGGTCTTTTCCTAGGTGCAGAAGGGAAGACAGGTTCCCTGCATACAGAGCCTATCCATGAGCTGTAAAGAGGTCTTTTCCTAGGTGCAGAAGGGAAGACAGGTTCCCCCGCATACAGAGCCTATCCATGAGCTGTAAAGAGTCTTTTCCTAGGTGCAGAAGGGAAGACAGGTTCCCTGCATACAGAGCCTATCCATGAGCTGTAAAGAGGTCTTTTCCTAGGTGCAGAAGGGAAGACAGGTTCCCTGCATACAGAGCCTATCCATGAGCTGTAAAGAGGTCTTTTCCTAGGTGCAGAAGGGAAGACAGGTTCCCTGCATACAGAGCCTATCCATGAGCTGTAAAGAGGTCTTTTCCTAGGTGCAGAAGGGAAGACAGGTTCCCTGCATACAGAGCCTATCCATGAGCTGTAAAGAGGTCTTTTCCTAGGTGCAGAAGGGAAGACAGGTTCCCACATACAGAGCCTACCTTACTTTGCAGTATTCCTCAGTGTCTTTCTCTAAGGTGGGACTCATGCCAGTCTTGGTAAAAGTCAGTCGAAGGCACGCACTTGACCCAAGCAACTTGAGGTGAAGAGAGGAATCTCCCACTGCTGAGCACTGCTACCTTAGCATGGCTCTGACACTCCATGTCTGCCATTTGAGAGCTAACCTGGGCAGAAGATACTTCCATTTTCACACTCTCCGCCTGTCCTCTCGTGCCCCTCCCCCACATCTGCATTGCACCCATTCACTAGAACCTACAGAGTCCACTTTCTATACAACATAAGTGAATGGCCTGACCTCTCTGGGGACCCCCCTTTTCCTTGTGTGGCACCTCTTTGGCCTGCTGTATGCCTGCTCTGGGCCAGGTATGCTATGGGCCATTTTAATGGTACCTCTCCAGCATGGTTCCAAGTAGACTTCCCTGTGTATCCCCGGACCCCCTTTCTGGGTACTCTCTCCTGCTTGCCTGTACCAACCTCATATGCTGGGAATAGTGTGAGCAGCTTGCCCTTTTGTGCATGTGGCTTGTGCTCTCAACTCCCCAAATTCCTGTCTCCTCAAGGACAGACATTGAGTTCCACTTAGACTCTGGAGTTCTCCGTTCTGGAGTTCTATGGGCACACAAGAAGAACCTTGCTGGCACCTGTCTTCCACAGAGGCTCTTATGTCATCACACATTCAACTTGTGTGCACTGATTAAATGAAAGGTTGCCACTTGAGTAATAATGAGCCTACATGTAGTGAAGACTATGATCCTAGGAAGGGAAGGGACAGACAAACTCCACACCCAGTCTTTGGGAGATGTTGCTTTTCCCTAGGATGTCGGGGTACCAGGAAGGCCTACTTGTTCCCAGCTGGGCTGGAGATATCCTCACACTCAGTCTCTCCAAGAATTTTATTTTCTACCCATGACACAGACCAACTGTCAGCAAAGATCTTCTTGTGGACTAGCAAGCCCACCATTGCCTTGTACAGCAGATCCTATGCACCTGAGCTGTCACTAGCCAGACTGGGCTAGGCTTTCTGTGGTTTCCAAGTGTGGTGATAGCAAAGGAATCCACCCCCAGGTTTCCTCTGGGCCTTAACCTATTAGCAGGGACTAACTGTTGTAGTAAGCTGCTGTGGCAGCTCAAGAAACAGGACAAGGAGGCATATTCATATCTGCAAGGTCTGCCAGACCTCAGCAGAGGGAACCACCATCCTGGCTAGTGCCATACTGGATCAACAGTAGAACTCCAAGTGTCTGAGCTCAGGTGTTTTATTGATTCAGAACTCTTTAGGTATTCTACTGACATCACGTGCAGATCATTAGCAATTAAACATCCCCCACAGAAACCTAACACCTGCAGACAATACAAAGTGCCAAGACCTAGCTTAGCCCCTCACCCAACAGTGCATAAAACATTTTATACATAACTAAAAGTAAGCTTCCACAACAACTAATCTATCTTCAAGATCCTTTTCAGATCTGCTTGCTGTTCAGGATCTCAGGATGGAAATTTCAAAAGCCACATGTCTTCAGTACCATGGTGGAGACAGCTTCTACCAAGTTTGGCTGCTGATTTTGGATCAGGAAAGCTCGCACAGAGGAATGTCAATTTTCTTCAGCTACCCTAATCTTCAGGCAGGAACTCTAGGATGCAGACATCCTTGGCATGGGGTTTCATTTTGGGAACGTTCTTGTCATTTGCTTGCAAATTGCTGGATGGATGGTCCCAGACCTTTGAGAAACAGGCAATGGCCCAGGCTGTACCAGTATACCTGGAAAGTGTGTGTGTGCATAGAGGACTGACAGATATCTATGTCACATACAGTGTCCCTGGAGTCTTGGCCATCTCACCGCAAACACAGGGGTGTCTGTGATAAGGTGTTGCCCTGTCAGCTAGCAGGGAGGCTGTGCCCTCAGAACTTGCCAGAGCGCATGAGACTTACCCAGCAGCCATGTACCCTGCCCCTTCCTATAGCCTGCCTTCCTCAATACTGGAAGAACCCTTTGGACATTCTTCATTCATAGGCAGATGTCTTCTTATTTACAAGCCTGACTGTGAAGGGACCTCACCACTCTGGGGAAGTACTTGGAGGAACCCAATGTTGGCTGAGGCCAGCATTCTGTCACCACATAGTATCCGTGACATGTTTATTGTGGCATCCTATCAAGGACTCTGCCAGCATTCAGATACTGTCTTTCTTGGGGACATTTTAATAATATCTTCACAGTATCAGTGACTCTTTTCCCCTATCTCCAGCCTAAAAGACCTGGCACCATAAAAGGAAGCAAGTTTGGAGCTGATCCACAACTAGTCACCAGCACAGAGGTTCTGGACTAGTGGTCTACCCTGGAGAATTCTGTCTCCCTGGAGGGCCTTGTTTCAGCATTTCCATGTTCTTGTCATGAACAAAGACCACAGGAAACCGAAAAGGGTGGTGATGTGACCTGTGGAAGACTAGGAGGTGTTTTCAGGGCAGCTCAGGATCCTTTTGGAAAAGGATGGTATATTTGATCAAAATTACACTAACCTTGGGGTCCTGTTACAGGACTAGCAGCTGAATCTTCCCCAGAGATTTGAGCAGTCAGACATCCACCTGCAAGTGGGTGCCTGGAGATGACGAACCTGATCCTTGCTCCTCCTGGAACACAGAGAAGAGAGGCAGGCAATTGGGAAGTATCTGCCTTGTCTTTGTAGAGCCCGGAGTCTTCAGGCTCCCTGATGTGTACAGGCTAGGAATATGGCCTCTTCTGCCAAGCAAAGGCTTCAAATGGGTGCCATACCTGTGACCCCTCAAGCTGCCTTCCAATGAAAAAAAACTCTGCTAGGCTAGCCCCTTGTCCAAACAGGGAGGCTTTCCCCATTCACAAGTCTGGCGACATTCAGAATAGAAAACACATAGATGACAGCTTGGTTTCGATAAATCTCATTAGCCCAGTTGAGTTGGGAGCCGGGGGCTGACTCTAGACGAGAGTCACAGGGTCTCTTACCGCTGTTTCACTGCCCTGCTGTGGCTGCTGGTGCCTCGGGGGTAGCTTCCAGGGCTGTGCAGGTGGTTTACAAGCCCTGCCTTGCTCCTCATCCTGGGGCTCCCAGAGCCCTGCCTGATCCCTTCCATACCCAGGTGAACCTGCAGAGGCCCCTCTGATTGTGATCCTTTTTTTGTTTGTTTTGTTTTTTGAGACAGAGGTTTCTCTGTTGTAACTCTGGCTGTGCTGGAACTGAACTCACAGAGATCCATCCGCCTCTGCCTTCAGTCTCTGCTGGGATTAAAGGCGTGCACCACCACTACCTGGCTGGTTGTGAGCCTTTTGGAGGAGTTGAGCCTGGCACAGTGAAAAGGGCTCTAGGGAGAAGCCTGTGGGCAAAGGGGACGCAAGTTTTCTTCACAATGTGTAGGTGAGCGGGGAGAAAGGGTAGATCTGTTCCACTCGGGCTCTGGGCTGGCTTATCAACCAATCACATTTGGAAAAACTTCAAGACCCTACAGTGCAGCAGAGCTGTGTGATGCATATCAATCAGTACAACTCTTCCTGGTCTCCCTAGAGACTATATGGCTGTCTGGCCATTAGCAAGGACAATGGCAGAGGGTCAGGTGTGAGCTGCAGATCAGGGAGAGGTTTATCTCCTGTACATGTTTTCTGTTTGTTTGTTTGCTTTGTTTTTTTTTTTAAATCCTATTACTTTAAAATATCATTCTTAAGTTCTGCTAATTAAAGTGTAGCAAGATTGGCTGGCTCTTTAAGTTCAAGTTGTTCAGCCATGTCTTCTTTACCACATTAGTGATTTAAACACCTGACTGTTTATGGCTGAACACAGGAGAAAGGTGACTGATCTTCCAGAGATTGAGTTCCTGCTTCCCAGGGAGTGGCTACCGAGTAGCTCTGATGCTCTCTGTGCTCCTGCTCCTAGAACATCTCTGGGCTGCTGTGCCTGGACCAGATCCCTCTGCTGGCTCTAATCTGGCTGAGGCAAATCCTAGGGATAGGGTCTTGGAAGGCCGGACACTTGCCTCCTCTGGAGTCAGCATTCCTGGGATAGAAGAAGCAGGGATCTGGTTGTGATTTCTTTAGGAAGTCCATCTTTGAGGTTGGCTTTGCTTCTCCATATCCTTAGAGTCCAGAATGTCTTTTCCTTATTTCAGAAGTTTGATGAGAAAGAGAACCTAGTATACGGTCTTTTCTGTAGTCTTAAAATTGGATGTGTTTCTGTGGCTCTAAAGTATAGCTGACATGCTGTAATCTTATAAAGAAGAAGATCATGTCTTAGTAAAAACAGAGAGTGTTTCTAAGGGGGAAGTTCTACTTTGAAGATATTGATAACAGATCCATTGTGTGCTGATTTGTATAAATTCACATCATGACAGCTGATTGACTATAAAATTATTCTCTTGAGAGATGGCCCTTTGGAGGAAGATTCCAATCCAGTGATGTGATTCATAACTGCAGAGTGTTTGTGAAGGGGGTCTCACATTTCTTGACATTTTGTTCCAATTGCGAGATATACATTATAGTAATTTTAGTCAGTTGGTTTGCCTAATGGATTTAATCACAAGAATTAAAAACTAAGAATGCAAAATTGGATGTGGCAAGACCGACATTGCTAACAAGTGCCAAGAACACATATTTGTCTAGTGAGTGCACAGGCCACACCTGGGAAGCGGTTTGAGTCACACAGCATGGTTCTGGTGCCTTTCTCTCACTGTTCCTTGAGCTGGAGACCAAGCCTTGGCCACATAGCTGGGCATGGCGGTGCCTGCCTGCAACCCCAGCACTCAGGAGCTAGATGCCGGAAAACCAGGAGTTCAAAGTCAACCTTGGCTATGTATTGAGTCTAACTGAGGTTACAAGTGACTATGCTTCAAAGAGAGAGAGAGAAGGAGGAGAGAGAAAAGAAGAGAAGAAACGGGAGTAGAAGAGGGGAAAAGGAAGGGCTAAAGGAGAGAGGTGCCGATCCTGACACGTGCTGTACCACGGCCTGCCTTGAGTAGTCTGAGGAGGCCTGGAAGAGCTGCCATGTATACTTATCTCAGACCCCAGAGGTACTTAACCATCTCCGGGTGTGTCCTGCAAAGACTAAAAGGAGAAGACTTGAGACCACACAATTCTAAAAGTGCTATAAGGTGGCCTGCTCTATGTAATCTTTTTACCCACAGGAAAGAAGAAACTGGACAAGACACAGGTCTAGAGAGGCCCAGCCCGTGGCAACTACACACACCTATGGCTACCAGTATTCCTTCCACTGCAACATCAAAGGAAGAAAATACAAGCTGTGTCTACTGGATGAGAGAAGGAAGATTTTAAACCTAAAAGAGACATCTGTGGGTAGGCTCAGGCCCTGGGACCTTCAGGAGACCTACCTGGTCACACTGCTCCTGTGCTCTGAGATGTGACAGCTCTGGCTGGCCCTGGTATTGGACATGCAGACAGCATGTGAGAGTGGCAGCTAGGAGGCAATGACAGCTTGCTGGTACCTTGCTGGTACCTTCCTTAGCAGGGAGGGTATTTGTGACTGAAGGTTCCTGAATGTGAACCCCAAGGGATGAGAACTCTGAATTTGATTCTCCTCATTTCCCCCATTTTACATGATATCTACAGTGCCTCTGTCTGGGTCCAGCATCCTGATCTCATCTAGCCCATCTTAGATTTGGTTCCTGTCCACTTGGGTTGTGAAATCTCACTCCGATCATCTGAATGGGTGATGTGTGCTCTCAGTCGATTATATGAACTTGGAATGGTCCTGCTTTTAGATAACGGGGGACAGGGGAAGAGTAAGGACCCTGCTAGACATGGAGAGGCAGCCAGAGTGAAATTACTGCACATTTGTTTCCTATCGGGCAAACCCTCCCCGCTGCTTCATTTCTGAGCTCTATAATTAAGTCCTTGTAGCTCTTTGATCAGCAATAATAGCTGTTTACAACAGGCGAGGCGTGGCTGTACTGAGTGGCTGAGTGGGCGGCTCCCACCACACACTAGTACCAGCTGCAGCTCAGGACCGAGTCAGACACGGAAGCATCCTGCCTTCGCTATTTCTCAACAGCTTCCCTCAAACGTCGCTCCTCCACTGACCTCAGGTTCTTGGGCAAAGCAAGAATGAGCTAGCTAGAATATGACCTATGACCTCCTTACTGGAGACAATGTCACACTGTCTATGGAAAAGAGGAGGGAAAGAGTCTGAGGGACATCCTCCTGCCTGGCCCTGAGCTCCTTTAAGAGTTAAAGACTTCAGAGTCATTATTCACACATAGGGTGTGGGTGTGTTGCTGCTGAGGCCACTGAAGGACCATGGTCAGGTACCTCTAGGATCTGCTGGCTGCTGATGCAAACTGGTTCAGAGACATCTAGTCAGAGTCCTAGGACTGATTCCCTACTCTCTGCAGACTCTGCTGCTGCCCTCCCCCCACTCCCAGAGTCCTCGTGAACCCAGTGGCTGGTGACCTCAGGGAATGGGGCACCTTCAGCAGGACCGCACAGGTACAGCCATGTCTCTGGAAATTGAAAGTTGCCCCATCTACCTTCCAGTCACTTTCAGAGGTCATTTCTGCTTTCGGAAAATGATTCAGACACAACGGTACATACTTGTAATCCAAGCACTCTGGAAGCTGAGGCAGGAGGTTCACAAGTTGTAAACTAGCTTGGAAATCTTACTTTAAAAAAAAACAAAACAAGAACAATAACAAACAAAGAAATAAAAAAACACCCATCAAATAATGAAAAACAGAGACTGGTCTTCATCAGCCATGGAGCGTTCAGGGGAGGTACATGGGCCAGGTCTTCAGTTTGCTGCCTCTGGTTTTAACATTGGCTTCAGGAAAGTGTAGTTAGGACTCCCATGTAGCAGGTCAGTTTATTTGTTGATTATTTTTTAAAAAATATTTAAATTTTATTTTATATGTTTTGGTGTGAGGGTGTCAGGTCCCATGGAACTGGAGCTACAGACAGTTGTGAGTTGCCATGTGGCTGCTGGGATTTGAACCTGGGTCCTCTGGAAGAGCAGCCAGGTCTCTTAACCACTGAGTCATCTCTCCAGTCCCTATTTGTTGGTTCTTGAGCATGAAACTCAGTGGGAGGAAGCTGCTTCCAGGTCCTGTGGGAGCTCCGTTCAGTCTAGGAAGCCATGTTCATGGAGACCAGGGATTCAGTGGCTACAGAACAGGGCTTGTTTCCCTTTGGTGCTGCTCACTGGCAAGTTCCTAGTCACCATTGGCCCATCTTTCTATAACCTTGGGTCAGTTAGCTTCAGCAGCTGGCAGTCTGTGTGGAGACCCTCAACCATGGCCCTTGTATTAGCCGCTTTCTGTTCCTGTGACTAAACACCATGATCTAGGCAACTTAGGAAGAGGGAGTTTATTTCGGCTTACAGTTCCAGAAGGATAAAAGAGTCCACAGTGCGGACTGTCGGCATGGTAACAAGCGGCAGGCGTGGCAGCAGAAACAGGAAACTGAGAATTCACCTCGTGAACCATGAGTATGAAGTAGAGAGAGCAAACTAGAAAGGGCAAGGAGTCTCTAAACTTTCAAAGCCTGCCTCCGGTGACATACTTCCTCCAACAAGGCTATACTTTCTAGCAACCCCCAAAACAGTGCCGCTAACTGGGGACCAGGTGTTCAAATATCTGAGCTAATGGGGGACAGTCTCATGCAAACCACTGCAGCCCTCCATGGCCTCATGCAGCAGCACAGACATCTCCTATGTGAGGATGAAGGCCCCAAGTCCCTGAAAAGGTATCTAGGCAGGTAGGGAGGGCATCTCAGAGTTTTTCTCCATTTCTCCTTCCTCCCTAAAGCTCTGATTGGTGGTTTTCTCTACCGTGAGATGCTATTGGCCTCCTTCCAGAAAGGGACATGATGACTGAGAGGTGTACTGAGGAAAGTCTCAAAGTCTAATGTCTTGCTTAGGGCTTGGCTGTCCTGGTCAAGCTACTCTGTCCTGGTCAGCTATGACCCAAGGCTGAGGTTGAATTCTCCCTTATGATGCCTGCGCATGCCACCAGATTTTCTTTAAAAGCAAGTAGTTTAGCCTGGCTCTCAGTGACCTAGCCCTTTAGGGAATCCTTCAACCTCAGCCCCAGGTTAAATTACACACAGAAGCAGCAGAGTGGAGTATTTTCAGTTAGTGAGAAAAGCAATTTGCAGGGTAGGAGACAGCACCTGGAAGGGTACTTTAAGCAAGGCCTGGTCAGTAATGCTTCTTCCTCCTTTCTCCTCCTGGCAATTACTATGTTCTCGGGAGAAACAGAGATGCATTCTTAAAAAAGTGAGAGTGCAAAGAAGCAAATGACTCACAGAAATAATTCTTACGGACATTCCACCGTGTACGGACCAGGAGGCTAAAGCTCTCCCTGGCTCCTGGTGCCCGACTGTCACAGGAGTCTCTGCATCTCCTTCCTTGCTTCTTGCTCTAGTCAGGCCTGGAGGCTGCTGCCCACTGCTCTGTGTTGCTGGTTTAAGCATCAGGCCCCTCCCTGCGTGCGGCTTTCTCTGTGCTCTTTTCTGGGCTCCATCCCAGAGGTTTCATCCTGTCCTCTGCCCTGACTGCCTTCACTGCAGTCATCTCTCACGGCCTCCATCTCTGAGCTCCCACATCACGCTACAGCTCATGGACTGCCTACGCCTCTGCTCACACAAGTTGTACTCTAAAGCTAAAATTATTCAGTCAAACTCCTAATCACCACCTCTCCAAATGTGCTTCTCCTGTGAATTGTTGCCAGGCACAACAGTCCACAAACACCCTCTGGTTAGTTAAGGGTATCTCTTCTGAAACACCTAAGAATGTGTGGCTCTCTATTTTTTTCCTGACGTGTCTTATATCAGCGGTTCTCAACCTGTGGGTTCATGACCCCTTTGGGGGTCAAACAACCCTTTCACAGGGGTCACCTAAGACCTCTGCATATCAGATATCCACATTACGGTTTATAACAGCAGCAAAATTACAGTTCTGAAGTAGCAATGAAAATAATTGTATTTTTGGTGGTCATCACAACATGAGGAATTGTATTAAAGAGTCATACAGCATTAGGAAGGGTGAGAACCACTGGTCTTAGAGATTTCTAACATGGCCTGAGAAGGACATCAATCACTGACCTTCAGTTCAGGGTCAAAGTGAGAAATGATCATAGTAATTAACTAGAGATGAACTAGCAGGGGTGTCACGGGCTGCAGTCTCTAGTGGACAGACAGGGCTATTTGAAGCTGCCCAGGATAAATGAGGGCAAAGATCCCTGGGAGCCTATCAAACAGCTGTTAGTTCCCATAAACAGGACCAATGAAGACTCAGACTTGTTGTCATGGCTACTTCCTGGAGGCCCAGAGCTAACAAAGTTCAATCATCTTTCAGCGGTCCAGCCCAGGTCTTGAGGGCAGGAAGCTCTGCCCTGTCCAGAAGGATCTGGAATCTAGAAGTGAGGTAGGAAGATTCACTTGGCACATCTGCTAAAAGCCCCTGGGCACCAAGGTACCTAGGGATGCACTGTAAGATCATTGGGTGGAACAATGACTCAGCAACTGGTGAATGGCCGGTGCCCTTGAAGTCCTGATGTGAAAGTCCAGACTTCAGAGCCTCAGGGTACTTCTCTATCCAGAGATGGGGTCATTGTGTGCCAATTATTCCAGATAAGATCACTGGGGAAATCTTAATCCAACATGGCTATCGTCCGTGGATAGAGTGAATTGGGACACTCAGGAAGACGGCGTGAAAGACTGGGGAAGAGAAAAGCCTGGCAGAGCCTGACCTTTGCTGCGACAGCACCTAGCACTGGGCACTGGGTCTCAGATTCCATCCCAGAACCAGAACAGGGAATGATCTCTATCTGTGGGACACCTGGTCTGTGGTGTTTTATGGCATCTCAGAAACCAGCGCACTACCTCACAGAAGCCCAGCTGACAGCTGTCTACTGACGAGGCTTTCGATATCTAATTATTATCTTTCAAAGGCTCAACAGTTCTCTGGGTGTAAAGGTTTTATGACTTCATAAACAACATGTCTGCAGCCCTTCGTCTGGCACCCAGCACAGGCTTCTCTTACGTTCACCTGTTTAGAAATGTGGTCACCGCAGACTACTAACTGTAGGTAAGCTGTAGAGGCAGTGCCACCTCAGTGTCTTAGTTAGGGTTTCTATTCCTGCGATGAAACACCATGACCAGAAAGCAACTTGGGAAGGGAAGGGTTTATTTGGCTTACACTTCTGCATCTGTTCATCACTGAAGGAAGTCAGGACAGAAACTCGAACAGGGCAGGAACCTGGAGGCAGGAGCTGATGCAGAGGCCATGGAGGGTTGTTTCTTACTGGCTTACTCCCCATAGCTTGCTCAGCCTGCTTTTTTATAGAATCCAGAACCATCATCCCAGGGGTGGCATCACCCACAATAAGCTGGACCCTCCCCCATCAATTACTAATTAAGAAAATGCCCTATAAGCTTGGTTGCAGCCTGATCATATGGGGGCATTTTCTTAATTGAGGCTCTCGCCACTCAGATGACTTTAGCTTGTGTCAAGTTGACATAAAACTATCCAGCATATCCAATAAGTCTGGAATTCTTACAGAAGTGGGAAATTGGACAGACAAAGAAGAAGGTAATGTTTTTACCTGCAACAGCAGAAGTGAATGAACTCAGGGAGCCCAGTCAAGACAGTTTGGGTACCAGAAGCTGCCCAGGGCTGGCAACTGGAAGTTAGATGCTGGCTAAATCCAGCAGGCAGCAGACCAGGGCGACAGACTTCCTTTTCTGCAGTCTGAGTGAGCTCAGCATTTTCTTCTCCAGGTGAAACACAGAAAAGTCAAGGCAGAAGGTGGACAGGTAAGTAGGGCTGGACTGCACCGGGGATTCTAAACTACATGCAGAATCATAACATTGGCTCTTCCTGCCCTGTTCACCCAGTCTCTCTCTGGGGGGAATTTATTCCTATAGATTGACCTTGGTCATGACCTCTCCAATGATGTCCTGTGGGCACTTGAGCTTGTCTCTCCCTGGTGAGCCCTTCTTTCCCTGCAGCTCCAATGCTGACATTTCTCTCTAGTCTTGGGGAAGTACTTGTGAGGGTGTGGGCTGCAGTACAGTAGTGATCCATCTGTGAACTTGAGAGGGGCTCTTTAAAAATTCATGACAACTGTGACCTCCTCTGGCTCCTGGGGGAGGGGGGCTCTGAGCTGAGGCCTGGCTGGTCCCCAAGAAGCCTCCTCTTTCCTTGAGCATCCCCTGTTCCTCACCTAGGTAGTGAAGGAAGGGGAGCAGGGTGACCACTGTAGGAGAGCAGATCCAGCCAGTGAGACAGCCAGCATCTTCGCGTCTCCCATGGGAAGAAAGAATGGCTTATACTAGCTGGCTTTTGTCTATGCATGGACCTAGGGATACTGAGGTTTGGGTGAATTATGTGGAGTATTAAAAACTAGTCTAGGCGTGTTGTGCCAGAAAGAAGTACTTCCTGGAAAAAGAAACTATGGGCAAACGTTCCCCATGCGATGCCAGGGTGGAGGAAGGCATCTTGTCCTCATGCTCCTTAAAGCTATGATGGGTTTAATGGCCTCTCCCTCCTGAGCTGGGTTGGCTCCCTCTGTCTTCTCTCCTTTGAGCTGTGATGGCTGCTTTGTAGCCTCTCTCCTGGTCTGTGATGGAGCCTCATGGCTTCTTTCTTCCCAGCCACGCCTTTTCACCGTGGATTCACACTGGGGAAGGTACCCTGCTCACGTAGTGAGATTCCAGGGCAGAGCCACTGGGGGGAGGGCAGAGCAGCCTTGTCTCGCGAGAGCCACTGACCGAGGCTGTACAAGGCTGTCCTGGGGATGGCTGAGGCAGACAAACCACAGTCTCTCCTGGGTTATTGCTAGAAGAAGCAAGAACAGATTCTCAAGCACTTGAACTTGTACTAACGCCATTTCCCTGTGACAGAAGTGTGTCTATGAGGGGATCAGAAGGTGGCCTGACTCATCTAGGGCCTGCTGTGTAACACTGTCACCAAGGCAACAAGAGAGTGACACATTTCCTGATGTTCTTAATTTGTGAACTCCCTCATCACTGTGAATTCAAACATGATAGCAAATCATAATTTTGTTTTGTTTTCTTGAGACAGGGTTTCATATATGCCAGACTAGCTTTAAATTGGCTACGGGCCCACGCATGACCTTGAACTTCAGATCTTCCTGCCTCTGCCTACTTCTGGAGTTCTGGGATTACAGGTATGTGCCCCCACTTCCAGTTTAGGTGGTGCTGGTGTTTGAACCTAGGACTTCACGAGTGCCAGACAAACACTCCAACAGTCGAGCCACACTCCCCATGCCTGTAATTTGTTGTTGCATATGCCGTTCTGTGGGCACTCACTCATTCTCACGCTGTCCCTTCTGAAAGACGACTTGATCTTGTTGTGACCCTGAACTTGAGTTTAAGGCACTTTGAGAATAAAGGGCAAAAGTCTCTGAATGGCATGTCAGATTTCACCAAACTTTTATCCTCGGTTACAATTTTTCCCCCCTGTCTCTCCTCCATGCAAAGTTTCAACTGCCCATCCTACTCTAGCTGTATTTTAAATCTTCAGAATGAAGGATTTATGTTTGTCACCACCCCCGAATCATGTTCGCCCAAGGGTGCTTTCTTTAGAAACTATATTTCTCCTCCTGCTGACTGGAGAGTTTCACAGATGACACACACACAACTCTGAAACTTTAGTGAGGCTTTCACGGGTCCTGTCTGGGGGTACTGCAATGCTTCCTGCTGGACGTCAACCCTACAAGATAGGAGGGACACATTCCTAGAAACTCCTATATTTTATGGGCTCTCTGGTTCACACAGGCTTTCTGGAAATGTTGCTTAAAGTCTCAGAACTGAGGGCTGGGTAGATTAATCTCTTTCTTGGAATAGGAAGGGATGTGGGAGTAAGCTCGGAGGCTGGGTGTTTGCTCGTGTTGGAAGCAACATGTGCGAGAGATAGAAGTCCAGTTAAGTATTTCAGTTTTGTTCCCTGGAGATGCCCATGGTCAGTTACCATGTTAGAAGATTTCCTCATTGACCCAAGGAGACCACAGGATGAAACTCTGTGCAGGATACCTTGCTGGTCTAAGGTCTCCAGCATAGATTGCAGCTTGTCAAAGTCTTCCTCTCAATGGGGGACAAAAGTCCAAGGTTGAAAGCCCTTCACCTCCCTCTAAGATCAGTGAGTGTGGGTTCTGTATGTGACCAGTGTCTGAGCCTCCAGCTTGCCTTCCCCACACTTCAGGTTTCCACTGATAGCCTGACTCTCAGCGTCTTGTGTCTCAGCCCCAGCAACAAGGATAAGACAAAGGGGCAACTAGAACTGAAGGCAGTGGCCACTGGGACTGGGAAAAGGACTAATGAGTCAAACTGGCTTCAGGAACAGTGAAGTAGGCTGGTAAGAGACATCAAATTCAGTTTTTATATAGAACCAGACAGCACACGGGAAGTACTGAAGTCACAGAAAAAATGGCAGGAGGAGGAATAGACACACCGTCAATTTGCCATGTGCTATCCAGAGCCTGTTAGGTTGTGAGCCATATGAGGGAACGGGCAGGTAGTCAGCCAGGCTTTGTGCGGAGTACGGTCCTGTATGACTCCACTGAGTAGCCCTGAGCCCATTCCCAGGGCTCCAGTGCTCTTGGTTTGCACGATCTTTGGATTTCACTCCTGCCCTCACTGTGGGGCCCTCCAGGTCTCTAAGACCCAAAGCTCTTGGAGCCTAGGATAGGTAGACTAGACCACCTTATCTGTTGCCACTAACGTTCGAGACCTCCCAGGTCAGTTTCTTCTGCATTACTGGAGAAGCAGCTTGCCTCAGTGCTATGAGAACAAACCTGGTGCCTCTTGCTAACGCAGACCCTCTCCTGAAAGAACGTGACAGTTTCTACCTGCTGAGTAAGAAGATTGCAGCCATCAAGACACGCAGTATCCTGACTTAAAGGCTTTTAAAGGATTCTTATATACTCAGCCTTTTGTTTCATGTTTCCTTTCCAGAAAATGAAGCCAGTGTGTCACACCCTGCGGGTGGGAGCCATGCTCTGGACCGCTCCAAGGACTGGCTGAAGCATCTCAGTGAGTTCTTTCTTCCCGAGACCTTGATGGTCTGGTCCTGTATCCTTGGTAGGAACTCCTCTGTTGACAGCCCTTGCAGGGAAATGGTCATGTGCCCAGGTTCCCATGCCTTGAGTTTGGTAGGAGCGATCCAGGCCCATCAACTGGTTTTTTGACAGCATTCCTTCTCTGTCCATCTCTCATCGGTGGCTGACCATGAGCTCGGGAGGCTCATACTCCTATCTGGTGACACATCAGGGACTGACTTGGAGTTTACAGCAAGTGGGATTACTAAGCACTGAGGTATAAACACAGGATGTGGATGGATTTCCAACCCTCTGGCCAGTTCTCACAGGGAGCAGCTGGAACCCAGCCTCGGTGCTCAGCAGGAAGGGTGTAGTTTGTACACATAAACATGTGAAGGAATATGCATGTGACCATTGTGGATGTGCATGATTACATGTGCATACATGTATCTGTGTATACGACACACAATGAATGTGTCACTATGCATAAGTCTATGTCCATGTGCATGTATGACAGGTAGCCAGCCAGGCTTTGTCCTGAGTACAGTCTTGCCCACGCCCAAGTCTCCAATGCTCTGGATCTAGGGGATCTGTGGGGTTCACGTCTGCCCTCACTGTGAGGTCTTCCAGGTCTTCAAGACCTGGAAACTTTTCACTAGAAGCAGTGCCTTGGAGTCCAGGACTAAGCTGGACATTCCTTATATGTGTGTAAAGTCCCAGGCAGGGATTGTGTCTGGATGGGAATGCTGGCCCTGGACTATGGAAGGCCATCCTGTCTTCCCGGACCTGGGGCTGCTGGTGGGAGCACTTGGTGAGAAGAGGAGAGGAGAAGTTGAGGCAGCAAACTGGCATCTCAGATCCTGCTTGTGTCCCCCATGATACCGTTCCCATGACTCTTCCTTTGAAGGGATAACTTAGAGAGGCCCTCAGAGCTTGAGTAGGAAGGTGACCCTTGGCTTTCTGCCTCGGGAAGCTGGTGAATTAACCATACCTTAGACACTGAGATGGCGACACATGCAGCGGTGGGCATGGGAAGTGGCCTCTCTGTCCTGTGAGCCTGAGAGAGGATGGATAGGAGCTGGGTCTAATTCAGTATCAGTCCTGTGGTGTGCTTTCCTGGCTGGTGCCAGAGGTGTAAGAGAACACAGATTTTCCTCAGCTGACTCGGAACCTCTCCCAGTGTCATTTCAGAGAGGCGCTCAGGAAGACTCCCGGAAATGCCCGGCCCTGGAAATGCCCTGCCCCATCTTCCCATGCAGCTCAGAACTTCTGCTGGGAGTGGGGATGGTTCCCTGTTGATGCTGTCATCACACACTTAGTACTAAAGCAGCATGCACTCACCACCCCCCGCATGTAGGTCACATGTCTGACCTGGGCCTCACTGGGCGACTGGCATGGTGTGAAGAACTGGCTCCTTCTGCAGGCTCTCAGGGAACCCTTCTGTTTCTTGACCCCTTCAAATTTGGAGGTGCCACATTCCATGGCTTATGGCTCCTTCTTCAGAGCCTCAACAGCAGCCTCACCCACTGCTTTACTTCAAAGAACACACTGGATATCTGTAGATGAAGTAAGAAAGGCAACCTAACTATCCCCCAGTGATGCACCCCCAAGTGAAAGGCCTTCTACCTCAGAGGTTGGCAGGGAAGTTCAGGAACAGTCCAGCCTGTTCCCCAAAGACTGGTAGTACCCAGAAAGGATCTCTTGCCCTGTGTTTTGTCATGTGCCAACCTTAGGACCAGCTGCCTAAGTGGTTACCTTAGATACCCTGGCCAAGCTTTTTCTCAGGTCTTCATGGGCATCATTATGTCCCCTCAGGAACCTGCAGTGTCTAGCTTTCATGCCTGTATGGAAATGCCATTCTCATTGAAGAATTCTCATTCTCACTGGATGAAAAAGATTGTTGACACCCAGGTTTCAGATACCAAGACTGAACTGATTAGCCCTGGCTTTGTCGTCCCTGCACCTTAGTTTATCATTCTCTGGGTCCCAGATTCCATCTTATGCCTATAATTATTTCCCTGAAATGCACTATGTTTTCTTAGGGAGTAGGACCCCCCCCATTTGTGCTTTTTTTTCTTGATAGCAGTAGGTCCTACATGGCAGTGAGTCTCAGCAGCCTTGGGGCTCTGGATTAACTGGGAGTGCAGGTATTGTCAGAAGCCCTTTGGTCCTGATGGTGGCATGCCTCTGTTCTGCTTCTCCATCCCCACACTGCCGGTGAGGCCTCACGGCTGGGTTTCTGCTGCTGCTCCTTTCCTGTTCATCGGGCTCAGAGCAGGGCCTGGGCACTGTGATCTTGGCAGGTCTTTGTATATTTGGAAAGATAAAAAGATCAATGAGAGAAAGCTGTGTTGTGGGCCACCTTGGGATGCAGCTGCCCACTCACTGCAGATCGGAGTTTCTGCTTTTGTGGTTCTCTCTGGGTGGCAGCTGTGGCCAGTCTCAGTTTTTGTAGGAAAATGAGGTCAGCGAGCTTGTATATTGTTTAGAACAACTCTGCATCCGGCAGGCACCTAGTCCCTGTGAAGCAAGTATGTCTTCTCTCCGAGAGAGAGCAGTCTCTTTCCTCTGTCCTTCCCCAGAGCTGTGGTGTGACAGATCACAAGCTAGACTGAACAAGATCCAAACAGGTTACGGTAGAGGAACCCTTCTGAGATGCTTCTGAACATAATTTTTAAAAAATCTTGGATTCCGTGGTATGATTTTGGATAAAGTCCTCCGTGAAAAAAATTGTCAAAGCTATTGCTTAATATAGCTGCTTTAACTGTAAAAGAAGACAGGGATCCACAAAAGCCCATGACTGACTCAAATCTGGTCTAGGTTGTGGGACCAAGAGCTGTGTTGCTTCCTAGTTAGAGATGACTGAGCCCAGAAAGGGATTGAAGGTCCTGCCTCGGGGGTCTCAGAGTGAGACCAGAGGCTTCAGATCTGGGTTGTGACGGGGCTTCTCTTTCTTAATCAAAGGTCAGAGTAGGGGCATTGCAGAGAATGATAAAATTTGATCATGGTGCTTCCTCTGGGAACTGCTTTATCAGAACATGACGATGCGTGTCTGCATGCACAATTCCTACCGTATCCTAGCTGTAAGGTTAGATGAGCCACCCCACAGCCTCTGACCTGGACAGCCTCAGAATGGTCTCTTTTTTGTGAACCCACACTGCAGATTTCCTTCTTCAGGTCATGGTCAGAATCACCTTTTCTTTTGCCAGCTCAGTAGGAATCTTGAACAACTTATAGCCAATGACACTGGATTCAGAAAACAGTTTGGGCAACAGTAGGGCTGAGAAACTATTCTGTGTGGGCCTTTTGAACCATTTGCCTTTGTCTGGGGGTACAGAGCCAGCATTGCTGCCTTAGCTTATGACATCTGGATATTAGCCTCTTGCAGGATCAGGTCCTGGCTGGGTGCCTAGGGTGGAGACACTAGATTCTCCTGCAGTAGGTGCATCTTTCTCAGTTGGCAGAAGCTAACTTGAAGAGAGATGATGACAACCTTGGGACGCCAGGGCTCAGTTCCCATGAAGGTTAAGGATGAGCAGTACTGTCTGGAAGCCTAGGACAGTCCTGCTGCATGCTGGTCAGTGTCTTCCCTGAGGCCAACACTCTGGACTTGTACATGGTGTCTGTACTGGAGTGTGTGACAGCCCAGCCTTTAAGAGTTATTTCAGTAAATGAAACAGAATCTTTTTCTTCTAGGGATGGAGGCAGACCTCAGCTTTACCATGCAAACAAGAGAAGCAAGTTCTGTCTTTGAGAAATATAAGAATACCCGTGTTACTAGGAAAGTGGAGAATCACCTTCATCCTTAGATGAGGTGGCCTAAGGTTAGGGGCCCCAAAGTGATTTCCCACACAAAGAACAAAAATGGAGACTAGAAGAAAGCTTTTACTGAAATGAAAGTAAAGCAATAGCATGTGTTTTATAAAAAATATTGGCAAGGTAGACAGACTGTGAAGAACTGGTAGAACAAGGGCCTAGCAGTGTCTATTGATTTGAGTGTGAACACTGTCCCATCCAGGTGTGAGCTTTGGGTGTGAAACTGCTCTGCCCTTAGGGCCTGTTGCTTGTGTGCAGGACTCACGGGAACTTTAACAGGAAGGAGAAACTGTATGCTTGCCCTGTGTGAGTTTCAAAATGGACACATATACAGAGATGTGAATTTGTTCATCTAGTCCAGCACGTCTGGAGAACAAGACTGTGGTAGTCTGCATCAGATATGGTACTGGGTACATGTGTATGGTCCACGATCCAAGATCTACTTCAGACAGGGGAAGATGTCCAATAGCATTACACTGTCAGTTTGCTTTTGGCTTCAGGTCATCTGTCGTCTTCTTTGTGTTGGTAAATTTTTAATCTAGCATTGGACGTAAGTTACATGGAGTGTGAGGATTTTCTATCATGCAACACAGTCCAGTTTGAAAGCTCTAAGCTGCCCATTTGAGAATCTGCCTCATCCTCTAATTTGCCAACTTCAATACTTGTCTAGAATGTCTAGCCCTGTCCAAAGGCAAAAGAGGAAAACCGTGGTTTTCTGCTCTGGGACAGAAGGACACATAAAACAAAAGCCCTAAAGGCCTTTCTCATCCTATTAGTCACTTTTCAGTGATAAAGACAGCTTCAGGAGAGAGAGGTTATTTTGGCTTATGGTTCCAGAGTAGTAAGTACCCACCGCGGTTTCTCAGGCATAGCGGTAGTGGCGGCAAGGTGACAGGAGTGCAGTGGTAAGAAGATCTGATTCGACACAGAGCAGGACTGGGAACCGGCCAGGCTTTAAATCTGGCAGAGCCTGCTCCCTGTGATGTACTTCCCCATAACCTCCAAACAGTGCCACCAAGTGTTCAAATGCTTGAGTGTATGGGACATATTTCTCATGGAAACCACCACACATATCTACAGCTTTATTTCCTTTCCCCCCAAGATTTCCATGAGTCCTTTGTGGTCTTGTGTTGTCTCCAAATGTCCCAAATTGTCATCAACACTTATTTAATTTGGCTTCCCCTGTCCGGGATCTTCTAGACATCGTAGCCTTCAGGTGGCGATTAGGCTGTCCTCCCTGAAGGCAAGGTTAAGAGACAAAGCTTCTATTTGCTACCTGAGCTGCGAGTGGCTTTGGCCTGGGGCAATTTCTTATTCTTGTAAATTATTTTGAAGAAAATATGCAAAGATGTTTCTTCTGTTTAGAAAAGCTTCAGGCTTCTGCTCATTTCATAAGTTATAACAAGGAAAAAGCAAATTATTAAATAGTAACAGTGATGTATACTTTGCTGTGAATTACCAACTTCTTGTCCTTACAAGGAAGGGTATAGAGGCGGTGGCAGACTGAAAGAGGTAGCACGGGTCAGAGAAGCAGCTCTTTCAGGACTGACTGGGCATAACTGGATTTTTTTTTTAACCTGCTTTTGCAAACCCTTCACAGTTTTCCAACAGTGCCAATCAAATCCAAAGATAAAAGCAATTCCACAGTAATAGTTTGCTTTTATGTAAATAAGAGACAAGTTGGCATCTCCACTTCCCAAACCGCCCTGTGCCCAACCCACACCACCTTCAGTGGTGGCTCAGGTGGTTTGGGATGGGAAGGCCTGAACAGGTGGTGAATTCCTGGGGCCGTTGCAGCCACAGGGCCCCACCCTGCACTTTGCCTAGTCCCTGTCCCCACCCTGCCTACTACCACTCTGGCTTCAAGGCATGCTGCAGATTATGGAGATGACATCATGGAACATTCTGGAGGTCTCCAAGGCCTTTCCAGGGTAGGTGCAGATGGTCTGCTGTATTTATTACAGACTGGATGTTGTATCTCACAGCTGCTGCCCTGCCGCCCTCCTATACTGGGAGAGGATTCCTCCTGGCACAGAGCCACGCGCCTGCGGTGAATGGGTCTCATCTATGCTAGCGTGTGGAGAGTGAGTTCATCTACATATCGTGGCCCACAGAGAATGAGTTCAGCTACATTGGCTCATGGAAGTTCACCTACATTAATTAAAAAAAAAGAGTTTTTGCCTATAGTGGCTGAAGGTGACTTCCTGTTTACACGGGGAAGAAAAAGTCACAGCTGCCCAGTGTGCTGAGGTTGTGCTGACCCTGCCACCCGGAGGTCAGCCTAAGGTGACTGTTCTCCTGTGGGTTGATTATTAGTTCTTGGACTCTCATGCAACTCTGTAGGGGGCCATTTCAATAAATTTACTAAATAGGCTTTTGGTCCTTGACATTAGATATGAATTTATAGGTATAAATTCAGCCTGTTTGTCTACAAGGTGTGTAACTAGGCCTTGAGTTTTACAAACAACCAAGGGATCCAGGTAGAGGTTCCATGGTACACCATAGGTTGGGGAAAAGAGCCAGGGCAGAAAAGTGAGGCTCTAGTGGGGTCACAAAGCACTAAGAGATCAAAAGGAAAAGTTCAGAGGGAATTGAGGTTGTGAGGAGGTAGACGGCTTTGCAGAGGGAGAGTGAACGGGCTTCCACCTCCCTACGTGACTACAGATACAGCTGAGGCGAGAGGGTCAGAAAAGGGGAGTTCAGGAAGGTCAGAACCAAGAGCAGAGTTTCTGCACCAGCAGTCCTGCTGAAGAGATAGAGGCCTGCAGAGCTATCTGACCCTCGAGTCTAGGGTGAAGGTGAACACAAGCCCTCAGTGTGGGATCCTGTGCACAAGAAGCCTAGGGATATCAGGGCACAGGCAAACCACAGCAGGTCCTGTCTCTAGACCTTCCAGGATGACACACTGGCCCTGAGCTCAACATCCTTCCAGAGGCCTGAGCTTTTTTTGGGGGGCAGTTGAGCTAGACCCAGGGAAAGTATCCTGCAATGTCTTTTCTCATTTAAAACAAGCAAGCAAATTTCTGCTTTTCTGAGTCCCTTACATTAAAGATGTTTCTGGTAACATCAGGGGGACCCAGGGGTAACCAGAGTCATCAGCCGGGAGTCTGGGATTTAGCCTTGGCTTTGACTGACTGGGAGAAGAGACCGTGCTTACATATGCATAGCATGGGGCTGCAGTGCCCCCAAATTCTAGGGCATATAGTTAGTCTGACAGGCTTCCCCAAGAGGACAACAAGGTCTTCCTCAGAAGAAATGCAGACTGTGGGGCCTGGTCTTGTGGCTTGAAGAAACTTCTCAGCTCTGCTGTGGGTCGTTGGAGACTCAAGTTCCAGAGATATTTTTTTTTTTCCTGGTTGGCCTGTTACTCACATATAGACCATACTGGTTTTGAACTCACAGAGATCCACCAGCTTTGAGTCCAACTGGTGGGCACCACTACATTTGACCTGAGAATGGATTTCTTATGTGTAGGATTCCTAGCTTTGACAGGTTGCAGGCAATGAAGATTGGACCCTGGCCTGGGGGAACCACTCCAGGCGACAGGCTCCAGACTCAGTTCTTCAAGATTTTCCTTTCTCATCCCTGGGTATGCCTTTTTTGTTTGTTTGTTTGTTTGTTTTTTGTTTTTTGACACAAGGTCCCTTTATGTAGTCCTGGATATCCTATGTAGATCAGGCTGGCCTGGAACTCACAGAGATCTGCTTCCCTCTGCCTCCTGAGTGCTGGAATTAAAGCTGTGTCCCACTACTCCTGGCTAGCCCTGAATATTTCTTCATGTCCAATTTTTCCCAAGTCAGTTTTGAATTTTAAAAATATATAAATAAAACACAAACATAGTTTCCCTGAAAGTCAGCTTCTTCTAGAGAGTCAGGACTGTGAGGCTGTGGCTTGGTGTCCGCAGAGCTGGCTGGGCGTGTGGCCTTGGCCTCTGTTCCCAAGAGGGTCCAGGGCTGGATTCTGTTTATGGGGTCTCAGCTCTTTTCATCTTGAGGAAGCACTTTGTTGCCTTACTCCAAAATAGCGCCTGCAGGAATAGGCTGTATTTTTAGGACACAGGAAAGGCTTGGGGCAGATCCTGTGAGTCCCTTATGACCAGCTGGCTTCCCAGTGCCTCTCAGAACCATAGGAGAGAGAAAACGACCACCTATAGCTAGAAGAGGTGCCAGGCTCCCGCACACTGCTGGAGTCTGTTCGTTTGGTGGACGGTAACTGCCCTGGGTCATTGGCTGTTTCTCCTTGCTGTGGTCTTGGGCCCAGTAGTATTTGACAAAACTGGAAACCAGCTAAATGATGCCCAGGAGTGCTTTGAAAGGAGCTTGTTCTGGAAGTGGCGGTGAGGACACTCAGGAAGAGTTGGAGACCTAGGTCTGGGCAGAGGAAGGTGTGGACCTGACCTATCAAGCAGGACCATTCTTGAGAACCAAGCCTAAGTCCAGGGTCCTTCCCCCTGGTGCCAGTTGAGGGCCACTTGGGTGGCAGCAGGGCCATGGGCCTTCGTAAGTGTCTAAGCAATACAGATCTGCATTTCAGTAACAATGACCCATCTTTTCCTGCATTCGGGAGCCACATTTGTTTGTTTGTTTGTTTGTTTGATTTTGTTTAGCTTTTTTTTTTTGACAAGCAAGAGGGAAGTTTACTGACATCTCGGGAGAAAGTTATCTCTATAGACTTGAGAGGAAAGCACCTCACCATGTCAGGGTCAGCAAACAAAAGCCCCAGGACCAAAAGACTTCCTGTCACCATTCTCAGAGGTTCCTGTCTCCTATGATGTTGCCAAACAGCAGAGGCTGAGCTGAGACCTCATTTGAGATGTTGCTTTCTACAGAAAAGACTTACAAAGCCCTAAATTTAGGTCTAGAGGAAAGCTGGGATCTACCATGCTTACAAAAGCACTTAACTGGCACACGGTCACACGCACTATTGTGACAGTGACTGACTCAGAGGAGAGGAAGAGCTGGCTGTGCATGCTTCCTGTCTACAGACATAAGGCCATATTCTCCAACCCAGAGACTCTCTGGCCTTTGCCATACCCAGCCCTTCCTGGTGTTCTGTAGTGATGCACTCCCAACCCAGAGACTCTCTGGCCTTTGCCATCCCCAGCCTTTCCTGGTGTCCTGTAGGTCTGACGCACTCCCAAGTGAGCTTTGGTGCAGCAGTCTTGTATACAGTGCTCTGGGATCACTGAGCTTAAATAAAGGCCCTCTTTGCAGTGGTGGCCTAGGGAAGGGGACAGGCAGTGTTTGCGAACATAGCTGCACCGACCTGCAGTATGCGACTTTACACTCTGTCCAAGGCCAGTGAGGAGAGGCCAGGCCTGCTGTGTCCCACATGGTGGCATGTGTTCCTGACTGACTGGCATTCTCTGGAAGAGGGTGGTTATGGCTCCCTTGACTGGACCCTTGCATGGGTCTTCCAGGCAGCAGCACTGTTGGACCTGGAGCTTCTCAAGGGGGTCTGTTGGGAACATAGGTGATTTGTCCCACAATCAGCCTAACTCATTGGTAGTTAGGGAGATCTGACTTCATACAGAATTCAGGGACAGGTCAATGGCCTGACAATTGCTTCTTCTTTCCTCTAAGCTCCCTGAATGGCCAGTTCCCAGCCTCTCCTTCATAGCCCCTGGAAGGCTGGTCCAGTCTGAGGACATATTGACCTAATGGCTTCAATCCCATGTTTCCTGACCTCAGACATGTAGTAGTAGCATGCCTACTGTGTGGGCTCAGTCAGGAAGACAAGGAGGCATTCTTACATGTGGAAGCCCTGCCAGACCTCAGCAGAGGGAGCCACCATTATGGCAAACACCATCTTCGACAGTAGAACCCTGAGCGTCTCAGCTCGGGTGTTTTTATTCTTTCAGAACTCCTCAGGTGTTTTACTGATAGCACATGCAGATCATTAGCAATTAAACAGTCCCCACAGAAATCAACACCTGCAGACAATACAAAATGCCAAAGGCTATTCATCTCTTTTTCCAACAGTGCACAAAACCAATTTCAAACATAACTAAAAATAAATGCCCACAACAGACGCTTCACCTACTTTTCCCACACTCCATTTCCTTGTCTTCTCAAGGGGTCTGATATCAGACCCCCATGATGTCAGCCGGAGTGACATGAAGACAGGCTCTCTCTGGCTGATGCTGGGATGTACTGCCCCTGGGCAGGGCCCCTTACAGCTGGTGGAAAAGCCACCAGCACCCCCTCTCACTTAGCTTCTGTGATCTATGGTTACCACTGGAGGGAAGATTCTGATTGTCGTGTGTTCCAACTGGATTTGCTCCTGGTACCCTGGTGTACCACACTGTGCAATCTCCCGTTCTGTAATCTATTACTCATGGTGCTCTCGCTCATCTTTAATGCATCTTAGCTATTTTCTCAGACAATGGGTAAGCACACTGGCCTTCCACCCCGTGAGGCTGCAGTGTATTATGTTGCACCCTGGGCTGGGGTCCCAGGTAACCTGGAGACACTAATTATCTCTCCACGAATGTGGGCATTAGGGAGGATTTGGCCTCGTCTTTGTCAAGGACAAGCATCTGTGCAGGTGGTCTGACTGTTGCAAGCTCCTGTTCCCAAGTGTCTCAGCCCCGCATGTCCCATTTTTAATTTTTAAAAAGTAAAATCTGTAATTTCTTCTGTAAGACTGACTTTGTATCTGACTCTCTCCATCTTCTTCACTGAGAGGACATTTTACAAAGGTTCAAAGCCAGGATGGGATTAAGGTCTTGGCTCAGAGGAAGAGAAACCTGATAGGTCCACACATTGTAGAAAAATGGGCTTTGCTTGCCTTTCCCACCCCCAGTACAAGCAGGGCATTGGGCTACGCCCACACCGAGAGATAGACACTTGAGTTTTCAGACCCTGCTGACCTTTATCATACCCTTTAGTGCAGATAGCTGCACGACACACTTGGGGTCCAGGGATAGCCAAGTCTAATAGGCATCTATGTCCGTCGGAGGTAAAAAATATTCTGAGCTCATGTCCAGCTGAGGTGAGGGTGTTCTGTGGCTCATGCTCAGTATTTCATAGCTGTGTCTAGTTGATGCAGAGGTGTTCTGAGGGTTGTGGTCAGCCAAGGCAGGGGTGTTCTGAGGGCTCTGAACTGTTGAGTCAAGAGTGTTTGCAGCTGTGTCCTCTGGCGATGGGAGTCTCCATGCCTATCCATATCCAGTGGAGCCTCATTGCTTATGGGACAGCTGCTCTGTGTAAACTGTCAAGCTCTGTTTCTCCGTTGCATTCTGAGCTCCACAAGGCCAATCTCAAGACAAGGTGCCCCAGGAGGGGATCTGATGCTTGAACTGCTACTGTGGCTCTCGCAGAGCCTCTCTTTCTGGTTTGCTTTTCTAATAGTTTTGTGTCCTTTTTCTCTTTGAAGAGTTCCAATTTGAAGTATAACATTCATACCTGGAAGCCATGCTTCTGCACAGAATGGCCTGAACATCATCTTTCCACTTCTGGACAATGACTTCTGAGCCATTCAGCTGACCAAGACTGCAACTCTTCCCAGGGCCTCAACCCAGAACCTCATTCTTCAGACCTAGGACCATTTTCTTTGTCCAGAAAAGGTTTTCGGGCCCAAGCCTTGGGGATAGGCCTTCCTGAAATAACCATCATGTGTGCCCTTGGTGCTGGCCTGGGGGAAATGGGAACCTAGCTTGAACTTACATCAGCTCCCTGGCCACTGAGCCAGCCCCTGCTGAGGCCACCTTTGGAGACCTGAAGACCAGGATGTAGATTCCTGTTGTAGCCCTTGATCTCCTCATGGGGCCATGGTTACTGCGCTGGGTAGTTTTATGTCAACGTGACACAAGCTAGAGTAATTTTGTAAGAGGAAACCTCAATGGAGAAGATGCACCCACCAGATCGGCCTGCAGAGCATTTTCTTGATTGATGAATGATGTGGGATGACCCAACTCACTGGACCCCTGGACAGGTGGTCCTGAGTGCTGTTGGAAAGCAGGCTTAGCAAGTGATGAACACAGCAAACAGTTTTCCTCTCCAGCCTCTGCTTCAGCTCTTGCCTCAAGGTGACTTCCCTCACTGGTGAAGTATGACTTGAGAGGTATAAGATGAAATAAACCCTTTCCTTCCTAGTGGCTTTGTGTCATGGTGTTTTATCACAGCAATGGAAACCATAGCCAAGACCATTGTCCTCTCTGGCTGTCATGGAACTTAACATTCTAAAACCCTCCATTCACTCAACAAACAGGTACTGAGTGCCACGTATATGCTGACATGCTGCTGAGGCCCAGGACGCCAGTGAAAAAGCACACAACCCCTGGACCCTCTGCTGTCCCAAGACTCTGAAGAGTAAGTGATCAGTGACACAGGGCCCTGGTCAGGGTGACACAGAGCCATGGTGACGGTGACACAGAGCCATGGTGACGGTGACGATGCCGTGGTTAGGGCAGTGTGGTGATAGGGTGAGTGAGGACCTTGTCTCAGTCATGAGCACTTTCTGCCTGAGCGAAGAACTGTGTACCGTGTCCTTGTGTTTGGGAGCTAGGGCAGGGTTCACCTTCCTGAGCCACGTGGGAGGACAGGGCAAGGGAGCATGGACTGGTGAGTCCACGTGCAAATGGGAGGCCAGCCAGGGAATTCAAAGCTTGACAGCACTCAGCCCTCTGGAAATACAGCAGCAAGGGCCATGCAGGTGGCAGTAGCAGAGGCTGGGGCTCTGAAAGCTCAGGGTGTCTAAGGGAAACAGCACCTCAGGGAAGGCCCAGGTGCAACAGAAAGGCCCCTGGGACCAGGTTTGTGATGACTTCTCAGATGCATCATAGGATAGGAAACATGAGGTGTTTGGACAGCAGGGGAAGTCCACACAGTGGGTAGGGATTTGAGGACCAAGGCATGAGGTGGATTCGCCTCTCTGGGTGTGGGGCACACAAAATCTCAAGCAACATGTCAGGTGGGCGCTTTATAAGCTGCAGGTCTGGTGGGCCCAGAGGTGGTTGGGAGCTTTCTGGAGAGACATATAGACATCTGGGCATCTGAGGAAGTGTCCCCCAACCCCGTGTCCACTCTGAATTCTAATACACCTCGTTATGGAACAGGATGCCCCCTCCAGTCAAGGCTTTATTGAGAAAACTTTTAGCATTGTTAGTTGGTGCCTTTGGAAGGAAGGCTAGCCCAGTGCCTGAGGCTTTGGTTTGGCTTTGGATACCTAGGAGAATTCTCTCTGACCCATTCCTGGGGCACCGTCTGCCTCATCTCAGCACCAGATGCCAGGGTGAAGCTTCATGGGATATCTCAGGCATTAAAGCTGCATGCCCAGCAAGCATGCCCTGCCCCCTACACTCCTGGGAGCTACCACTTTTGTTTACTTCAATGAGTGTGTTTGTCCCAGAGGCCCAGGGGCATTGATGTGTCAGAGCAGCTTGCTTCTCTCAGAGGGACTGTCACCAACAGCTGTCATCATGACCTGACATTACATGGCCAGAATGTGGAAACACTGGGCTGGGTGCAAGTGAGGGTATGTGGAGTGCAGGGATATGCCTAAAGTCTTCAAGGAGTGTAAGATTGGGTTCGAGGTGAGGCGAGAGACTGTGTGTGTGTGTGTGTGTGTGTGTGTGTGTGTGTGTGTGTGTGTGTGTGAAGGGATGGAACTCAGCTGATCTGGCGGAGCTTCTGAGCTCCTGAAGCTCCTGGGCTGCCAGGCTGGCCAATCCAGGCTGCAGCCAGAGCATGCTCCCAGCTCCCACATGCCATGCACAGCTGGCTGCTCACTGCTCTACCATAAATAGAAAGTAGCGTTCAGGCCCTTCTGGCAGGGTAAGGCAAGCCAAGTCACGGCCAGGAGAGCTGTGGCAAACAGCCACTCCTGGTCTTCCAGGTCCTTCCTCAGAGCAGGAGGATTCCAAAGGTGTCCTTTTTACAAGCAGGACTGAGCTATACTGTGCTGAGGGATCAGAACTTAGCTTAAAGTACAGAAACAATTGGACCTGGATATTTCCGTAGCCTGGTGTGTGCAGATGGGGAGCAGGTAGGTAAGGATACTGTGTCATTTGTATTCCCCTCCTGCTCTGGATGCTGAGGACCAATGCCTGACTTTCCCTCTGTGCTGCACTGCGTCCTTTCCTCCCCAAATATGGTATCCCACCTTACTAAGACAGCAGAGCTGAGAGCTGGGATCACGCCTCATGAGCAGGGGCCTGCCTCAGCTCCACGGGGCTCTGGGAATTGTGCAGCCTCTCCTCTGTTGCTACCAGAAGGATGGTCTCATCCTCCTGAGCAGGTTTGTTTAGTTCCCCTTGTTCCCTCAAAGAGCAGTGTGCTCAGTGTCAGTCATGCATGACCATGTGGCTTCAACTCTTCACTTCTCTGGCTTCAGTCTCTGCCACCATATAAAATAGCCCAGGCATGTCACACTGCTCAGCTGGGACTCAGACAGGGGGGAAGGGGGTACCTAAACTCTGACATGGGCACGTTTCTGTTGTGACCCAGCCAGTGTCTTCATGCTGTGCCCGGAAGCCTGGCCTCTACCCAGCTCACTGGGCAGAAGACTTACCTTGGAGGCCATCTTTTCTTATAGAAAAGACTGGGGTCTTTTGTGTCATTTTAGGTAAAGGCATCTGGGTCTAAGGTCCCAGTGTCACAGACTAGGAAGTAGCTAGGTGGGGAGAGTAAAATCCCTGCAGCTGGCAAAATGTTGGGGCAGTGTGGCTGGCAGCCCTGCCTGTGAGAGATGCCCCATGGCAAGAGGCTCAGCCTCACTAGGGCCTTCTGGAGGATCAACAGGTCAGCACTCCTGCTGGGCTGGCAGGACTCTGAGTCTTTCCATCACTGAGCATTTTCTCCCTGAAGGAGCCTCTCTGTCCTCCACACCACCCTAATGGCCCCACCACCTTGAATGCTGCCCGCCTACAATCAGTCTAAGGCCAGACCTCCCTCCATGTTGACTTTCTTCCCTCTCCAGAAGTAGATACCTGTGTTTGTTTCTGATGAGTGCATTAGCTCACAGTGTACAGTGTGTTCTCAGGCAAGCCTGCACTGTGAATAGTACATCCAACCTCCCTTGCCCTATACCATCTTGGGAACTGGATCTTGGTGGGGTATGCAATCATGAATAAATGGCACTTCATTCAAAATGAAATGCCTCTTACGGAGTTTTCAAGGAAAAATATACACTGTACAACTTAAATTACTTGCTTATAGAATAGAAGAACACTGAGAAAATTTGCCATTGAATTTGGGGTTGTAAAGTGTAATTACCCAGGCATCATATTGCCAATAACACATGATCCTTGCAACCTAATTGATACCCTTCTCCAAAGTCTTATCCCAGGGACAAGGGTCATTCCGGACTGCTGCATGTTGTCTTACTTAGGTTTCTGTTGCTGTGATAAAACACCATGAACACAGCAGGTTGGGGAAGAAAGGGTTTGTAGTCTCTGATCCAGAGAATTCAAGGTAGGAACAAAGCAGGAACTTATGCAGAAGCCATGGAAGAGCACTGGCTGTTCCCAGGGCTTGCTCAGCCTGCTTTCTCATGTACCCCAGGACTACCTGTCCAGGGTGGCACCACCCACATGATATTGGCCTTCCCATATCAATCATTAATAAAATACACCACAGGCCAGTCTGGTGGGGGTATTTTGTCAATTGAGGTTCCCTCTTCCAAATGACTCTAGTTTGTCTCAAGTTGACATAAGCCAGTCAGCCCACATGTCCTTCTAGAATTTTTAATATGTATATAAAACACAAACAACATTAATTATGGATTATGAGTAAAATATTTACTGTAAATAGCATTACTTATTTGTTTTACTCTATTCTATGCTTATATTTGTGTTTTCCTGCTTGTGATAGTAATCCATGCTCCTTACAAAATATTTAATATTAATATTTACCTCGAAAGGAAACAAAATGCCAGTAGTCACACCTGCCTCAACAGTCGCTGTAAGCAGCATGAGCTGCCTTAGAACTTTCCCAGGCATGTGACACGGTATTTATTTTACAGAAATGGTATATGTTAACATTGTCATCAAATTTCCTTTCTCATCAAGTTATCTTTGGACGTTTTAATACTTTAAACAATTTCCTAAGGTGACATTATAACTGCTGTAAGTGTGTTGCTTACATTGTTTCCACTTTTTAGAACAATTTCAAGCAACAGCACACAGATGTGCTTCTCACGTATCTTTGCTCAGTTTGTGCACACCATCAGTTTCTAGAAGTGGAATGGTTAGATAACAAACTGAGTATTTTCATATTTTGACGTTACTGTTAAACAGATCTTTCAAGTAGAGTATGATTGCTCAAACTCTTGTCAGCAGACAGTTCTGATTAGTCTTCTGGCACCTAAACATGGCCACGCTAAGCCCAGGCTCTCCTGGCTGTGGCAAGATCTCCTCGTCCCATAATGGATAAGAAGGTACTTCTTCCCACCGTCTTCATGGCTGTGAGGACTTAGAATCCCTGCTTCAGTTTCCGTTCTTCTGTGGCCATCATGAGGTCCTTGGTCAGCTGGAGTACATGTCTGGAAAGTCAGCTTGGAATGCTGTCTTCTGGTTTGCCTGGAAATGTCCTGTCTCCCCTTCAGCTGGAGATCTGAAGTGAAGTTATATCTGGTGCCGTGTTCCAAAAGGAATACTGTGTGCCGTGTGGCAGCTGTAGCTCTACACCGAGAGTTGTGTTTCCCAGAACGGTGTCAAGATTGTGAAGAAGGGTTTGAAGCATTTCCAAGACTGGAGCCATGCTCTCCATCTGGGAAGCTTTGGATCACTCAGCCATCCAGAGGCAGAGTTACGACAAAGCCAAGATCTCAAGTATATAGGTCCCCTCATGGGTCCTTCCTCAAGGTCTATAAAGATGTCATGTCCATAGCTTGGAGTTGGCTTTCTTAAGAAGGGAACTTGAACGTTATTTCAAATGCTATTTCAAAATCTAAGTAAGTCTCACTTTCAGACAGAACATTTTCTTTTTGTCCCTTGACAGTTATTATGTCTTAATGTTAGGTCACTTTGTTGGCGCCCTGGAGACGTAGCGCTGAGAAGAGTTCTGAAGGGCTGCTGCTCTTCAGTACATGGAGACTGATTAGTAATGTCTGCCTTGGGTGTAGGAAGAGGTGGGCCATCCTGGTAGTCAAGTGTTTATGTGCTGGGCAGTCATGGATGATGTTCTAGCTTGCTTTCTTTTGCTGTGATGAATGCCATGACCAAAAGCAACTTGGAAATGTTATTTGGCTTATGGGTCTGGATCACAGTTGGTTACTGAGGGAAGTCAGCAAGAAGTCAAGGCAGGAACCTGGAGGTAGGAACTGAGGAAAAGCCCTAGAGGAGCGCTGTTTACTGGTTTATTCCCCATGGTTTGCGTAGCCTGATTTCTTTTTTTCTGTTTCTTTGTATACCCCAGGACCATCTCCCCAGGGGTTTGGTACCACCCACAGTGGGCTGGGCCTTCCCATGTCAATCACTAATCAATAAAATGCCCAACAAACTTGCTCAAAGGCTAATCTGATGGAGGCATTTTTTTCAGTTGAAGTTCCCTTCTTCCAGACGACTCTAGATTACAAGTTGACAATGGTATGTGGAATACTTGTACTCTGGTTATACTTCGTTTCATAAACAGGTTATTTTACGCCTGTGTTTGGCCTAGTGCCATCCCTGACCTCAAATCTTGACTAATGAGATGACCCTGACCCAGAAGGGTGTGCATGGGTAGACTGAAACACTTGCAGGACATTGCCCTCATCTGAGCATGTTTCTAGGGAGGTTTCTTGGTCTCAGTTTTGTACACATGTTTATCCATGATTTTTCACATAAGACGAGTCTTACTTTCCAGAGGACTTACTTGATTCTTGTTAACAAAGACTTGTTCATTCTCTCACAGGGAGCCGGAGAGGCCATTTGAAGGCTTTCTATGTACAGGGGAACCAGTGCTAAAGCTAAAGGAAGCTTCAATGTGAATTGTCAAAGAAATAATTCAATTCCACTTCAAATTCAATTCTCAGAACTGCACTTGGGGGTTTTCTCCGAGCCACTCCCCCCTGGTGCTCTAGTAGGTGTTGCCAGTGACTACACTTGAGATGTGGATCCAGCCCTGGTGGGTGATTAGGAGATGCCAGTACTCACTGTACCACACCATCGGGTTGATATTAAGGTGGCTTTTCCTACCTGGAATTACTGGTTTCACTGGACATAGCTTCAGACCCAGGATAGTGCCCCAAGAGGGCACTTGGTGCTGGCATACC
>JAMJFZ010000189.1:1335000-1427500 GCA_026225945.1 Cricetomys ansorgei
GTAGACAAGTCAACACCGGGGAGAATCTGATTCTTTACCTGTTCAAAGGGCTAAATAAGACGGGGAGTGTGGTTGAATAGTAGAGAGCTTGCCATTTACATGCAAAGCCCTAGGTACAATCACCAAGACCTCACCCTCATAGTCTAAACAGCAAATATCTGCAGCATCAGGTTCTTATGAGGGTGCAGATCAGGATGCGCATACATTCCTGATGGGAGAGTAAAATGGCCCAATATTATGGAAAACAGCCTGGCAACTTCTTGTAAGGTTAAATATCAGTAGTCCTGCTCCCTAGTCTTACTATAGGAGATGAGATTGTGTGCTCACACAGAGATCTGCCTACAAATACATATGGTTGGTGGAAGCCAAGATGAATTAAAATGCTTCCCTCTCAGGTGGCTAGATGAACACCCTGGGCATAGAGTACCATCAGCAATACAGTTAAGTATTAGCTGCTGAGCTCTGATGATGCAAGCTATGGGTGTCAGGATGCTGTGTCCTGACTAGTTGTAGTTACTTAGTAAACAGCTACTAAGATTCACAGACCTGTGCTCTCAGAAAAGTCATGGTCCGTCGGCATCGCCAATGTATGCCTGTGGCTGTTTCTAATCTGCTGTCAAAACATGAGCAGATGAGGCTCTTGAGGGAGGGGCTGGCAGAGCCAGAGGCACTATAGAGGGTTGTATGGAGGGTCATGGGATGGTATACTGCTCCTGTGAAGTAACTGTGGTGGGCAAAGGGCTGCATGGGCTACCATTCCTGCCTTGGGATGGTTCCCAAGGCTCTTGAGGGTGCTGGCCTCAGTCTCCCTGATGGAGACTGGGCTTCTGAAACCTGGAGGAGGACAGAAGGCTGTTGGGTGCTGCTTAGAAACAAACACTTGGCTTGTAGGCCAGGTCATTCCAGTAGCTGGAAAGCCCCGAGCCAGGGAGTGAGGACTCCCAGCATGGAGGAGGCCGCTCTCTGTGGCTGTTAGATGGAGGAAATAGTAAGTTAATTTGACAAGAGTATCCTCTGAAGGGGAGTGAGGGTGGAAAATACTTTAAAATTTTTAGTCAAATGCAGGCCATGACCAAGAAGAAGTGCTTGCCTCCTAAACCCCCAAGTCCAGGCTGGCAGGGTCCCTAGGGAAGACAATGGCCCTTTCCAGCAGAGCACATGTGAAGCTGCCATTCAGCAGAAAAGGCACCTGAACATGCTGAACTGTATACTTGTTCACTGTCACTTGTCGAGAGAGGCTGACTGGAAATCCCCTGCAGCTCTGGTCGCTCTTCTTCCCTGTCTCGTCCCCATAGCCCTGCCCCAGACTGCGGGCCTACTGCCTGTGTTCTATGAGCTATGCTGAGGCCAGGAAGCCCTTCCTTAAACTGCCATTACCTCCAAGACACAGGAGGCGTCACACAGCCTAGGTCATCACAGGAAAGGGAGCAGGGATGTCGCCAACATCCCTGAGCAGGTCCTAGAAGAAAGCAGCGCAGCAGGACATTGGAGAGAAACCAGCCAGCTTCTGCCACCCTCTCAGTTTTATGGTCAAACTGGAAAGCAGTGTGAAGTAGTCATTGCTTCTCTGGGAGGGCTGCTGAGCTCACAAGTTCATGAACATCTTCATTCAGTTAGATGCTAAAAGGAACCTGTGCTGAGCAACATGACATCTTGTGCATCTGCCATGCTTAGTCAGACTGACGGCTGTTACCTCGCACAATCTCCCTGCACAGCGCTGGGGCTTCCAGGTGGGGTTCTGTGAAGAGAGGCTTAATTAAGAGCCACAGTTCTGTAGTCTGGACTTCAGTACACATTGCCTTGCCTTAGAAACACAGGCCTGGTTCTCTGCCCTGTAGGTGGGCAGAGACGGCACACTGTGCTCCTCAGAAAGACTGTGGTCTGGCATAGGTTCTTTGGTTTGAATTCATTCTGCTTAAAACCAAGTATTGTGTTTACAAAACACAAGATTTTCTCCTCCATTTCCTGTTCCTACAGTTCATGGCCTCTTGAAGAGGCCCCTGAAGCTGCAGGGCAGGCTGGCACACAGCCAGGGCTTAATAGCATGTGGATGTTCTGATGCCTTGCTGGCTGGAGACCAGGGACACTGCCAGGTGGACATCCAGGATGCCAGCAACTCCCTGGGAGGGGCCCTTGCTGGTCTCCCTACTGCCTCCACCTTCCTCCTCACCAGCACCCAAAGCCCTTCAGACCAAGGAGAAACCTGGGGTAAGGTAAAGCTAGTAGCAGTGATCTTTCCTAGATAAGTCATGTCGGTTCTTCACATGATATATCACATATACAGCTTCAGCAAAGCAAGCCTGAGGAAGGGTTTAACCCTGCCCTTCCAGTGGAAGGATTGTGACCTAGGGTGTTGAACAACATACTCAGGGTTACTTCAGGAATAATTTGAGAGCTGGGATGAAACTCTGTGATCCCAGGCCTCTACCACAATCTTCTCCATGACTTCATCCCTCTCTCCTGGAAACTTAGTTCCAGACTGTTGGAGAATCCCTGGTTCCTGCCTACTCAAGGTGTAGTCTCTGGATCAGGAGTACTGGAGTTACCTGGGCCCTTGTTAAGAGGTCACAGAATGTACCTAGCATGATGCAGCCTCATATAAAATCCACCAGAATGAAGAGAATGGAGCGAAGAAAGGCTGCAGAAAGGAGAGCTGTGACAAGGAGGAAGGGTAGATGTGGGGGATGGACAAGGAGCTTTAGGGGTTGGCTATTATAGCCAGGGCAGGGTTTGGAGAAGGTCAGGCCGGTAGCTGAGGCTTGGGAAGAAGGAGTCAGCTGTGCTCTGTTCGCACCTGTGTCTGTGTCTACACATGAACGTGCATCATCTCCATCTGTATCCACAGCTGCGTCTGCACCTGCATTTCTCTCTAGCTGCGCATTCACCTTCCTCTGCAGTTGCCTCTCCATCTCCATCTATACCCAATCCCGATTCCCCAGGTGTCCTCGTCGGAGAACCAGGTTTCAGAAGTGCTGCTGACTCTGGCTTTAGAGAAAGCACTTGGCACCTAGGCCCTGTGGGTGTCCTGGAGAAGTTACTGCGACAGAATACCTGACAGGAGAAACAGTTCTAAAAGCATCAGTCCGTCGTGGTAGGGAAGGCCTGGTGGAGTTCATGATGTTTTAGTCGGGAGCTTGCAGGATGGCTTATTCATATCTTAGTGGATCAGAAAACTGAAAACTTGTTTAGAAATAGGACTGGGAGTTAGGATGGCCTCCAACTGAGTAACCTCATCTCAAAGACCTGCCATGGGGGCTGTAGCTAGTATACCATAGATGCCTCTCTTTCCAAGGGTTTCACCACCCCAAAAACAGTGCTATCAGCCTGGAAAATAAGTGTTCAAGCACATGAACCTGCAGAAAGCATTTTGAATTCAGATAACATCTCTCACCAGTGAGCTGTTGCTGCTCAGCGTCAGATCTTAGGACCTTGTACTTTGCCAAGAATCCTACCCATGGCCTTCATCCACCAGCAGAAACCAAAAGAGCCTGACAGTATCTGCAGCTGGCTCCTGTCAGTGCATGGTGCTGAGGTCCTAAGCGGGGAGAGCACAGCAGTGGTCCTGGGCGAGGGGTTCCTAGTCTCTACAGGCTTTTTTTTTTTAAATGCATGTGATGGTTAGTTTTCATTGTCAACACGACAGAGCCTACAATCACCCAGGAGACACATTTGTAAGGGAATTTCTAGACTGGATTAATTGAGGTAGAAAGACCCATCTTGAATGTGGGCGGAGCACAGGCTGGAGTTCTGGAGAGAGTGAGTCAAACACCGGAATTCGTTCAGTGTGTCTTCCTGACCAAGGATGCAGTGTGGGCGGCCTCGGGCCCTTGCTGCCACGCCTTCCCACCCTGATGGACTGTATCCCTTTAAACTGTGAGCCAAAGTACATCTTCCTTCCTTAGGTTGCTCTTTAGGAGTTTTGTCATGGTAAAGAAAAAAGTAATTGTGTTGGACCACAAAGGACCCTTCGGTTTGAACTCTGATGTGTTCTTCTGTATGTCACTTGGTGCCAATAAGCCTGGAGGTGAGATCAGGGAAATAAGCCAAATGAAGTTCGGCTTTGTGTTTGACATGGAAAAAATATTTCAAGGTTACGTTTCATATAAATAAATCGTCTAAAAAGTGTCTTTTGCTGGTAATATTTAAACTGACCACGAGGCATTTGTGCTGTGCCAGCAGCAACCCCCCACGCCACAGCTTTGGGATGAGGCTACCCACTCAATGGCTACCTTACAGTGTCACTTCTTCCAAACCAGCTCTCTCTATGCATAGTTGTTTCCCTGTAGGACAGGTATCTGCTTATTGCTCAAATGGTTGTGCACTTCTGCAGAGCAGGAGTGGGCCATTCACCACTGGAAAGTGTTGGTGATCCCCAAATACCAAGAAGAGCAGAAATTTGCCTCTGAGTTATGCAACAATGCCAGTTTTCCCTTTTAATATGCCTGCTGACTTTTAACGTAGGGACTTAGTCTATCTCCAACCCCACCCTCTCTGGAGCCAGCATAATAGTGCTATTCTCTCCTGCTTGTGGCTCAGAAATGTGGTTCTTGTAGAGGCTGGCTTGAAATACTAGCCCTGGGTGATAAGAAACTATCATTACAACTGCCCTTTGCTGGGGTGGGGGGTTTTGGGGGGGATGTTCACATAAAACAGTTAAAGAGTTAAAGCCAAGCCTGACCTGGGAGCTGCAGAGGGTTCCTAGCACCAACAGTTTGCGCTGGCAGGGCAGTAAGCAGTCTGCTGTTGAAGGAAATAGAGTATGAAGTCTGCGGCGCTGATCTGTGAACGTCTTCCGCCAAAATTCAGTTTGGATTAGGGTTCTCACATCTGTGCACTCATTGTCTGATCAACCAGAGATGGCTGTTGGAACACTTGTTACCTCCTCAGCTCTCCAGAGCTTCCGAGTGTTCCAGCCCCTTCTGGAGACTTCCACACGCTTGCACTCTGGCAGACCCCTCAGCACTTCCCCTTGGAAGCTGCGTTTTGTTAGTAATTGGTGGTGTCATAAGAATGCTGTCCAAGACTGCTCCACATGCTCCACAGAGGGTCATGGCTCTGCAGGGAGCATTCAGGTGACTGGCTTGCGTTTGTTTCCAGCATCCAGGTGGATTTGCGTTGCTGTGGCTCTGTGGCCTCTGGTGAACAAAATACCTCAGTCATGTGTGGTTGAAGTAAGTCTATTTTGTCATTTTTAACGAAGCTTAAGGAAGAAAATCTGTTAGGCAGTTTGAATGCTATGTCTAATGAACTGGTGTAGAGGGGGCAGGTATGACCCTGCGCCTTCGTTCTTACAGACACTAAGAGCTCCTGATCTCCTGATACTTTTATGTATGTTAAATATTATTTCCTGAGTTCTAGTATGGGCTTGTAACTTGCTATAAGGGACCTTGGGCAAGTTTTAAACTCATGATTTATAACTGGTAGGAGGGTAGGGTGAGAACACTCAGGAGATCCTGCTGGTAACTGTTGCTTCTCCCAGAACTGCTAGGCAAAAGAAAAAAGGTCCTATGTCCAACATGGGCTGGGAAAAGTCAAATGAGCTAGAAGAACGCTCAATTCATTACTGCTCATGGAATCTTAGCTTGATTGACAATCACCAGAAGTCAAATTCAACCCATTTGGGTAAACATGAGCTCAGAGTTTCATATGTCTGAGAACAGAGAGAAAGGTATTATAGAATTGTGTCAAAGGCAAAGAGCTGGGGGCTGGGAAGCTCCCTTGTGACTTCAGAGAAATCATCCCAGGAATCCAGTTTCTGCCATTGCTGGACACTTGAGGAAATTGGCCTCCAGATCCTCACAGCTATGGAAAGCTGCCACAAACACAGGCTGCACTAAAGGAACACACTTTAGATATGATAAAGAAACAACCCAAGTCTTACGGTGCTGGGCTGCAGGTTATGGTACCAGATGTGCAGCCACAGTCCCCTGTAAGCTCAGATAAAATAAGGGATCCTAATCTACTCTGGTAATGTCCATACAGACAACCCAGAGGTATGCTTTACAAGTGTACGCATCTTCTAAGTCAGTCAAATTCATGGTCGTTACCAACCATGACAGACAGACATTCTGACAGGGAGGTAAATATCAACTCCAGTATTGGTTGTGAATTCTGACTAGTCTTCCCTAGACAACTCTATTCTTTATCTTCCTGCCCTGCTTTCCATTAACATACCCTTAGGGTAGCAAGGGAGTAAGGTTTTGTTCTTGGTCTTTTTCTACTTTGTGTGTGTGTGTGTGTATGTGTGTGTACGTATGTATGTGTATGTGGGTATGTGTGTGTATGTGTGTATGTGTGTGTGTATGTGTGTATGTATGTGTGTGTATGTGTGTATGTTTGTGTGTATGTGTGTGTATATGTATGTGTGTATGTGTGTATGTGAGTGTATGTGTGTGTATGTATGTGAGTGTGTGCGCGTGTATATGTGTGTGTGTGTATGTGTGTGAGTATGTGTGTGTGTGTATGTGTGACACATTGTCTGTTTATATGGACAGTGAAGGGAGCATTATCAAATAGCTAGATTATCACCTGAACACATAATTCCTAATTCATGGGTGATAGGGAGCAAGAGCTGCTGTCAGTCTACATGTCACATTTCTCTGTGTTGAAATTTTTTTCTTGATAGTTTCTGTCACTATGGCAAATACCTTAGAATAACTGAAAGGAGGAATAAGGATTTATTTTGGGCCAGTGAAATGGGTATCTGCCACTAATGGGCTGAGTTCCATTTCTGGGACCCATGTGATAGAAGCAAAGAGTCAACATCTGTAAGTTGTTTTCTGCTCACCACATGTGCTCTGAAGAATGTCTCACACACACACACACACACACACACACACACACACACACACACACACACACACACCAAATAAATAATGTAATATATTTTAAAGATTTGTTTTGGTTTTGAAGGCTCAGTCCTTGGGCAGCTGGCTTTACTGCCACAGGCTTGAGGGTGGGGGACAGCTTCCTTCCCAACAGCCAGAAGGTGGAAAGAAGAAGTCAAGAGGCACAGGGTCAAGGCATATCCTTTGAAGTGACCCTCTTCCCTGCTTATGTTTGTTCATTTCATGCCCTCCCAGTACTGCTGTTAGCTGGATTATGAGCCCATCAGGCAGAGCCTTCCTAGTCCAGTCGCTTCCCCAATCCCTACCTCTGACCAATGGTGCTTTGGGAACCAAACCTTACACATGAAGCTTGTGGGAGGCATTTGATATCTAAGCCATAATAAAAGTCATCCCTTTAATTACTCAAAACAAATCATAATGTATGATATGGGAGCAAACCATTTATCTTCTCTTTGCCAAAGAACAGAACACAGCAAACAAAGCAGAAAGGGAAAATAATGTTCTTACCTCATGCCCCTCCGAGGGTCAGACTGAGGCAGGCATGAATGCCACTGCTGAGTAAGTAGGACCCCAGAAAGGATGCCTTGGCCAAGGAGTGGGGGCGGTGCCGAGCTCATGAGCTTTGCAATATGTATGGCATGCTTTAACAAACACAAACAGTAGTGTTGTCACCACCAACAAAACAGCCTACGAGAAGTACACTAGAGAGTGAACCATAGATGAGGCGTGCGTTTGACGTAATGTTTAAGAAGGGGTGCCCCAGGCCGAGGAGTGGTGCTCCAGCCTCAGGTGAGCACTGAGTCCCAGGCACGACAGGGGGAGTGATGTCTTTCTTTCCCCTTTGCCAAGTACCGTTCAGGGAAGATCATAAAACAGCCTGTTGGAAATACTTATTCACCAGAAGGAGAACTCAGGGTTAAAATGAGAAATCTATCTTTAAAAAAATCTACCTTAAAAAAAAACTTTTATCTTAACCTATAATGTAAGAGAAATATGCAAAATGTAAACACTAAACTAGTAAGCAAAACTTGGAAATAATAGGGCAAATCATGGAAGAATTTCAGCCCACTCTGTGGATCCCTAATCCAAGACCCTTTGGGACAAGGTATGGGAACTGTTGTTCCTCTTAGAGTTAAGGTCTTTCATGTCACTAGACCAGTGAGTGCAAGCTGTGTTCTTGTTTTGTGGCACTGGCTGCTTTCCTGTGGTAAAAGTCTTAAGTTGAAAAGTTCTGCCCATTATGCCATGGATGAGACTGGTGCATAAGGGGAATTGCTAGAGTTGACCTGGGAGCAGGTGGGTGAAGGGGTGTGACTTCTTTGTAGGAAAGCATGTTGGCTGGCACAGGGATTCTGCAGCATGGTTGCTAAGCACTGGTTAATCTCTGTGCTGGCTGGTTTTACGTCCACGTGACACGAGCTAGAGTCATCAGAGAGGAGGCAACCTCAATTGAGGAAACGCCTCCGTAAGATCCTTCTGTAGGACATTTTCTCCGCTAGTGATGGATGTGGGCGGTACCATCTCTGGGCTGGTGGTCCTGGATTCTGTTTTAAAAAATCAGGCTGAGCAAACCATGAGGAACAAGCCAGTAAGCAGCATCCCTCCATGGCCTCTGATTCAGCTCCTGCATCCAGGTTCCTCAGTGCTTTCAGTGATGAACTTGTTATATGGCCCTGTGAGAGAAGTAAACCTTGTCCTACCCACGTTGCCTTGGGTCATGATGCTTTGTCACAGCAATAGTAACCCTAAGACAACCTCCATATCGGCTAGTTTGCTAACCAATAAAACAGGAGCCCAGCGACAGCTTTTGTTCTTGGCTTGTTTTGATTATGCAGTATAGTGACTTAAGCACTGTCACATGTGAATGCCTCAGAAGCCTGGTGCTTCTGTTGTCCCAGGTACCTGAGGCTCAGCTGTCCTTGCCCTCCTCAGGGCCTGATCACCTTTCCTCTGGGGCAAGTATGTTTCTTCTATTCTTACTTTCTAAGACACTCTGTGTGTGTGTGTGTGTGTGTGTGTGTGTGTGTGTGTGTGTGTGTGTTGAAAGCACAACTGACCTAATCAATAATACGTGCTTAGCTAGTTATATGCTCACTAGTCTGCATACACAGTGCTTTGCTGATCCTAAACACCAGAGGACTCTTAGGTGAACTCTGTTTGTGGCTGTCCCTGGCTGCCGACATCTTTGCTGAGCCCGTGCAGAAGAGTTTCATATTTTCATTAAGTGTGAGTCCAGGTGATGTGGCTTTGGAACTGGGGTTAGAGATTGCAGTTGGGGGTTGCAATCACTTCTGGCAGACTGGGTAGCTGTTTCTCTTTCAAGCTTCGGCAGCTGTGGTGCAGGAGGTGAGAATTGCTTTTTAGGTGATCATTGTCTTTGATCTGCCTTGCTTCAGGTCACACGATGTTAGTGTTAGAATCCAGACTCTTTTGCGGACAGGATGGCACTTGACATCACCAACGCCAGACTTTGCTAGAAGAACAACAGAAGCAAGATGGGAATGAGCATCTGGGACATGCAGGCAGAGAAGTGGCTATACACAGGTCCTGGAGGAGTGAAGGGCACTCTGGCAGTTTCCACTCTCAAGATTTTCTTAGAAGATTAACAGCTACGTGACAATTTTCAGAGCATAGATGTCAATTCTTCATTAAAGAAGTTAGAGTTGGCTGCAAAGAACACAGAGATTTAGGCTCTGCAGTCTCAGACCCTACCATTCTTTCCTCTCCTTCCTGGGGATTTGATGTGAGCCTGGACATAATTTTTTCCCAAGGAACAAGACTGTTACATGGCTTATAGATGATGCATTAGAGGAGACGTGAGCTTGAGGCCAATGTGACCAGATAGGCACCACCACCATAAAAACCAAGAAGAGGCCGTGTGAGCGCTGCTGGACAGCCAGGCTCCTGACTTAGACAGAGGGGAGCACTTGAGCATCTCCGCCAGAGAGGGAGCAGAGCAACAGAATGAGGTCCTAATAATTATCAAAAGGAATCATGACGGTAAAGCAAATAGTGAGAAAAGTAGTGCTAATAAATGCAAGAGATAGCAAGGAAAATACCAGCACAGCACAAATAGATGAGACAAAAGCACACACATACGGGTACATGTGGGCATGTGTGGGCGTATGTGTGTGTGTGTGTGTGTGTGTGTGTGTGTGTGTGTGTGTGTGTTGACTTTTAGTGGATTAAAGCCAAGCTATCCTTGGACATATTTTATTTTAAATATATTTATATGAAAATAAGAATGGGAACAAACATAAATTAAGCTTTCAGGTCAAGAACTTAACAAAAAAATCAAGGAGCAAATCCAAAGAACAAGAAGGAAGCTAGTAATAAAGATACAGAGAGATGAAATAGAGAACACAGCAAAGAGAACAAACAACCAAAAAAGAAACCACCTACAAAACAATAGAATGATCCTCAAAATCAAGGCAGGCTATTTTGTAAGGCGTCTGGCCAGACTGACAAGGAACAAAGCAGGAGTAAACAATATAGAATCCAAACATACAAAGGATAAGGCAGAACACTCTAGTTACACTTGTAATAGCCATTTAGCTTCAATTAGTTACAATAGAAGTACGGAATTAATCAAAGAACATTATGAAGAACTACTCTAATGAACTTGCAAATGTAGGCAAAATGGATGGAGTTAATAAAAAAAAAAAAATCAAACACACAATGCCAAGACTGACAAACCACTCAAGAAGTTGCAATGGAAATTGAACCTTATTGTTCCCACAAAACCCAGCTTGGAGTCAATTCTAAGTTGCTTTGAAAAATAGAAAAAATTAAAATACATAAATACTAAAAAGTCAGTCTTAGTTACCAAAACTATAATCTTGGCTCCAAAGCCAATAAAGACAAAAATGTAAAAGGAGAATTGTAGGTTCATTTCACTTGTGAATGTAGATTCAGAAACTGCTAAATGAAGTACAGTCCTACTGAATCCAGGGCTTGATTTGGGAGTGCAAGGATGGTTTGACATCAGAGAGGCCTTTAATACAGTGTTAGTAGACTTAGAAAGAAGTCCCAATTCTCCTGACATGTAAAAGAGCAGTTTGCAAAGACTTGAAAAGGTTCTTTACCTTTATAGACATTAACACGTAACCCCCTGTCAACCATACTTTGGAGAAAAACCTTCTAAGATTGAAAACTGTATTAGGCCATCCTTTATGGTAGTTTAAAGCAATGTAAACATGTTGTGGGGACACAGAAAAAGTTAAGAACAGGAAGTAAAGTGAGATGTAATTTCATTAAATATGATTTAAATGAACAATAGACAAATGTGAGATTGAGCAAATGATCAGAATCACCAGGAACTCAATGAATTCTATTAAAAATTTCCAGATTCATAATAAATGCACAAATTGTGAAACCACTAGAAGATTTAATGAAAAGAAAGTGCATTCACTATAGTGGCAAAGATTCTGAAGCTACCTAGGGTCTCAAGTAACAGAAAATCTGCAATGTAAATTCCGTGAAAGATTATCAGAAAAGTTCTGATGAAAAATGCTCCATGGGAAGATCTTAAGCAGGAAGGCTCGTGGTGTACAAGCTTAAGTTCTGACCAGAGAACCTGTTAATTCAATGCAGTACCAAACTAAAAGTAACAGTCAGTTTGTCATCCCAGCTACTCCAGAGGCTGAAACGTGAGTGCAGAGCCAACCTGGTCTACATAGTGAGACTCTGCCTCAGAATGAGCAAAAGGTTGGAACTTCAGCTCAGTGGTAGGGCCAGGGGTTCAGTCTCCAGTCCCATGGAAAAGCATCTGGAAAATAATATCCAGGATGAATTGCTTTATACCTCGAGAAATGTATGCAGACTGAGAATACAGTATACAAACAAGAATATTTTTATGGACATGTTTAAGTTTAAAATGGAGGAAAGAGAAAAGAGAAAGAAAAATAAATTTCTAAGCCAAGTGTCTTAAAAGAACTAAATGGATTATGACCACTGTCTGATGTGTCTGAGGCCCAAACACCTTTGTCTCTGCAAAGCCCAAGCTGACCCTGATCCTACAGTCCTTTCCCAGAATGCCACCATGCCTGGCATGACGTTTTTTTAAATGACATTTTTTATTAAAAAAAACAAAAACAAAAAACTTCATTAAGTGCATGACAATACTCTCACCTGGTGTTTAATCAAACAACCTTTAAGAACAAAAGGAAAGGAGGGCGGGGGATTTTTGCAGAATGGTATGTTGGTGACCAAAGAGCGGTATTACCAAGGAGGAAAATTTGACTTTATCTAGTTTTATCTTGTTCGTTGATTATAGAATGTTCCAGATTTTAATAGAATGTATAGACAAGAGAAATAGATGAGAGTGGAAAAAATCTGAGTCAAGATGCACAGGCTGAAAGACAGGCAAGGCCAAGACTCATAACTAGGAGCTGTCTTGATTCAGGAAGGAGCAAAGACAAGAACCTGTGTCACTGAGAAGCTACGAGGCCCTGTCCTGCCTCGTGGGACATCGACAGCCAGCCAGAGGGCAACTCAGTGCCGGCTGCCAGAGGTGGGCAGTGTTGCTGTCTCTCTGCCGCCCTCTTCCATCCTTCCTCTCCATCCTCAGATGTCCAGATTAACACAGTGGCTGGCAGTTACACGGTCACACACACTTTTCCTGAACCTTATACATAAAGTTATTATTTTAATTTCAGAGATTTCTTATGAATCCTAGTATGCTTGTGGAATCAACTAAAACTCTTACTGGTCAATGGATAAGGCGGGGTGAGGTGCTCTTTGTCTTCGGGGAGTAGTTCTACCTGCTGAGCTTCTCATGAGCCCAGATGCTTTGATGCCTTCCTTTCACTTAGGGAGTATGTTGACGCTCTCTGCCTCTTCTACCATGCCTGGAACTTTCAGTTTGTTGTGTCCTGAACCCAGCATGGTAAGGATCCCACCCGAGGACAGGGAAATCAAGTATAGCAAAGACATAGGAACCTTTTCTGGCAAATGGGGAAATCAAGGCCACAAGGTACAATGATTCCTGGAGGCCTGTCTGTCTTGTGTTAACTCACAAGAGTGGCCACCACCATCTCGTTGACGCATGGGCACGGAAGGTGCCTTTGTAACCGAGATCCCTCTTCTTGCTACATCTTCATGCCCAGGACAAATGAGCAAACAGGCAGAGCCAGAGCAAACTGACAGAGGCCGTTCTGCTGGGTGGCCCCTCAAGGGGAGCAGAGACTCTGGAGAGGCCAGCATTTTCTGTTCTAAATATGGACTAAAGGAGACAGTTATTTTTAGGAAGTAAATGGTAATGATTAGACTTTTAAGATTTAAGCATTCATTTAGTCATAAAAGCTGAAGTCACATGATACAAAAAAATAGTCTTTTCCTCCCAGTGATGACAGGGTCCTTTCAAGAGCAGTGATTGTCCTTATGAATGTGATCAGACCTCCACCCCAGGGTCCCAGGGAGAAAAGCTGGCAGCTGACATCACTGTCCTGTTTGCAGGACACTGCTGATCTGTGACTAAGGGTAGGGCTGCCACTCCCAAGGCTCTCCTCCCTGCGACCCTGCTCCTCCCCGGGTCCTCCTCCTTTGCTCTGCTTCCCTAACTGTGATAGAAAGGTGAAGGCACTTTGCCCTGCTTCTGCAGGGAGCAGATTCACAGCGTCAGGGGAATGCTGTGTGCTGCAACGCCATGAGAGCAGCTGGGTGTTTACGAGTCTCAAAAGATCCGAAGCTATGCTGGGGTAATAAAATCTCAGAAGCATCACCAGTTCCAGTTGGCTGAAATAATTAGTCTAAGAAGGAGCCATGATGTGGGGGATAAAAAAGAAACAAACAGTTTAATTTGAGGAATCTGCCTGGGGGTGTGCAAAAGGCCCATAATTACGTGCCGACAGCCCTGTTTGGAAGTGGTTCCAGGCGTGGGTGTGAGGACATGGGGTGTTGGGGGCTCTGAGAGAAGGGAGTTTCCACAGAAGTTGCAGGCCTTGGGGATTCCTGAAGAGGGCGGTCTTAGAGGCTATCCAGGTGAGTTCTCATCCTGCCTCTCACTGGGTAAGAACCATTTCACTCTCAGGTGTCAGTGCCCAGATGCCTGTTTTGAGAATGTGCTCCCATCATCACAAGGCAACATTGCTGTAACGAGGTTCTCATCGTCACAATAATTCACAGGGGGCCTCAGAAGGCCTGACCTCAGTGCAGATGCCCAAGTAAGACGTGAGCCTGCTGAGAAAATACGTTTATGGGGATCTTAGGCTCAGCAGATAGGTTGGGCCCTGAGGCAAGCTATGAAGGCTAGCTATGACAGGACCCATGTGGGAAAGAGATGTTCGGTGGTGTGGTAGAGAGGAGACATGGTAGGGCCGACTTGTCTGTGCTTCGGTGAGCGAAGGCATTCACAGTCAGAGGCATCTGGGGAGGGTGCGGGGCTTTGCGGGTACTGCAACCGTGGATGGGTGTGCTAGCCAGCCACACATGATGCTCTGTTGAGTTTTATCCTCAACTTGACAGGAGCTAGAGTCACTTGAAGCTAGAGGCAATTGAAGAACTGTCTCAGTCAGACTGGTCAGAGGCCATGTCTGAGAGAAACGTGTGTTGTTTTTCTCTTTTATTTATTTTAACATAGTGTCTTTTTTATTAATTCTTTGAGAATTACGAGAGAGGTCTTGATTGATGGTTGATACGGGAGGGGCCAGTTCACTGTGGGCAGCACCACGCCTGGGCAGGTGGGCTTTGGTTGGCTAAGAAAGTGAGCTGACCGTGAGTCAGTGAGCTAGCCAGTGGACAGCTTTCCGGCTTGGATCCTACGTCTGTCTGATCCTGCTTGAGTTCCTGCCCTGACATGGCTCAGTAATGAATGATTACCTAGACGTGTAATCTGAAATAAACACTTTTCTCCCCAAGTTTCTTTTTATAAGTACTTATAAATTTATACAGAATTTATTATAGCAACAGAAAGCAAATCACAACACACGAGTTAACAGGGTTATGGGGTGAGATTTGTGGGGACACAGGGAAATGAAGAAAGACTCCCAGTCAGAACCACAGCACCTCAGTGAGGGATCAGATGACCAGGCACAAGAGGTAATCTGGTCTGGAGCTCTCTGGTGGCAGTAGCTCATAAACATATTGCTACCTCCCTCCAAACTCAGATATCCTGACATTGTGTCATGTCCTATTAACAGATCTATATGTGACCAGACTAGAGATAATCTTGTAGGTTCAAGCAAAAAGAAGAGCTCTTGATATTAGAGGACTCTTTAGGCTATCAGGGTAGTGTCATTCAGTACCCTTGTCACCGTTGTGTGGCACAGTGGGCTGGATACTAACCTTCTTTAGCATCAGAAGATCCAAACTTGAATAAAAATGTTGGCTATAGCAGATGTGGAAAAGTCTTCCACAGGGAAATAGGCTTTGTTTGACATAAAAGGACTCACACAGAAAAACAAACAACAAACTTTTGAGTGTCATGAATGTGAAAAAGCATATTGTGGAAACCCGAACCGTATTGACGATCTGAGAAGGCACACGCGGAGAGGTCCAGGAGAGTGGTGTGTGAGGGTGCAGCGTGAGGTCACACCTCAGTGCTCACGAGGAGATTTGCATTGCAGGGAGCGCCTTCAAATGTCCTGAGTGTGGGAAATCTTTCGGCAGGAAGCCACCACTCATTTTACGTCACCGAAAACAGAAGGGAGACCCTTCGAGTATGCTGAATGTGGGGAAATCTGAGAAAGTAATCCTTACAATTCACCAGAGAACCCGCACACGGGAAGAAAACCTTTCGGTTGTGGGAAAAACTTCGATGCAAAGAAGCCCTTATCAATCAACATCAGAGAACTCACTCGATGAGAAGCCCTATGAGTCTGAAGAGAATGGGATCTTCTCGCAGTGCAGGTGACACTCAGAAACCATCAGAGGATCCACACAGTGTAATGACTGGGGGCAAACGTCCACCAGCCTCTAGGTCAAGCTCCATCAGAGAATCCACTCAAGAGAAAAACCAAATGAGGGTATCATTTGTGGAAACACCTTCTAGGTGACGGTGTGTTTTCTTAAACACACGCACATTCATTCAGGAAAGAAACCCTATAAATATAGTGAGTGGGAAAAATCTCCAGCCTGGGAACACCCCCTAAACATCACAGAACTCCCACAGAGGGCAGCAAGCGGGGAGAAAGTCTGCGAGTGTGCCTCATTGAGCACCAGCAATCTTATGCAGAACAGAGGCTCTCGGAATGGATCCACTTCACACAGTGCCGGAGAGCTCACACAGCTGGGCCTTACCGGGTGTGGTGGGGAAAGCACCGGACAGCTGGCTAGAACACCACAGAGCACTCCTCACGGTGTAGCACCTAGACTAGTGTCGCGGTAAATCCTGGCAACCGTGCACGCCAGTCCGTTCTTTTCTCTTCTCTTTTCCTTTTTGTTTTGTTCCCCATTTACTTTTCCTTTTTTCCCTTTTCTTTTCCAAGAAAACATCTTGAGGTAGGACTCAGGTCAGCTTTATTTATTTATTTTATTTTATTTTTTTCCCAAGACATGGTCTGATTACATAGTTCTGGCTGTTCTGGAACTATGTAGACCAGGTTGGTATTGAACCCACAAAGATCTGCCTGCCTCTGCCTCCAGAGTGCTGGCATTACAGCTTTGTACCACGATTCCCAACTGTTGTTTTCATTTTTGTTTTCCCAGCTAGAAGTGATACTGGACATCTTATCTGTTTGAGTGACCATTTCGTATTTTTCTCCTTTGCTTGGCTGTTTATATCTTTTGCCTGCTGTCTCTAAGAGTAGTTTGTCTTTTATTTACCAATTCAATATAAAAATTTGGGAGAGAGAGAGAGAGGAAAAAGGAGAGAGAGAGACAAAGGAGACAGACTGCTCAGCCTTACAATCACTTCCTACTGGACTGTCCACAGCTGAAGACCACCAGTAAGAGAAGTGGGATTAAGCTGACACAGGGAGGAGCTGGTCTCAGTGTGTGGGCAATAATCAGGAGATGTCCGTTTAAAAAGATGGAAAAAATACAAACCCTCCCAAGTAGACACGAATGAAAATATAGTCAGGGGAAGACCAAGGTGAGGCTCCTGTGGCTAAACTCAAGTAGGTGGCAGAGGCCCTGACACAGTGGACCAGCTCTGGTGAGCTGATACCCCACCCCTCCCAAACCCCAGTGGAACATGAAGAGTAGTAAGTGTGAAGGGGGGAATTCTAACCCATGGTAAGTTCCTTGCTCTCCAAGTTCTGTGGGATCCCACAAACTTCAGACTAAACACGGAGCACCTCTAGTCTGGGTTCTGTCCTTGTGCAGCAGTGAACAGAAGAGAACACAGTGATGTAAGAGGCTCTTGCTGGGATCTGAGATGCAGCAAGATACATTAGAGATGGAGCCTGGCTTGAGGGTCCTTACCATGACTGGACTCCGATTCACATGGGAAGATGGAAATCCTAGCAATAGGAGAGCTTCTAGGAGCCATAACCTTAGGTTCTGGGACTCTTCAGGAGAGTTGGCCCTGCTAGGAAATAGCTGTTTGGTAGCAGGTATGGGAGTGTGTGGCTCAGCTTGGCTGGGATGTGGGAAACAGGCACTCCAGTGTTATGCTTTCTAGACACAACTGGGTCTGGGAGAGAGGGTGTTCTACAGAATCGGAACCAGCCATAGCTGAGCGAGCTGGAGCGTATGGCCAGGTAAATGGCTCTGTTGCCCACTCTGGTGCTTGTGAGAAGTAGAGACTGAAAGGCTAGGCCAGACTCGGTTCTGCGGGCTCAATGAACTGGGTAGGCAGGTGAAATAGTTCCCAAACACGTGGTTGAGACAGCAGCACCTCCAGACTGTCTGGATGCCAACCCAGAACCCAGAATTGGTCAAAATGGTGCAAGGATTTAAGAGTCCTGCGCTCCAATCTATACCATTTGCAGAATCAAATCCCTGAGACTAAGCCAAAGACCCAGGCGTGGTGGTAGTGGTGGCAAAACAAGAATTTGCAAGTGATAAAACAATTCCTTTATAATTCTGAGGGCAGAGAATACCTTAGACAGGACAGAAAGACCCGTAAAAGAAAAAGGATTAGTAAATGTGGCATGCGTACTGCAGGGTCTATAGATGCCATGCAATCTGGCTGGCCAGGGTTATTGTTGAGGACAAATAGCATGCTCTTCTTGGGATCAATGGGGAGGCCTTTCTGCACAACAGGAAGGGAAGTGGTCAGAAACATGAAGAAAGCACTAAAGCATAAATGTAAATAAACACGGTGTGATCTCACAGAGGCCAGTGTACGCAGTGGGAAACCCTTCACCTATCTGATCAGAAGAAATGACAATTCTTACTGTAAAGCAAAGTGTCACCAGTGCATAAACAGTTTCTTGCAAGTACTTGTGGAGGATGTGTGAAATGGTCTCCTAGTTTGGAGGGAAAAGAATCAGTACTAATTAAGCGTAAATTATTTTGATCCTCTGTTCCATCAGTTTCTTTCTTCAGTTTAAACGTCTTCTGTAGACATTTAAACAGCAAGCGGGGGTGCGTGAAGGGCAGAACAGATCGCCCAGCTCAGTTACAACGCAGGATGGAGAAGGTGCTGACATCAGGAAGATGGACCTACAGGTGTGTCGCAGAGCTGTAACAGTATGTCAAGGAGGTACACACAGTAACTGTGCAGGATGGTACAGGAGCTGGTGGATTGGGATAGTTAGTCTTGATGGTAAAGTGTATACGCTAACAGGCACCTGAGGTAGGGATCATCACAAGAGACACGAACTGCAGTTTATTTTTCTGTTTTTGTTTTTCACAGGAAGTTACTACTTGGGGAAGGTTTTAAAGGCATCAGCATACTAGAAAGCACTTGTAGAAGTTTACTTTTAGTTGTATAAAATAATTGTTTTGTGCACTGTTGGAAGAAGGGCTAGCTAGGCCTTGGTGTTTGTATGTCTGCAGCTGTTGGATTTAAGTGGTGGATGTTTGATTGCTAATGATCTGCACGTGCTATCAGTAGAACACCAGAGGAGTTCTGAATCAATAAAAACACCTGAGCTCAGAAACTCGGGGTTCCACTGTGAGTATGGCGCTTGCCGTGACGGTGGCTCCCTCTGCTGAGGTCTGGCAGTTTGCACTTGTGAAAGTGCCTCCTTGTCCTGTTTGCTGAGCTGCTACGGTAGCATACAGAAACAAGCACTGGCCAGGACATTTGGAAGATGACCTGCCCAGTTATGCTTGTTAGTTTTAGACAACTTAACCCAAGCTAGATTTTGGAAGAGGAAATCTCATTTGAGAAAAGGCTTCCATAAGATTGGCCTGTAGACAAATCTTGTGGCCATTTTCTTGATTAATGATTTATGTGCGAAGGCTACTTCCAGGCGGGTGGTACTGGAAAGAAAGCAGGATGAGCAAGCTGTGATGAACAAGTCAGTAAGCTGCATTCCTCCAGGGTCTCTGCTTCAGTTCCTGCCTCCAGATTCCTGCCTTGAGTTCCTGCCATGACTTCTCTCAGTGATAGACTATAATCTTTGAGGTGAAATAAAATCATTCCTTCCCTAGTTGCTTTTGGTTATGATGTTTATCACAGCAACAGAAACCAAACTAAGACACCAGTACTGCTGAAAATTATGTCAAAGAACAAAGATCATGGAACAGGCTGGATAAAAGAGGCCCAGTAACCAGAGAGAGTGAAATCACTTTTTTTATTTTCAAGACAGGGTTTCTCTGCTATAACTCTGGCTGTCTTGGAACTCACTCTGTAGAACAGGTTGGCCTCAAACTCAGAGAGATCTGCCTGCCTCTGCCTCCTGAGTGCTGAGATTAAAGGTGTACACCACCACCACCTGGCACTAATGTTTTTTAAAACTTTTCACAGTTCTGAAATGCTCCTGAAGACAGGGCCTAGAGATGGAAATGCTGAGTGAAGGAAGGAAGCCATGTCAGACATTTCTGGTGTCAAGATACAGCATGTTTCAACCATTTCATTGAGCTACCTTGCTGGGTAAAACCTAGCAAGAAAGACCAGCCCAGGAGCTTGTCCAAAGGCTTCTCCTGTGGAGACATCCCAGGCTCCTCTGTTCCATTTGTTATCCTGCAGGAAGAAGAGACATACATCAGAGAGGTGGACCTCAGCTTTCCTGAGGAGCCCAGGAAAAGTCCCACGATGTCTGCAGCCCCTGAAGACAGCCACTGACAGCACCCATAAAAGGTGGGAGTGAATTGCTCCCATCACTGTGGGTGAGATGATTCCAGGCCAGGCAATGTACTGGGTTAAGGTGTTTCCTACAGTGGCTCAGGCCCATGAGGTTGACTTCTGTCCTGGTTTAATTTCCCTTATGTGACAGGTGTGTGCTCACAACAAAGACCAAGTAACTTCCACCTGCCAACGGTCCACGTGAGGACTTGGCCAGAAACGAAAGAGAGAACAAGACCTGTGAGCCCCTTGGCTTAGACCCTTTTAGACTTCAGGACGTTTCGTGGTTATCTCGGGCATTTGACTGAGCATGGAATGGAGACTCGTCTCTATCTTGGCTGCATAGCTCGTGGGGTGAGGCTCCTGTTAACATGGGCACATGTGTGTAGTACCTCTCTGGATCCAAAGCCACGGCACAAGCCATGGGGAAGGGTCTAGGGATTGCTGGTGTCAGGTGGTAGCCTGAGTGTGGGGTCGGGAGAGACCATTCCCTTTTTTGTAATCTCCCTTTCTAGAGGTGCTTTCTGTAGTGAGGTCTGGGATAAGATCTCTCTTCTTCGTCCTCGTTCCTCTCGGCTCAGGCATCCAGCCTAGTGTTCCCCACAGTTGGCCACATACCCTAGCACCTCTATATCTCTCATGCTGTTCCCCTGAGGTTCATGATGTACACTTAAATCTGTCATTTCCTCTCCTCTATGAGCCCTTTGCCTCCGGAAGCTCACCTACACCATTCACATCTCCTTGTAGCCCAGTGCCATCACCACTGGGACCTTATCCGAGTCCCACACAGAAGCTTCTTTGCCTGTCTTCACCCCTTCCTTAAAAATATCCAGTCTGGTCTCCCTAATTCTCATGGCTCCCTTCACTCAGTGGCTTCTGTCATGGGCCATGACCCCCACTCCTTCCTGTCCACCCACTTATCCCACAGCTCTTCCCCAGGACCCAGGACTGGAGACCCCCGCCCAGATGAGCAGGCAGCTGAGACCCCGCCCAGATGAGCAGGCAGCTGAGACCTCGCTTTCCTAGCCTTCCTGTTTCTTGCATTTCCACCATCTTCCCCCTCCACGGGAGCATGCTGGGGCAGGAAGCTCACATATGGTGGGGTTTCCTGCAGATACTATGTGGAGTGCTGACTGCAGCAGGGTTCTGTGTGACCTTCTTGATGGGAGAGATGGGACAAGACAGGGTGGGGTTGCTTTTGTGGAGTTATAAAGCTTCTTAAACGTAAGCTTAAACTTCTGTTGGTGATGGCACAGATCCTACCTCTCAAATGTGTGGATACGTTTTTCTTGCTCTGGTTCTGCAGAGTGGTTCAGTGGTGACCACATCCTCCCTCTTCCCCAGAACCCCTCAGAAGTCTGCTATGCTGGGTTCCACCTTGCCCTTCCAATCCCTTTTAGCTGGCTGTCTCTTGCCTCTAGAATAATTACCTTGGTGTGATTTCCAGTGGAACAGAGGCTCTATCTTGTGGTTTCATTTGTGTGTGTGTGTGTAGCAGACCCATTCTTCCAGTCTTTTATAAACCATCATCATAAAGACAATTGGAAACAATTGATTGAAAAAGATGCAAATGAGATTAATGACACTGTCCTAGTCACCAGCAATCCTTCAAACATTTTGCTTAAGCAGCGTTCTATTTTCAGGAGTGGGAAGATGCCTCCCTGGCTGTGCACCACAGCAGCCTCCTGAAGCCTCAGGCCTGAGCAGGAAAGTAGGTCACCGAGCCTCACACAATGATCTCGCTAGAGACTATGAATGGAAAATTCAAGAAACATGTTCATCCAAATGCCTTTTATTCTTGTATTTTAAAAAAATGGTTTCATTAAAGAGGCAAGGAGAGCTGTTGGCCATTACTTAATTACGCTGTTCAGCACATAATTATTGGATGCGCAGACTGCGGCTTGCGCTGAGTCCTGGGAAAGTTACACTGCACTTGGGGATAGACAGAAGGACAAAGGCAAGCAGCTAAAAGGAAACAGCCCAAAAGGAAGATGGGAATATAGACTCAAAAGAAGCAGAGCATGGAACCAGAGTTCTCATGCAGCTCAGGAGGCTGGAACCTGCCCGGTAGGGTGGCCACGAGAAGGGAAATGGTACCATAGGAATCATACTTGCAGCCGAGAGGTGCCAAATTCCCAGGAGTCTCTTGTGGTCTCCTGTCTGCCCTCCAAGTGGTCTGTATGTTGGAGTCACAAGCCCAGTGGAGGTCTGTCCCAGAGTCTTGGAGCAGAGCAAATGGGATCCAGCCATCCCCAAATAGCCATGTTCCAGAGGTAGCTAAATATGGCAGCCTGTGATTTGAGGTGCAGAGTGCTCAGGGAAGTATACACAGTCATGCCTCGGTCCCTAAGACCAGTTAGGGTACTGAGCAGCCCAGTCATACCATACCTTTACCTTAGAACAGAGTTCTGAAGAGCATGCCCAAGTGCATGGAGTCAGCCCTCCACCGACCACTGAGTCAGTGAAACAGATCAATGTCTGTTGGTTTCAGTCCTGAAGTCTTTGTCACCGACTGAGGCAGTGCTGCCAATTGGCGCAAGCTCCTTTCCCAGGATTTCAGGGAATGTCAGAAAGAATTCTTATCACACAGTTATTTTAAGACATATAATTAGCTGAAGTATGACACGGTCGGTGCACACATGAGCGTGTAGATCTGACACGGTTGGTGCACACATGAGCGTGTAGATCTAACACGGTCGGTGCACACATGAATGTGTAGATTTTACGTGGTGCACACATAAGCGTGTAATTCTGGAGACTTCCTGAGAATTCTGAGCTATTCACCGTCAGCCTGTGGATAGCCTCAGGCATAAGTAGCAGCCATCTTCTTTCTAAGGAGGCATGAGGGACCTCGGGGGACATTCTGGCCTTCTTATTCCCAGGTTCCACTGCATACCAAGTCTGAGGAACTGTTGAGGGATCTATGGGCGATCACCAATGAGTGGCCTCTCTTTTCTCACTACAATCCCATGTGGTCTTCCTTCCTACTTGCCTGTGACTGGGCCACCTCCTTATGGGGTAACCTTGTACCCCTCAAATACACACACACATATATACACACACACACACATATACACATACAGATACACACACACACATACACACATACATACACACACACAAACACACAGATACACATACACACACATATACACATACAGATACACACACACACACACACCGATGCACACACACATACACACAGATACACACATACATACACACACACATACACACACGCAAACACATAGACACAGACACACACACAGATACACACACACAAACACACAGATACACACACACATACACACACACAGATACACACAGATACACACATACACACATACACACACACACACATGCACACATACATACACACACACACATACACACACACACATACATACACACAGACACACACAGACACACACACACACACACACGTTTAGTTTTAGAAGTCTTATGTGGCATCCACTGAACCCTTATTTTCTATTATTTCCCAAAGGGAGTTGGAGCTCATCTGAACTCCCTATCCCTCACCCCAACAGACACAGCATGGATGACTGTAAACCATCCAAGGCTAAAACACAGGTTAATGGAAGGAGCTACATGATTTGCCCTCTGCTTTGCTTTGACTTACCTTGGTTTCCCATCTGTCAAATGGGGAGAAGCTGGGACCCAGCTCTTTGAGCTTTGAATGGTTAGATGAACTAACCTGATTATCTGCGATTAGTTCTTTCACTGGTTCTGGTAAAATGTGACCTGTGTCTCCTTTGTGCTGTGAAGACACAATAAACAAAGAAAAGAAGGAGGGAGGTCAGCACAGAACTGTGTGCGCAAGGCCCTTTCCCTCAGCTGCGCAGTGTCAGCCTAGGGAGTCTTTCCTGTCATGGTCCCCGCAGCCTGTAGACACCCGTCACCTGCCCGCTTGCTACAGTGGACCTGTAATAAGCCAGGCAGTGTCAACCCACCCTCACGTCTGGACGTCCAGGAAGACAACCCTTTTCCTGGCGCTACTGTCTTGAAACTCAAAACAAGACTATGTATAAAATCCATGAGTCACACCCCGATATTTCCAGCAAGAACCCACATGACTCCTGGTCGTCTGATATCTGAGCCACACCTCCTGACTTCACAGTGAAGTTCTTGTGCCGGTATAAAAGACCGATGTGGTAGAGATGGTGAGGGCTCATAGTAAGCAGAGAACAGACTCTCCCTCGGGGTGAGTGGAATGCTGTCTTGTATGCAGGTGGAGTGATGGCTGAAGGTTATAGCACAGGTCTAGAAGAGCGACAGGAAGCAGGGAGTGTGACTACAAACCAAACTACTAGTCTAGCGGCCGTATAGAAGAGATCTCAGGGACGATGCCAAGGGAAGGCTGTTTAGATCTCTAGGGCTGGCTCCAGGACAGAGTGGGAAGCCCTAGTTGGGGTTATGGGCTAGCCTGTGGTCTGTGCCAGTTATTTTCTCACATGACAAACCCAGAGAGGTACTAGCCTGATTCCACAGGGTCATTTGGAGGTCATCAGAAGGATCGACACTCCATCCTGACCATGATCTTCAATGCATGTTGCCTGACAGTGAGTAGCCACCCTCAGCTGCTAGTCAGAACATTCAGATGGTCACACGCAACTCTGCACAGAGCTCCTTCTCTTTCGAGGTATTGGGGGTCTCCACATCAGCAGTCTCTCACCCCATAGGTCCCGATTTCAGTCTCTGTTCAGAGGAAGATAGAATCAGGGCCAGGTACTCAGAAGAGAATGACTTAGGGGTAGAGGCAGTAGAGGGATTGAGGCTGAGTTAGAGGCCAGACCTTTCATCCCATCTAAGGTCACCAGAGGAGACAGGAAGTGGCATGGAGTGGTTTTTTTAATGGTAGAATTGTCCCCAGTCAGCTGGATTCCACCAAATTCAGCTTCTCTGAGATTATCAGCAGCCATTTAATTAGCCTCATGAAACTGGACCTTTGCAGACAACCACAAGGAGCTCAAATGGACACTGGAGGGCTGTGCTGGCTACAGTCTCCTCGATTGGAAGTTGATGCCAGGCCAGACTACTGGCCCTCTAAAGACCAACCAGAGTAACCCAGAAGCTCACAGTGGTCCTGAGTGTCTGACGTTATCACAGAACTTCCAGAAATGTTCTGCGTGGCAGATTTTTGTCTGCTTTTGTTCCTACAACTTGGAAAGCAAACTTTCTCTTTGTGCTTAGCTGAGTTGAGGCAAGAAGAGGTAGGAGCTTGCTGGCTGCTGTTGTCTGGTCCAGAGGCGGGTCGTCCTGTCTTGCCTCTCTTTTATGTGACATTCTCTTTGTGAACAGGTGTGAGGGCCCAGCTTTGAAACTCGAGCTTCTAGCCTAGCCTGGAGCAGGGGAACCCGGGGCCTGGGGCAGCTGTGCCTCCCCCTCGCTCTTCCTCAACCTCCTTCTCCCTTCTTTTTCTCTCTCGCCCCCTCATCCTCTCCCACCCTCCCGCTTTGTCTTCTGCTCCTTCTTGTCTTTGTCCTTCCCTACTCTTCTTCTTGATCCTCCTCCCCCCTCCCCTTCCCAGGCTCTCTCACCTCCCCCTGCTCCTCCCCCTGACCCCCCTCTCCCTGCCCCAGCCACTGGAGCATCAGCCAGGCAGAGGCCGGGAGCATGGGCAGGCCAGGCTCACTGCACGGCAAGGGCAACTCTGTGGACCTGTCTGGCCCGGGGTCAGGAGGTCATAGAGGTGGGCGGGGCCCGGGCAGCAGATTGGGAGCCCCCTGCCCCGACAGCATCATTTAGACAAACAAGCAGATGGCAGGTGTCAATGGGGACAAAGAGCCATCTGCGCAGCGAGGCTGCCCCACTGTCTCTCACAGGGACTTCATTAAGCCCGACGTCAGATAGCAGTGCTTCAGTCAGAACCAGCAGGGCCCTCACAGGCTAGAGGAGAGGTGGTAGCTCTGAGCTCTACTCTGCCTGCCAGGCCAGACGCAGGCCACAGGGGCGGGGCCTGTGCGCACCATAGGACTCCTGTCTGTTTTCAGAGGGCCAGCCTTGCAGACTGCTGTAACCCCATGGCTGCCAAAGAGGCAGGACTGGTGATGGAATTTAGCATCTCAGGAGCTCCCCTTCTAGCATCCGTTCCAGCTCTCTGGGTACAGGTCCTTGCATCCATGTTCCCAGATGGCTCCATATCTATAAAGCTGATACTGGGCTTGGGGTCAGAAGTGTGTGCAGCTTCCTGATAGAATGGGATCAGAAGCCATGGTCCAGGCAGCACTTGCACAAGAATCAAAAGTAATCATAGTCATCCTGAATCATCTTCTTAGCTGGTACCAGTCACCTAGGAGAGGTTCTGGACTTGGGCATAGGTGAGAAAAGACCCTGATCCAGCTCTCACTTTGGCCAGTATCTCTTCATTCAGGATGAAGAGTATTTGTGCTGTTCAGATTTTGTCAATTTGACAAAAGCCTGGACATACCTGGGAAGAGAGAATCTTAACTGAGAAAATATCCCCATAAGATTGGCCTGTAAGTAAGCTTCTGGGAGTATTGTCTTGATTAATGACTGATGTGGAAGGAACCAGCTCACTGTGGGCAGTGTTACTCCTGGGCAGATGTTCCTGGATAGTATAAGAAAGCAGGCTAAGGAAGCTTCCTGTACAATCACCATCAGAGATCTGGGCAAGGGCAGCCAGTCAGGAGTCAATAGCCCCCCTCCCACTAGGTGCCCAGCCTACCCACATTTCTGTGTGTGATTATTCCCCCACCAGCCTTCTCACTGTGAGGAAGATAGCAAACCACCCTCACGAAGGCTGCACCCGAGGAGGCAGAGCAGACCCAAGGGTAGCAATGCGACTGTGCCTTAAAGGAAGGCTGCATGTACTCACACCTTCCTCTAAAGTATCCTGGGAAGAGCGTGGGATGACCAGGGTGAGACCTGATCCTGGCACGGCTTTGGGTAAATTCTGGAAAACTGTGGGCAGAGTGTAGAACCATGTGGAGCCCCTAGGGGAGTTGGTGGGGGATGATCCCCAGACTCTGGCCTTAGAGATGGAGGGACTCATGAAGAGAAAAGGGAGGTGGCAAGAAGAGAGGGAGAGGGGGGGGGAGAGAAACACCACTGTGCAGAGCTGTAAACCATGGAAAAGGCTGGACTCATTTTACATGTTGTACAGATCAGACAAGGCTTTTGGGAAGAACTTCATCGAAATATTGCTTACAAATACATGGTCTGCCATGGAAAGGGTTTTCAGGACCACAATCCAGCCACCACTATAGGCCAATCAGAGCATCATTACCCAACAGAAAACCCCAATCCATGACCTATCTCTCTCTAGTCCTTTCAAACCACATCTTCCAAAATCAGCCCTATGCCTCTGCCTTCATGGGGTTTTCAGTTCTGGACGTTTTGTGTAAATGAGGTTCGGAGACGTGGCATTTAAGCCCGCCTCCTTCCACGAAGGAGTGTGTTGAAGACTCCCATTGTAGCCCAGGCTAGCACTTCATTGCTTTTTCCTGCTAAATAGTAATTCATTTGTTGGCTATAACAAGTTTTGTTTGCTCATTTGTTGGTGGATAATGGAGTGATTGGAGACTTTTTGGTCATAAATAGTCATGCTATGTACGTTTGTATGGGTATGCTTTCCCATTTCCGATTCTGTTTGTTTTTCGTTTTTTTTTCTGAGACAATGTCTCATTTTACATCCCAAGGCAGCTTCAAATGCACAGAGACCTTCCTGCTTCGGTCTCACAAGTGCTGAGCTGACAGACCCAGCTGTGTTTTCATGTGTACATCACAGATACCTCTGAATTGAATTTCTGGTTCATATGACAACTCCACATTTGGCCTTTGAGGAGCTGTGAAGCTATGGCAGATTTTAAGAAGGACTGTCTAGTTGTTAGCTGCTGTGTCAGTCTGCAATGAAGACAGGGAGGCATTTTTCATAGGTGCAAACTCTTCCAGATCCCAGCAGAGGGAACCATTATCACGGCAGGCGCCATCCTGGACAGTGGAACCGCAAGTGTCTGAGCTCAGGTGTTTTTTATTGATTGAGAACTCCTCAGGTGCTCTACTGATATCAGGTGCAGATCACTAGCAATCAAACATCCCCCACATAAATCCAACACCTTAAAACAGTACAAAACACTAAGACCTAGGCAACCCTGCCCCCAACAATGTTACAAGACAATTATTTTATACACAGCTAAAAATAAACTTCCACAACAGGACTGTAGGGTTGTACTGTGAATCTTTGTATAGATATACTTTTTTAAAAAAAAAATTGTATACCCACCACAGATTCTGAAAGTTGGATGAGGTGTAGCAGGGAATGGTTTATTTCCTCCTGATTGAAATGTTCACTTGATTGGAGCCATGAGCAGCTAAGGAGGGTGGAGCTCCTCTCGGCTATGGCTTCCTCTTGGCTGTGGCTTCCTCTCACAAGTAGCCATTGGCCAGAGTCTGACATGGTAGCTCTGGGATTCAAACAATAATGTTTACTGACTTCTGTCTGGAAGCTCCTTCTGGAACCTGGGGCTACAGCTCAGTGGTAGAGCACCTGAGCTTGATCCCAGGCAGAGCAATAAATGCATAAAATGTATAATAAATACATGAATATGCAAATGAACTAACCTTGTCTGGATGAACAAGAGTAGGCCATGGGAGGACCAAGAGGAAGCCAAGCCAAAGGGCTAGTGAAGCCTGGGCAACTGGAGGACTGGGTGAAGCTGGGACCAGTCTTGTGCTCCAGGACGGAGGGAAGAAGGATCTCTGGCTGTTCTCTGAGTTGGACACCAGTGTTTGTGTGAACTAAGATGAGGACACAGTAAGCAGTTTAACCAAGTGGTAAAGAGACTAGAAGAGCAGGTAAGAACAGTGAGCAGAGCAAAGGAAATAATAGAGTCTGTCTGGAAATCAGTAGGATTTAGAAGACGAGAGAGAGAGAGAGAGAGAATGAATCAGTAAAACCCAAACCTGATTATTTTTCCAACTGTATGTGCATGTGCATGTGCATGTATGCACACTCACATGTGTGTGTGGTATATGCATGTGTGTATATATATGTGCATGTGAGAATGCCATTTGGTGTCTTTCTCTTTCATTCCCTTGTGATAGGGCCTCTCACTGAACCTGGTGCTTGTCAGTTTTCAGGTAGGCTAGTTGGTCCCTAAGCTCCAGTATCCCTTTTGTGTCTCCGACATCCCCGAGTGCTGGGGTCTAGGTGCACACAGCCATGCTGGGCTTTTATGCAGATGTTGGGATCTGAACTCAGGTTTTCATACAGCTAATATCCACAGAGGCATCTCCCGACTCCAAGGAGATGAAATGTTGCACACACACACACACACATATACACATATATACAGACACACACGCACATATATATATTTATATATATATGCAGACACACATACATACACACATATACACACATATTTATACAGACACACACACACATATATATATACAGAGACACACATACATATATATATATATATATGCACACACACATACACAGACACAGACACACACATATTTATGCAGACACACACACACATATACAGACATATACACATATACACACACATAGACACACACACATATACAGACAGACAGACAGACACACATATATACACACATATATGTATACACACACACACACACACATATGTATACACACACACATATGTATACACACACACACACACACTATAGAGTCTGTAGAGATGGCTCAGCACTTAAGAGCACTTGCTACTTTCCCAGAGGTCTAGCTTGATTTTCAGCACCCACATGGGAGACAGCTCACTGACTGTAGCTCCAGTTCCAGGTAATCAGACACCCTCTCCTGGCCTCTCAGGGCACCTGCACACATGAGACACATACACAGAGACTCACATATTAAATAAAAACATCTTTGAAATATTGTACTTATTTGCATGTGCATGTGTGTGTGCCTGTGTGTGCGTATGTCCCAGGGACTGAATTCAGATTGTCAGGCTGGGTTGCAAGTGCACTTACCCTCTGTGCTGTCTCACTGGCCTGAAAAACTCAGCATTTAAACATTCCCACAAGCAACCTCCAAGCAACATGGCTTCACAGGTAAATTTGTCTAAACATTTAATGAAATAATATAACATTTATACAAAATCTTCAAGAAATTGGAGAGATCCTTCCAGAAATAGCCTCCAAAGCAGAGCAGGTCAGACGCTGGAACCAGAGGAGGGACTAGACCAAGCCACAACATGTCAGAGCACAGACACCATGCTCAACAGTTCCCTAAAGCCCAGTGCAGCCATGTGACCAGTGCAGCCATGTGAAAGTGCCAAAACATGGCCAATTTGATAATGAAGAGTCAATGTAAACAAAAATTAAGAAATTCACATTAGTCTCAGTATGTTTGGAAATAGTATTTGATAACATCCAACATTTATTCACAATTAAAAGAAAATATTCATCACATCTTGGAAAACGTCTCTGAAGAACCTACAATAGTGAGTCTGAGTGTTTTTCCTTCTAAGAACAGGATGTGGCAAGGATGCCCAGAACCACACAGAAGCTCCTTCCAGGGAGAAAGACAACACTAAAAAGACAGAGCAACTGCCTTTACCCAGCAGGCATGACTGTGTAGAAGATCTGGTGGGATCTTCAAAGAGCACTCCAGTCAGAAGATGTGCTTATCAGATTTTAAGTTATGTCTAAAAGTTAACTATATTTTTATATACTTACAACAAATGTCCAAACATTTAAATTTAAAGCATGCCATTTTCAATAGCATAAAACACAAAATCGTAAGGACCAATCTGATAAAACATACGAAAATTATAAAACATTAAGAAAAGTTAAAAGACAGGCTAAATAAATGGAGAGGTACAATCATGTTCATGGAGCCGAAACCTGTTTCCCCCAACTGATTCAGGTGTTCAATCTACCTATTGACCTCTGTCAAGATCCCAGGTGTGTGTGTGTGTGTGTGTGTGTGTGTAAGAGAGAGAGAGAGAGAGAGAGAGAGAGAGGGAGAAAAGATTCTCTAGTGGTCCTTAGTGTGTGACTGATCTTATTCCATGTGTCCTCTACCCAGGTCTGTTGCTTCTTGTTAGGACTTTACTCCATTCTCCTTGAAGCACAACCAACTTCAGCACGGCCCTGTTAAGTAATTGTATCTGCCACTGCTGTTTCCAAACAAACCCAGGTCGATGTTCTAGAAAAGATGGGATTTTGAAGGAGACTCATCCTATCTGGCTGGTGCCTGGTGGAGGGACCCTGTAGTTCCCAGATCAATGGCACAGGCAGGCAGGTCTGATTTTCTTAGAGGTCCCACCCGGCATTTCCTGACTCACGTTTGGGAGCACTCCATCAGAATGTCCCCACACTGATGTCTCCATCAGCCCATAATTGTGCTGTTGGTCATTTGCAGCTGTGTGGGCAGATCATCCAGGAAGCTCAGCTAGGACAAGTGGCTACTTGAGGTGGTTTAGGAAACAGCTCACCGAGGAGCACAGCCCCCTGCCTGCAAGGTGATTGCAACAGCTAAATAAACCACTGAGTCTGCTCTGAGGAGCTGGAGCTGCAGGGGGAACATGCTGGACCATACTCTGGAGCTGCGGAGTACCCTTGGTTAACTGGGGCCAGCTGCGGAAGATTGGTACTTTAAGGAAATAAGTACATCCATTCCAGCAAAGAGCTTCAGACCATGCAAGAGAACAGATTGGCTGGCTCCTGAGGCCACTTGTGTTAATGAACGCTTGCAATATCCTTTATAGAAATCACACCTAAAGGAGGCTCCACAGTCCTTGCTGGCAGAGAAAGGCCTTCTTCAAGTAGGAATTTTTGGAACCACTTGAGGGGACTCAGGCCCCACGTGTGTAGGCTTCGGCGTGACATTAATAGAGGTGTGTGCCCGAATTGCCACTCGTGTGCCAGTGGGCGTTGAAGGTAGGACATGGCAGAGCACACGTAAGAGCTCCTGCCAAAGGGCTGAACTCATGTGCTTGCCTTGCACTGTAACCATAGTCTGACCCAGCTGCAACTGCAGGTCACGGGGAGTCAGACTTGATGGGAGAGGTAGCTCTTCAGAACAGCAGAGCCTTGCGTGCCCTGGGGTGGAGCAGGGCTGGGGATCTGTTCTGGATATAAGTTTAAGGACAAACAAGTTGTCCAGCCAAGTGGGGGCTTTACATGCGTGACGAATGCCTTTCCAGTTAATCTCCAAGGAGCTAAATGACTCATTGAGGCACACAAAAGGAAAAAGGTAACCAGAGTCCTGTGGCCCTGGGTTGTGCCAGTCACCAGCCTCCCCTTCCCCCTCTCAGGAGGAAAGTCCTCACATAAGTCCACTGTGCAGGGTGAGCTGTTGAGTCCAAAGTCACTCAGCACTGTACATCCATGATGGCTTGATCGTGCCTTGTGAGGAAGCAGACCTAGGCCTGGGGAAAGCAAAGACCCACTGAGCTGGAGGGTAGAGGAACCTGTGTGAGCAGCAAGGTATGGGGCTAGAAGGGTTTTGTGTCAGCCAAAGAGCAAAATCAAGAAGCAAGCTGTAGGGACAGGGTTTGAAGGAGGGATGGGTGGATAGAGGGCGGGGGAAAGACAGGAGTGGATGCAGGGAGAAGGAAAAGAGGCAAGAACTAGAATCGATGGAGAGATCGGGATGGCCGAAGGACAGATAGAAAAAAGGGTAGGGATGGGTAGAATGGTGGGGATAGACGGGAGGACTAAGAGGGACAGCAATGGAAGGAGACATGGGCTCGGGTAGAACCTAAGGAAAATGTGGTCGGCAGCCCCACTGTAGGCATACGCAAAAGTTGTCAGTCTCCGCGTATTGTGATGACATAGCCTGTGCTGTGGTCTGCAGGTCCTTCCACTCCTGTTAGCCGATCTTCTCCCTTGCTCTGACATAAAAGTTGGTCACTTAGATGGCTTCCACCAATTCTGACCATAAGGCACTCACAGCATGGTGACCACAGGGTCAAGGGTAACCACAGTCTTCTTTGGAGGGCTTGGGGTGCACCTCATCATGGTTGTGCTCTGCCACACGAGGACGCCTGGCAGTGTTTCTCTTTGCACTGGCTCTGGCTGGAGCCCTCCAGGGTGCCTCTCCCATGCAGCACCAGGAAGTGTCTTGTATGTCACAGGTCATTGGCCTTCCAGAGTCAATTTGAACCTGGTTCAGCATAGTCATCTCAACACACACCATGAGAAGCATGGCCACTGTAACCCGAGTCTCCATCAGTCAGTGTTCTCACCTGTTCGATGGCGTGAGTGAGCTGTTGAGCAATCCCGGGTACAGGTCTGGGGACGCTGAGCTGTAGTTTCCCTCCAACACTGTGCTAGAGCAAGGGCAGATACTGCCTTGCAGAAGCACAGCCTGGCCAACAATGGATCCTCAGACATACCTGGTCCTGTTCCAAAAGTGTGTGCCTCTGGCCCCAAGTGGGTGACTGGAAGGATGAGAATCCTGGGGTCTCTGCCTCAGCTGAAGCACCTAATATTCATATAGGGACCCATGGCTTATTGTTTATGGTCTGTCCACTCATACCTGCAACGCAGCAGTTCCCTGCTATGCAGTTCTGTGCAGTGAGCGTGTGACAGATACACTGCAGCAGTCAGCACTGGTCACTCTGGTATCATTTTCTGCCTCTTGGTCTGAGGTATGACCGTTAAGTGTGCTCAGCACTAGTCTGAATGAGACTGTAAAGTCCTTACCTCCTGACCTACATAGCTCGATGGTTCATCAGGGCCACTCACCCTGTGAGAGGCATAGGGCTTCAAGAGTTAACAGTCCATGACATGGGAAAACACAGATGACCTGAATGACAGTCTGGGGGCAGGGCTGAGCCAACAGGCACATTAGCAGCTGTTGGAGCGGGACGTTTTTCCCATTAGAAGTGATAATGGTCTTCGATGTAGTTACTGCTTAGAGCCACCCGGCCACCCCAGCCCCCTCTATGCCCCACTCTATCAAAGCAGCTTTGCTGAGCGACTCAAGGATGGGTTTGGCCATCGATGATTGGCTGAGGTGCAAGAGGTGGGGGTTTGGGAATACCAGTGAGCTCCTCGGCTAGCAGAGCACTCCATCCCCCACCCCAGCCCCTACTACAGACCTGGGGCGAGCTGGGACACAGCATGATAGAACGGAAGGACCTAACTCGGTCGGGAGCTGGGGGCTAGGTGTTCCCTACTCCCTGCCTTCTGCTGGTTCCCAGAATTAAGGACACCTGGAAGCTGCCAGGCAGCCTGCCCTCACTTTTATCTCTAGGTCCTCAGATGCTCACTAGGGCACAGCTGTGGGGTGTCTGGTTGAGGACAATGGCTTGATAGGTGGGGTACTTCACTCCATAGGTCCTTGAGAGAGTTTGAAAAGTTTCCTGTTGGCTGTGGCTGAGAGAATGAAAGAACCCTTAAAAAGTAGCTTTTCCACATGATACTATATTATCATTCTCTCAGAAAACAAGACCATTTCAGGCACCTCAGGGATGTGATTGTCCTGAGTTTCCATGCAAGGTTCCCCCTCCCCTCTGCACCAAGCATCTGTGACGTCAAGGGTACTGCTCTCACCAGCGTTGCTGCTTGTGCACATTTGGACATGTCCCAGCAAGTGGTTTCTGAGCTATCGGCTTCAGTCACCTGCCCCCAGGCTTTGTGGGGGACATTTCCCCATTCCTTTCCAGCGGCAGGGTTTTTCATTTCTCCATAGTCAGGATCCATGTGAAGGAGGGTTGGCATATCTGCACACTGATGCCCCAGGGGATGATGGTGGAGCTTTCCTGGACAGCACCCAGCCTGATGTGTCTGCACACTGTTGCTCAGAGTAGATGGCCGTGGGCTTTCCCCACAGGGGCTCCAGTCCCAGGCTCCCCAGTGAGCCAGATCCACTATCCCAGCACTTAGGCGGAGACAGGTAGGTTTAGACAGTGGCAGGCAGAAGAGGTGGGAAAGTCTTGATTGTTGATATGGCACAGATATGAGTAGTTGAACTTCGCTGTGGCGGTTCACCAAAGAAGACAAGAAGGCATATTCATAAGTGCAAACTCTGCCAGACCTCAGCAGAGGGAACCACCATCATGGCCAATATACTTGACAGTGGAACCCCAAGGCTCTGAGCTCAGGTGTTTTTATTCACGCAGAACTTCTCAGGTGCAGATCATTAGCAATCAAACCTCCCCTGCAGAAATCAACACTGGCAGACAATACAAAGTGCCAAGGCCTATGCGTCCCTCTTTCTAATAGTGTACAAAACAATTATTTTAAATACAACTAATAATAAACTTCCCCAACAGACATGGGCTGCCTAGAATCAATTGGTGGGTGGTTCTCCCTCCTGTCCTGCTTTCCAGTAAGAGTGATGTCCCATTATGGGAAAGGAGGGAAAGAAAACAGTATATGGAAGATCAAAACCTCTTTGGCAGAGGACAGGACAGCAGCATGCTGGGAAACGCCCATTCAGCCTTGGTGTTCCTTGTTACAGCTGCACCTGCTGGCAGATACCTCATTCAGCCTATAGGCTAGCTGGCTCTGCCGGCAGTGGTTGTATAGAACCCAATCTAGCTCCCATTGTCCTTACCAACACAGGACTCCATAGGAACTCCCATAGGCTGCGGAGCCCCAAACCCACACAACACAGTGAGTTGTGATGTGCCCATCTTTGAGACCCAGGATGCCACAGCCACTGGGCACGGAGAGACAACAGAAGAGGAGATTCCTCAAGGATGGTCTCAGAGCATCAAAGGTAGTCTGAGAACTCTGGGCTTCTGGCTGGACCCTGGGAGGTGGCGTGGCTGAGAGAACAGGATGAAACCACGTTCTACTTTCCATATCTACTAAGTGGCAATGTTGGGACTCTCGTCCTGGGAAGAAGGGTGTGGCCGGGGGTGGCTTGGCAGGGTTCATGGATTGGGCAGCCAGGGTACAAAATAGGAAGGCACTCATGGGGGGAAGCCTCCTGTGCTGGAGGAAAGCACTTGTGGACACATATAATGGTTGATTTTGACTACCAAATTTGATTTGGTTTTAAAGCAACTAGGAGATAGTATAGTAAGGGGAAAGGCTCACTCTGAATGTGGTCATACCATCCCAAGAACGTGGACTTACTAAAATCGGGAAATGTCCAGAGAAATGTTTTCACCAGACTCAAGCAGGGCAAGAGCTCTGAGGCCATTTGTTAGCTGTTATAAAAGGGGCCAGATACATCCACATGAAGTTGTCTTTGCAGGCAGTGTAAGAATTATGGGCCTAGCTGCCTGCACCGAGGTTCTTCTAGAGAAGCAGACGAGGCCAAGCAGTGTGGAGTAGGACTGGGCTGCCTGTAGGGAGGCAGGTTGTGAAGGCAAAGTCTGAGTTCCACTGGAGACCCCAGGATGCCACCAACAATGAAACATCTGCTGAGGGCAGCCGAGGGAATCAAGACAGATGCTGGGTGTGCTGCGGCCAGAGTTCAGAAGACGCCACCATGTACCCTGGGCGCTGGATATAGAGCTCCGAGATGCAGTGTTCGTTCTGGTGGGTTTTGATCTTGCTTTGGTCTAGTGTTTCCTTGTTCTCTGTCCCTCCATCTTGGAATAGGAATATTTACTCTGTGTTATTGCTTAACTCATGTGTGTGACTTGGTTTTTATTTTACAGGGGCTTACAGTTAAGGAGACTTTGGACTTTTAAACATTGGACTTCAGAGCTGGATGCTGGTCCCTCTTCCTGTCGATGCAGACAGGGGCTGACACCATGTTTTGGAAAGTGTTCTTTCTCTCTGGTTCTGAAACACTCACTGGCATATTTAACCTGTTACCTATGCTTTATCTGTGGGGACAGTGTGAAGACCCTCAGCAGTCAGAATGAGGACAGGGTCTTCCTAACACTCCACTACATATGTACAGACTCACAAACACTTTTTTTTTGTCACAGGTTAGTATAATCTTGATCCCTGGATATGGGTTCTTCTCTCCTTTCCTCTCCCTCCACTCCCTCCAGTTCTTCTGACCATCCACTCCATGCTTGGAGTCTGCACAGTGACTTGGGAAGGAAAGAGAGGCGGTCAGGATGGTCGGTCGATGTTGGCAAATGGTGGTGAAGACAGCAGTGTGGATTCTGTGCAGGGTGGGGACCAGTCCTCTGCATCTCCCAGCTGTTCAGCAAGACTGAGGCCAGTGAGGCTGCCCAGGCCAGCGCTGTGCTGCTCATGCTGTAGGCCCCAGTGAACATCTGTTTCCACTCCTCGTTTTCATAATTATAACTATAGTCATCATCGTCTTAGTTGAAATACAGGAGAGAAAAATAGCTCTCTTTAAAGTTTCTTTCCAGTATGTTGTCAATGTTTTGAAATTTTATTTAATAGTTTTGATTATAAAGTGGCTGTTGAATAGACACAGCACAAGACAAGGCTGTAACCTTGACCTCTGACACTCATTCTTCTCCTGTTAAAACTGAACCATTCCAAAGATTAGCCCATGTGCCCAAGAAAGTGAGTACCACATGCAGTGGTCCTGGCTCACAAAGAAGAGAAGCATCCAGTTTTCATGACCAAAACAAATGCATAGGAAGAGCTGGATCTTCTGTGGCTTGGAAAGAGTAGGCCTCCTCTGCAGAGATGGACATAGAAGGGCCAGACTACTTGCTTGTTCTCAAGGAGGCCCAAAAACTACAGGAGAGAGGCAAGACCCTGTTACCCAGCTAACTCCAAGAACAGCACTACCCTCTCATGGGGTTTGAGTGCTGTGATCCATACATACAGCAGGGGTTGTAATCCATCGATGCAGCCATCATTACAGTCACCTTTCTGGTCTATTCACAGTGTGTCGCCCTTGAGGAGTTAGTGCACATATTGCAAAATTCGGAAGTCTGACTGAGGGTGACTCCACTCCTGCTAACCCGCCCTCCATCTGGATTCCTGTCGTGCCAGTATTCAGATGGGTGAGACTGGAGACTCAAAGATAGCAGAGGGACCAGGGGCCGCTGTCCTACTGAAGCGCCCTACCTCTCCAGTGACTCACCCTCTACGGACTTCCATTTCTTATCCCAAGCTTGCCTGTCAGCCTTCCCCATGAGGAAGCCTGAGGGCAGTGTGCCCACTGATAGCTTGGAGGCGCTGTGATTGGAGCTGCCTGGGGCTTTCATCGGACAGGCAGAGTTCCTGCTGTGACCCTGGGACTCTCACCCTATGTGCAGAGAGCTCTGGCACCAGATCTGAGCTCAGAAATGGGGTGCCATTTCTGAGCACACCCCTCTGTACAGGTCCCAGGTGATGGTTCGTAACTTTCCGTCCAGCCACTCCTATATGGCATCCTGAGGGTAAAGGGAGCAAAGCCTGACCTGATTCCACGTGGGCTGCAGCGTCCACGAGTTGCACAGTGGCATGTGCTGAGCTGGGTCTGCAGAAGGGAGCCCTGGGCTGAACTTCCTTTGAACTCAACTTTGGGCTGAACCCAAAGAACAGACTTTGGCTCTTTCTCAGGCTAGCCACTATCAAGAGAAGCAGCGTGCAAACTTAGCACTTGAACCCCACCCTGCATACCTACCTTCACCCCCAGTGAATACCTTGGATGTCACAGGTACCAATCTCAGGCTTACCAGTGACACTAGGTTTTAGAGGGAAGGTGTGGGGTCTAAGGATGGGTCCATGTAAAACTGGTGTGGCAAATTTGATTTGTTAAAAGAAGATAGATGCATGGTATAGAGACCTAGAAAGGGAAATGGCCTCTCAGAGTGTGGACCAGGGAGACAAATTGGAAGAACCCACAAGTATCTCCCTTCAAGAGGTTCATTATGTCACTCCTGACACCAAATATCCTTTCATCGTCCGAGAACTTGCAGGTGGCTCCTAGGGGCCCAGTGTCTGTCACACACCAAATGCTGGAGACAGTTCCAGGTTCTTGATCTGCCAGTTCTGGGTTGGGAGCCTGCAGGCCAGGGATGGGAGACTTAAATCCCCAGCCACTGCCAGCTGCTCGAGTAAGCTGGCAAGTTTGTGGACCATTTCATATGTGGAGAAGCACCTTGACTCAGTTAGTCAAGGAGGAATTAGCCAATAGGGTAAAACCCTAGATTCTGTTGCCTGTGAGGGAACTGGTCTAGCTGAGGCTGACGTAGGCTATATCAGGAGCTTAGATGAGATGCTGTCTGTGTACAAACACAAAGTCTAGCCAACTCTCTGAATCCTAAGATGTTCCAGATGTCTGGAAGACTCACTGACTCTGATCAGATGCTCAGTCAACTCAGGCAAGCCACGATTCTCAGGGTCTGGAACTTCCTCAAGTAGGAATTAGGGGCAGGACACTTTTGGGAAGCCCTGGGAACTCCCCAGCTCTACTCTTGGGTTCCAAGAAAGTTCAACATGGAAACACCGATTCCTGGATATCTGAATGGACACATCATCTTCACGATCCAGCAGTGCTTCCTGGCTGAGTACTATATAGCTCGATGACCATATAGCCTTATAGCTGACGGGCTGGCTCTCCGGGTCAACCTGTACCTGTCTAGGAGAAGGATTCAAAAGTCACAAACTCCATGAGAGGTCTAGGAATCTGAACCTCTGGAGACACTTGTGGGGCCTCTGAGATCTGAACTCCCGTGAGAGTGTGGGCGTAGTTGAGTTTCCTGGCTTGGCAAACTGCAGGGTCCGGAAGCGAGGTGAACAGGAAGGCCATCATGCGGGCCAAGAGTTCTCTGCCTGTGAAGAAAAGCACGTTGCATTCTAAAATGTGACTCTATTTTGAATTTATGAAGAAACTGGTCATTTGAAATCACCATGATGACTATTGTTTACTAAGCACCCTGAAAGCAGTAGGTGTTGGATGCTATGTTAGGCTCCTTGTGGGCATCAACCCTGAGTCCTCACCATGACCCAATACAAATCCTATTCCACAAAGAGGGGAAGGAATCGGAGGCACTGAGGGGGTGTGCTCCAGGGCACCTCCCACGGTACCCCCTGTCCGGCTTCACGCTGTAGCTCAGGTTAGAATGTTAAAGTATTATTATTAATAATTCCAGCATGTTTCAATAAGGAGCCATGCAACTCTCAGGGATGCAGTGCCCAGGGGGCTTCGGCAGAGGTCCATCACCCGTCCTCTCTCATGGCCTCACGTGGCTCTCCTCATGGCTCTGCTGGCTCTCTCTGCCACAGCCCCTAGATGCTTTATTAATTCAAAACTCCCTCCTTCTTCCACACAGGCCTTAATTATACAAATGAATGGAACCTAACACTTCTCAAGGTCTGCCAGCAGCTGGTGTCCAAGCTGGGGGTTGAGTCAGAGTCTCCTCTGATCACCCTGCTACAGCTCATTGCTGATGACCAGGACCCTTCATCTGTATTAATGTAAACAAATTGTTCATGTGGACATCTGGGGGCTACTCCATTGTTTTTAGCACAGAGGTGGTAAGAAGTGTAGGAAGCATGGCCTTTACATGCTGCAAGGCATCAGGAAGCACCCTTCCCCCATACAGTTTGTCCACAGGTGTGTGATCCCATAATAACTGTAAAATATCTAATTCAAACACCCCATAGCACTAGAACTTTCCATTGTCCTGCCCCAGCGTCCTGAGTGCGGGGATCACAAGCATTCACCACCAAGCCTAGCTATAGCTTGGCCATTTTGACGCCTGTATCTCTCACAGGAGCCTCCAGCCCGAGCTTCACCTGGCTAGGACAGGGCACTCATTGTGTGGGCTCCCACAATGCACCATCTTCTTCTTGGTGTCCCAGCCTCAGTGGTGGCTCCGTGAGTCACACTGGGATATCAGCTTCTGCCGAGAACCTAGAGCCAACCAGGGCTTGACCAGGGCTTGAGCACCAGGACAACCAAGACATGGAATCTGTGGTCTTTGGGTCTTTGCCTCCAGCCTCTCACCTGCTTGTGGATAGCCTGTTGAAGGGGACTCAGGTGGAGTTGTCCGCAGTGGTGTTCTTCTGGTCTGATAAAGGTTGTGGCTCGTATGCTACTTACAGAGTGTAGATGAGCATTCTGTGTGATGGGAAGTTAAACCAGCACTGAGCCCTGGGGCTTCTCACTTGCTCAGAACTCACCAGAAGCCAATATATGTCAGGTTTGTCCTCCCCACAGCCGACGAGGACTGTCTCTTCTGGGCAACAGCAATGTTGAGTGTGCCTGCCATCTGTGGCTGTGTATTACTGATGTATCAGGGCGAGGTTACCAGGATGGGATTGAAGCCATATGCTGTCACCTCGCAGGAATAAGAGTAAGGACAAGAGCCATTGCTTGCGGTTCACAGGGTCCTGCCGCTCCATCTACAACTTGACCACCATATCGGAAGCACCGTGCTTGGGTGTCACATGATCCAGCCTCAAAGCTGTCTCTTCCTGTCTCCTAAGGAGCTACTAGTATGTGAGAATATTCTCAGTGACATCTTCTAAACTCAGAAAAGCCTCTGTAGAAGGCTGCTGACCTGTATCACCATAAAGCAATAGCCTTGATAGCCCTGGTGCTGGGCTGCAAGTGAAGGGTGCTGAGTCGGGCCTGTTCTTCTCCTGCTGTCCAGGGGAGAAGCTGAGAGAGTAGAAGAACAAATCTAACCGAAATCCACCTCTGCCTCGTGCCTCTGGAGATCTGTGTATCTCTTTACATTTATGAAAGTATTTAGTTTTAGAAGTGAGTCAGCAGTCAGGGCCAGTAGACCTACTTGCGTGTTGCTGTCTTTCAAACTGCACTCAGAGGAAAGGCACGGTATCACCAAGGCATAGACACTGAGAAACAGAGTCCCTCAGCACCAGGTGGCTATGCCAGAGACATGTAGATATCAGAAAGAAATGACAGAGGAGGGGATGGAAGGCAGGCTGGATGTGGTAGGCTCTCTGGAACCCAGGACTCCTGGAACTCCAGGTGTGGAGTACAGGGTTCTATGAAACACAGGACTCCATGGACATGCAGGCTGCACAAGGGCAGCTTCCTACTCTTCCACAGGTTCCATGGCTACAGTCCAGGCCTCCTTCTTAGCTAAGGGTTCCCTAGGACCAGCATCTTCCTGCAGTCCCTGGCCCACCTGTGGCTGCTGTTCCTGTCACTGGTCCCACAGGCCTCCTCTCACCCAGTAGGCAGGTGGCCAATTTGTGACTCCCTGGCAAGGGTTCTTTGACTTTCCTTAGTATTTCCCACACCCTGACTTGCATCTCACATAAAGGCTTGACTGTAAGTTGAGACTCACATGTAAGTTGAGACTCAGGCTTCTGTCCCACCAGGGCTAGACTGTGCAATGCCACGAAGCTTCCTTGATCTGAAACGAAAGGTGGGTTATTCTTGTAACTCTTCTGTGAGACGAAGTTAGTTAAAATGTAAAAATAAGTATTAGCAACAACACATATGACACAATTCAAGATAGTTTATGTGTAGGGATTGGAAGTAGGCTCTGCTTCCTAAGAGTTAGCATGATCTGTGTCAAGCTGAAGATACAACACAGAAATTAGAGTTTGCTTCCACCTTCAACTCTGGGAACACACGAAGGAGCAGAGAAAAATTCTTGTGTGTGCTGTTATTTGAACCTTAGGGGAGGAATTGGGCATGACACAGCAGCTATGTTTCTGCAGGACTCTCAAGGTGACCCAGATGGTCATGATTTATAAAATATGCCTTGAAGTGAGAACATCTGCTAGTGAGTAAGTTGTCAGCTTCCTTGATGCATTTAACGTGTGACTACTACACACACATCCAGAAGCACAAGCCCTCAGACTTCCACCTATGGAGGTAGAAAGGTATCTGCTGTCATCTTTAAAAGTCAGACCAAAGGACTATGGGTGCCCAAAGACCTCTCAATGCTGGAGCTGTGAAACTCATCCATTTTTTAACTTTATTTGTAGTCCAGGTGGCACTTGTCCTGAGAACAACTTTCCTTCATAGCTAAGTTTCTAGGAGTATCCAGTCAGCTTTGCAGATTCTGTTCTGGCTAGAAAACAGGCTGCATTCCTCCCGCCTGCCTGCCTTTGTGATACTGGGGGCTCCAGGGCTCCCCTCTGGCTTCTGAAAACCCACTCCTTCCATATCTCCTCTTAAAGAACGTTGGGGGATTCTACTCAATACTGGGGCCATGTTCTCACCTGTAGACCGTCTTGAGCACATCAAGGCCATAGTGTTGTCTCACCTTCTACATGGTGCCCTAGAGAGATCTCCTTCCACAATAGTCTCCAGCCTCATCAAGAGGACCCAAGAAAAAAGGTTCTGGTGTCCCTCCATCCATGCCATTTCCCAGGCAGAGCTCTGCCTACAGTTTGAGGCTTGGGTCTCACCTTCCTGTGCTGTGCATGAGCAGCCCTCAATCTGGGCTGCATTTCAGCTCTGGGTGTCACAGAGAGGGTGTTTGGTACTGCACTAAAAATTCTAGTCAGTTCAGCAGAACCCAATTGCTCTTTAAGTTCTTGGTCTGAACATCTGACTCCAGGACAACCGTAGCAGTGAAAGGTCTTGAGGGACACTGAACCTTGTTCTGAAAGTCTTCCATGGGACTCCCCAAGAGCCAGACCCAGGAACAATATGACCACCGGAACTCTGTGGGTGTTTCTGCCCTACTGCCATGAAAACACCAGCTCTAGTCACAGAGGGACAACGTGTCCTCATCCTTCCAAGCCCCAAGTCTGGAAGCAGTAACCTGAAGCAACTTCTTGTGTTGGTGTTGCCTCAACAGGCCAGCTGCCTCTCGCAGCCAGAAGGTGCCAACTTCTGTGTCGTGCTATCAGAATGGAATGTTTTAATTGAGATATTTAGCTAAGATAAACAAGACTTCATAATGTCTCCTTTTTTCTGGAAAATTTGGAGCCAGGCTTGGAGGATGGGGACATGAGAGAAATTGCAAAACCGAACAGAACCCTGGGCAGGAACTGAGGAGGGCGGATGTGACCAAATGTTTGCGGGAAAGCATGCTGCAGGGCAGGCGGGAATGCCTGGCCCTTTGTCAGGAGCTAGGAATGTCCTGGGTGGCTGGCTCTTGGCCATTCTACAGTGAGGTGGTAGACACAGAGGCAAAGGATGAAAACCGGAGCAGCTCTGGGGCACCACAAGGCAGGGAATTCCTGGCGGGTACCTGGGGAGTCTCAGGCCATCTTCTCTGTGCACACATAGCACCAGTTCCCTCCATAACAAGTAGATTCTACACTGTCTCTCTGGGGTGTCCATAAATGTGTAAATGTCAGGAGTTGGGGGAGAGGGACTAACAATCCTCTCACATGCCTTAGCAAGGGACTTTGCAAGGGATAGAGCTGATTACTTCATCCTCTGCTGTACTGTGATACAGTAGTTAGATAGTTAATAAACACAGTATTACCGTTTCTCTTAAAAGAGGCTGAGTCCCTCCATCTAAATCCTAAAACATCACAAAAGGGTTATTAGGGATGGAGAGACATGTGGAGAGGCATCAGGCCCCGGGCTCTTCCTCACCAAATGCAGCTTTAGAGTGTCAGTCACACACTAATGTAAGGAAAGAGAGGACATCTCAGCACTAAGCTCAGCTGTAGGGGCTTTGCTTGTAAACCTCAGGGTGACTGAAGTTGCACCCAGCTTGAGAAATTCCCACCTAAGCTGGTGGAGAAGTCTTCCTCACCATTCCCTGAAGGAGAGCCACAATCACCAACGGCTGTGTTATAGAGGCTGGTCTAGGCTTGTGTGGTTTGCAGAGAGTTTCACAGGATATCTCTGATGAGACCTTGTAACCTGCAGGTCAAAGAGTCAGCTGAAGGCACAGTACATAATAATACAGAATCAAGTGCAGTATAGGAATCTCTGGTTTTATATTGATGAGTCATGGGGTTTTCTTACACTTACACTGAAAGAAAAAAAAGGTTTATAACATGGCTAAGTGGGGACACAAGAAGAATGTTGTTAGAGATCACATTTAAATAAATTTAGTAGTAATAGAATCACTGAGATGTTGTTTATGATGGAAGACGTGTCTCCATTTCTCTACTACTCTATGGGCTGCTGTGTTAGGTATTTTTCTCATTCTGTGATTTAAAAAAAAATACCGGCAAAACAACTTAAGGAAGGATTTATTTTGGCATGCAGCTTGAAGGTACAAGTACATCTTAGTGGGGAAGGAGGGAAGCAGAAGGTAAGAAAACAGAGTGTCACGTGGTCTCTGCAGTCAGGAAGTAGAACAGCACAGGCTGGGGTTCAGTTCTCTCTCTCCTTTTTGATTATCTGGGACAGGGGGCCTAAGAGATGCTGCTGCCTACAACTGTCCACCCTGAAGTGTACACCGCTGTGAGATCTCCCAATGAAAGGGACAGGCATGAGCTGGAGCACTCATGGGGCACAGCCTTGACTGGGAACCTGCCTTAGCAGCTGTGACCTTGATGGGACTGCTTGTCTTCCTGACAGAGAAGCACTGGGGGCTTACCCAGGCTACTGTCCCCAGCCTCATCCTCCTCATGACCTATGGCCTGAATGTCTGAGACTCCATATCAGAGGTTGAAGCCCCAGACTTGGGGTAATTATATTTGGAACCAACTGCAGACTCATGGGAAGAGACCCTCTTTCTTCTCTTCCTGGCATCAGTTCCCATCCCTGCCTAATCCACTGTCCCAGTGCATGTTGGAACTGGAAGGTAGTTCTGCCCTCAGATACTGGCCAATCAAGTTCTTCTCCAGGTTCAAGTGTGACCTGCTCAGAATATCAACTTACTGTGTAGTGGGTTCTAAGGCCGTGCTCCTGCCAAGGGAAACAAGTGGGTCCGTCTGCGGTGACAGCAAGGTGAGTAGGGACACCCAGGTAGACAGTTCTGGAGGGAGAAGCAGGGGCCCAGCTTCTAAGCTTCCTCTGTCCCGAATTTGGCTCATAAGCTTAAACAGAGGACATGCCTCATGATCTCTGCCTGTGATATGGGACTGAGATAGCTTCCTGGCTTCCCACCTCTTACCTTCAGGTAGTAGATGTAGCCTCCTCCCCCAAGGTTCCTGTTTACTCCATGCTCCACACCCATACGGGGTGAGCTTCCCCGGAGAAGAAAGGAGGAGACAAACACCAGAGCAGCAATACATACCCAATCCTACTTTCTGTTTCCTCTGCAAGGTCCAATCAGCGGCCTTCCCTCTGAGTAAGGGGGGAGCTCACTTAAGTCTAGCCCTGGGTCCTTGACAGTCTATCCCTGGCTGGCAGGGAAGCACTCTCTCATCAGGTTCGAACCTGAAGCCTTTGGGCGAAGGCAGTCAGAGGTAGCTTGAAAGGAATGAGCACAGCCGTGTTCTGTGGATAATGACATTGCGATGGCAGGTAATTTTCACATGGCACGATTACTACATCTCTCTCTCTCTCTCTCTCTCTCCCTCCCATCTAAAGTTGTAAAAGTCTTTTCTCATGGCCACACCAGAACAGAGCAGAGATACATCAGGCTTGACTTCACTGTCTAAGATCCACGGAGCAACCGAGACCTAGCCCATCTGTCACCTGGGGTGACTATGATCAGTGCTTCCCACAGGTGTGAAGAGCATCCTAGTGTTGGGCCACAGGAGAAAGCATCACGGCATGCTTTAGATGCAGTGACCCCAACACTGCACGAAGAACCCCCTGGGGATTGCCAGCCTTGAAGAGGAGGGTTCTTATTGCAGATTGTACAAAGGCACAATCGTAACTGGAAGAGTCTGAGGCCAAGGAGGCCAAGGAGACTGTTCCTGTTGTACTAGGAATAAGGGCCAGCTTAGGGGTCTTGAGGGGACCTCCGTGTCCAGCTCTGAGCCCAGCCTCAGTACCTGACACACTGTCTTATGAATGAAATGTTCCCATTTCCTGTGGGGTAGACAGAGCCCCACGTGTATTTAAAAAATAATAATGTTTGGACTGACTCTCTGGGCTGGGCAGAACTATGGAAGGGGCATATGCCAAATGGGTAGCGTGGGTGCCTTATCTCACTGAAGTTTGCTTAAATCCTAACATCTGGAAACTACTTGTCCCTTTGTGAACTGAGTCTACATACAGGTGTGCCCTATTGAAAGGCTGGGCTCCTGGGTACAGGAGGGTCAACTCACAGGCCTGAAGAGGCACTAGGCTGCCCTCAGGGAGGGAACAAGCCTGGTACAAGTCTCTGCCCGAAAGCATTCCTGAAAGGGTGGTTCCCTGGCAGGAGCATGCTGCCTGAACCCCCAGGGTGCACTTTCTAAATCAGCAGAGAGGAGAAAACGTAACGTGTAGACAGGAGCCCTCGGAGCAGCTCAGCACTTGGTAAAGCTCGCTGCTGCCAACCTTTGTTCTGGCTTACTCCTAACTCATTCTGTTTCCTAGGAGGCTGAAGAGACCAAGAATCTCCTGGGTCCCCAAACCACATGCCGTGAACCTGTGATCTTCCTATGCTCACCATACCCAGTGTTAAATATGCAAGGATATAGCCACACATGGACAGTCTCCTTGGACATCATGGCTTCTTAAGGCTTTGGTCAGCCATCCACAAAGAGGGACTTTATTTCAGTTCACTAGCCGAAATGTTTCCTTTTGAGTTGAGTCCTAGCCAGAATATCTGACTCAGGAGAGCAGGAACCCCAACTATCAGGGAATGTGGCTCTTCCTTTTTCCTTAAACATCTAGTCTCTGTTAAACCAAGACACCTAGAGCCAGATGTCCCTGTCGAAGTGGCTGGTGCTTGACACCAAGAGCTACCTCTGTTGAGGTGGACAGAACCTGATGAAGAGAGCTATTCTCCATCTTACCTTCAACTGCGACTGTATTGAACTTGAAACTCAGGTTGGTTAGACAAGTGCCCACGGCCATTGACGTCCACCTCTGAACCTCGAGGCCTGAGTACGCCGTGACACCCAGTGCCCATCCTACATCTGTGACAGACTCACTGTAGCTCCTGTCTGTCGCCGTCCTGGAAACATACATGTCCTCTGTATGGCAAATGCCTTTGCTGAGCCGTATGTGGTACAGCTGCCAGGTGCCAGGAGTGGAATTTTTATCTTTTGATTCAGGAACAAAGGCCTCAGTGGCGGTCTCCTGAGCTGGCCATGATGTATATGGAAGTGGTCCACACCAGTGTCTTCTCACAGCGGCCCTCAAGAGCGGTGTGTCCTCCCAGTCATTGTAATGCAGAAATGTTTAGGGATGGGGCGATGAGCCTCAACAGACCCAATTCTGAGTCCCAGAGCGAGGGGGCTGGTGAGGACACAGAACACAGGTCTAGAACGTTTTGCATACTTCAGTGTGGAGTACATGGATGTACGACGTCCACACGATGAAAGAGCACGGCCCTGCTCAAGCCGTCTGCTGCTGTTTCTAGAGAATCAAAACTCAGGGTCGCTCCAGTGTGTTTTCAGACTCAGCGATGGGCTTCCCTGGACCATGGAAGCCACAGCCCCGTGCAGGAGACAGGGTAAGTGCCGTCCCAGGCCTGAGGCTCCTCCACCCACACCCACACAGAGAAGAGGACAGACAGTTGAGAGTCCTTCAACCCCGAAGAAGAGAATCCCGGTGGGGCCCAGGTTTGTGTAACTATTTACTGGGCTGTTTGGGCTATTGTGATCTGAGGCTGTCGACACATCGTAAAACGAGCTTTAAAGTGAACTGGCATACTCCTGAAAATTAGCATCAGAGGCACTGGCATGTGGAAGCCAGTCACATATCCTGTGCAGGCAGCAGAGGAGGGAGGCTGGGTCCTGCTCTCCCAGGTAGGACAGAAGCCCTGAGCCTACAGCAGTCCTGCCCACGGGGAGGAAGGGGTGTGGCTACAGGAACAGGGGCAGAGAGGAAGGTCCAGCTTCCCTGATCAACATGCATTCTCTGGCCTCAGGCTTTAAGAGAAGGAAAAGGATATAGTGTGTGGAGCTGACTAGGTTTGCTATCATCTCCAGTAACATGGGTGCCCTGGTGTGTGGGTTCAACAGTGTGACCTTCCCCCTAAACCCAAGGACAGACTCTGTGGGCGTCAGAGGAAAAGGCACCGTGGGGAGGTAGTGCGCCCTGGCTGCAGCTGGTGGCTTCTTGAGCCTTGTCAGCAAGGAATCCAGAAGCACCTACTGGAAGCCATGCCAAGAGCTCCTAACAGTCTCGCCCCTTGGACTGGAGACTGGGCACAATAACGGTGGACCACATGCACATAGATACATCACATGTGACAATATGACCGTGTGCTCATGTGGGCATTTGAAGGTTTTGTGTCTGTGCACATACTTGCACACACAATATGATTCTATGCCCATGCATGTGTGTGTATACCTTACCACATGTATAAGTTGGGTACACACACAAACACACACACACACACATACATATGTGTATGTATGTGTATATATGTATATTTATACACTCACACCTGTATGTATATATACTATATATAAGTATATATACATATATACACACATATGTGTAGTTATACATATGCATATGAGACTGTGTGCTTGCATATGTATGTGTATGTACTGTGCACATACGTTCTCATGTGTTGGGCATGCTGGGCATGCTGGCACTATTTCTGGGCCTTGCTCCCTCCTCCTGGGTCTGTACAGGTCTCAGAGGGCAAAGGCGAATGTCAGGAAGGCTCTTAGAGTTGCTTCCGAGACACAGAGACCCCTGAAACTGGCACACGATCAACCTGTTGATTTTCTTGTGAGCTTTGGAAGGTGCAGAGCTGGCTAACCAACTCCAGATGCTTGAGGAGAGAGTGCAACTCTAGGACAAGCGTTTGTTCCCTGGTGGTTTGTGGACCATCGTGTGCTTCGCTAGAGTCACCTCAACTTTAGGGCTGAGGCTGGGTGGCTTGGGATTGTCTGGGAGGTCATGGAGGACGGACCATTCCTCTGGCCTGAGCTCGAGCCCCTAGGCTCCTGAACACTGCGGAAGCTGCCACAATCACAGTTACAAAGGGACAGCAGGGATGGAGATCTCTCTAAGGTTCTGAATCCTCAGTCTGTACCTCAACCTTCCTAATTCTGTGGCCCTTCATACAGTTCCTCATGATGTGGTGACCCCCATCTATGAGATTATTTTCCCTGCTACTTCATAACTGTAATTCTGCTACTGTTATGAATTGTAAATATTTGATGTGCAGATGGCCTTAGGCGACCCCTGTGAAAGGCTGTTTAACCCCAAAGGGGTCACGACCCACAGGTTGAGAATAGTTGCTCTGACGTTTGAAGAACTCTCTATCACAGCATGCTAGCCTGAAGCATACCTCTCATGATCTCTGACCCAAGGACAGCCACGGCTCTGGGAACAGCAAAGGAATCAAGGAGACTTGAGGCTGGCCTGTGTTTTCTATACCATATCAGACCTGGAGAAGGGTAGCTCACCCCCACCCAATCTGGGTCAGTCTCTGTCTTATTTCTAGTTTTGTCTCCAGTACTCTCTCTGCTTGCCTCTGTCTCTCTCCTCTCCTCGTCTCTCTGTGTCTCTCCTCTTCTATTTTCTATCTCCATCTTTGTCTCTCTTCCTGCCCATCTCTGTCTTTGCATCTCCTTTTCTCTGTCTCTGTTTGCCTGTCTTACTTCCTGTCTGTCCTCTGTTTGTCCTTTCCTACCATCTGCTCCCCGTTTCTGACTCAGCAGGAAGATGACCAGCAGGAACTCCTGAGGGGTCTGGACTTGTAGCTGCCTTTCTGTTATAGTCTGGGTTATGCAGTCTGTCCTCCCCGTACCAGCCCTTTGGCTTAGTGAGTCTACATTTTATTAACAATTGATTGTTGTTGTAAGGTTGACTTATCCTGATAACAACCTGTAACTAACTTCTCAACTGAAAAAGGACAAAACGTACTGATTTTACTTGTACGAGATCAATTTCTGCTTCCACCTAGGTCTGCTGCAATGTCACTATGAGAGCAGCTGGGCAGACACTAACTCCACGGAGAGCAGACTTTGCCCTTCTCCAACCCCAGCTGCAAACTGTAATTAGGCTCTTAGAACTGAGACACAGCAGCGGTTTGCTTGGAGGAGAAACCTGGCAGAGTAATGAGCTTCTAGTTGTCCCCCCAGGAAGACATTGGTGTTATGCTGGTTCCAGTGGGCACGGGCAAGGAGCAATGGTGAAGTGTGGTCATCTGACCCAAGGTCTGGTTGCTATATTCAGATACTACCTCTCTTACCACCTACCTGCTGGTAGGGGCCTGGCCATTCATGGACATGCTCCCAAGGTTTCTATCCACTCATCTCTGAAGACTCTTGGAAAGAAGACCCAAGTAGAGGCCATGCACTAGATGATGGGACTTTTTGAGTCGGCTGGGAATAGGAACCGTGCCCACTGTCACAGGTAACATTCACCTGGCACATCTGGCTATGTGGCCTTGGCATGTGGCTCATACTCTGTGCAGGACAGAAACTAGTACTACTGCATGCCACGTGCTGGATACAGACATCTCTGACATAGTAACTCCCTGTGTGGAGCCAGTGGGAGGTGTCCAGTAGAGATGTACGGGCTTCGGTCTACTGTCACCCCCAGTCTGTGACCCACGTGTCCTGTGTACCAGGCACATGAACACACCTGACAAGCCCCTGCCCCTTCAGTACATACCGGAGCACTGCCACCTGAGCAGGCAGGCCCAGGGGCAGGTGTTTGCCACTGAGGAATTCGCTCTGCAGAAGTGACTCAGCTTCCAAGCATGTGTGGCCCAGGGCCGAAGGCGAGTGGCAGAGATGCGGGCTGCCTGGGCAGGTTCCTCTGGCCCAGGCATTACCGAGAACACTCTGCTAGGTTCTCTGAAGGTGTCTTAGCACCTGAGTTGGTCTCTAAGTGAATGCCCCCCAAATCATTCCAAGGCTTCATCCACAGCCGCACATTTCCCTGTAGCCCAGGTTGTCCCTGTTCCTACAGGCTGTTTTCTCCACACCCTCCACCAGCCATCATTGCCTGGCTTGGGACACTCCAAGGCGTCAAAGTCAGAGAAGCAATTCTCAAAACAACAAAACGAAGCATGGGTTTGTCACTGCTGTTGAGTGCACAGAAGTAGAGTGTCCGGTGTGTCCACAAAGCTCTTTGCAGCTGCCACTCCTTGGACCCAGGGGACTGTGGGCCTTTGTTTCAGGCCCTGTAAAGACCTCACTCGCGTGAGCTAAGACTGAGACTCTGGCTGCCTATTCTGTCCAAGAGAAAGGATTCTTATAATCCCATCAATGTCCTTCTCTCCGTAGAGGATCCATGAGCAGCCTCCACCTAGGGTTCCCCTTATGGAGGATCTGGGCTCCCTGACTTCATCTGTTCAAGGTGCAGGGCTGAACCGTCCCAGACTCCTTCAATCCCAGGGACTCTGCTTGCTGACTTGTGAGATGCCCTCTAACCATTTGCTTTGCAAAGGAACACCCCCCTCTTCCCTGGGTTCCCACCTACCTTTCCTTTGGAAATTCAAGGTAGTCGTGATTAAGATGTGCACCGGAGTGACACACGCTGCAGGTCATTGCTGTCCTGGTGGCCTCCAGTATCCGAGGTGACCGTGTGTATTTGATCCACCTATGATTAATGCCAACCCTGAAAAGAGCTGAGAAAACGAAAAGAACATTTGAGATAAACAGACACTTTGCTCCATTCGAATCCCTCACTTCTTAAAAAGCCAAGCAGCCGTCTCGTGAGCTGTAATGTCCTGGCCGAGCGGCACCATTTACGTGGTGCAGAGTGACAGCCACTGACAGAGGCATCATGGAGAAATAAGACTCTAGGTCTCTGAGGGAATTTCCTAAAATCCCAAAATTCTAAGTGGGAACGAGCTGTCATTTGAAGGGTCATGACATTTGCTTCTGGCAAACTTACTCTTCCGAATTTCCGTATTCAGCAATAATCTTTTATGGAACGCTGGCAGGACAACTTCAACTGTGCTCGCTTAGAGGTTTGGTTTAACTAAACCAAGGCCAGACTTCAAGAGATGCTTTTAAACAACAGGCTTTTACTTCAAGATCCATTTGTTAAGACAAACTCATTGTTAATAGTGACTGAATTTCGTGTTTTCGTATAATAATATCTTAGGCATTTCTCATAAGAAACTTTCTCTACAAAGGCTTTATTCATCCCAGATAGCAGATAAGGAAACTGAATCTAAAGCACAACTAACTAACTGCCCAAGCTCAAATAGTTGCTCAGTACAGAGTTGGAACTCAACTCTGGTGGTCATGTCCAGGAATGGTGTGAGGTTTACAGAATGGGTTGATAGAGAAGGGAGGACCTACCCTAAACATGGGTATCACAATTCCATGGACTAGGGGCCTGGACTGTATAAAAAGGAGAAAGCAGACCGAACGCTAGCTTTCACCACTTTCTGACTCACAATTCTCCATGCACTGTGGCCAGGACCTCACATTCCCAATACCTGCCACGATGGGCTGTACTCTAAAACTGTAAATGCCAAAATAAACCCTTTCCTCCTTAAGTTGCTTTTTTTATATCTTGTCAAAGCAAATGAAAAAAGCAACTAACTCAGAAAATTGGTAATGACAAGTAGGGTCGTTACTATGGTTAACCTGACTGTGGTTTTTAAGTCTTTGGAACTGATTTACTAGAGCAATGTAGAAGAATTTGGAACTTTTGGCTAGAAAAGACCCTACAATACTACAGGCACAGCTTAACAGAGCACTCTGGTGGGAGTTTGAAGTACCAGCCTGTCGAGAGAAATGCAGATCATAGAGGCCTGGCTCATGAGGTTTCAGAGGGAAACAAAGACTCTTTGGGAAGTTGGACTAGTGAGTTATTCAGGTTGTATCTGGAGAAGAGTCTTGTTGCCTCTCCTCATGTCCTGAGAACTTGAATAAGGCCATGTTCAAAAGCAGTGGACAAATTTGTTTGGTGGAGGAAAAGTTCAGGTTTTTAAATGGTTACAGCTTGTTTTTCTTATCCAGGTCAACAACAAGAGAGAGAAAGAGAGATAGAGACAGAGATGATAGAGATAGGGATAGGAAGAGAGGGGGGATGATAGATAGAAAGAAAGAAAAAAGAAAGAAAGAAAGAAAGAAAGAAAGAAAGAAAGAAAGAAAGAAAGAAAGAAAGAAATAGATGCTAGATAGATACAGAGACATACACATACAGAGAGAGACAGAGACAGAGGAAGGAGAGAGACAGGGGAATAATCAGAGACACAGAGAGACAAAGAACAGTAGGAGCAGAAAGAGTTACAAATGTGCACCTTGATGGAGAAAAGAACACATTTCAGGTTACAGAAAAGGAACTTGTGAATGCAGATGTATTTGTTAAAGAGTTTAGCACCACTAAAGAGAAACCCAAAACTTTCCACTGGGTCAGTAGGGAAGATTCCCCAAAGGAAAGATACACCAAAAGCCGCATTTGTGAAAAAGTAAATGCATTTGAAAAGAAGTGAGTGGTTGAAGTTAACAACCCAGAGCATAAAGATCACAACAGCTTTCATCCAAGAGGCCAGCTTAAGCCCACAGCAGATCTGGGCAGGGCCATCCATGTGGTACTGGTTTTGCAAACATGAACTACATAAGATTTGAGGGAGTCACCAAGTTTGGCACCAAAGTTCCAGAGAGTTCGGATCCAGGCAATGGGTGGCAGCATCAGAGTTCCTGTAGAAAGTCCCAGAGAAGCTACTACAGGAAGCTTTGGTGAGGCCCAAGCTGCAATGGAGACCCCAAGATACTAAAAATATCAAGACTAAGGAAATCTTCTGAGAAACATGCATATAAGGAGGAGAGCCAAACCAGACTTAGAATGAGACCACGGTATGCTTCAGGTGATAGAGCTAAGCCCTTCAGAGCCCAGATGATCCCATCATAGCCCCAAATGTCAGACATGGAGCTGCAGGATTGGGTGTTTTCTTTGTCAGGTTAGGTCTTGCCTTTGGTCCAATCTTTCTTCATAATGCCCTGATTCTCCTCTTTTGTAATGGCAATGATTATTCTCCATCTGTTGGAAATACATAATTTGACTTTGATATTATAGGGCCTCGGAGGTGAGGCTACATGAGTTTCAGAATACTTGCACTCACATTTTTCAACAGTGCTGGAATTATAGAGTCTGTGGGAACTTTTGCAGTTGGACTGAATGCATTTTGCAGTGAAATGGCTGAGCCATTCCAAGTGGAAGGTTATGGCTTAAAAGCGATGTGTTAGGGGTGTCAGGCTGACAAAGGGTAGACTTGTGGTGGTTTATATTGCCAACTAGACAGGATTTGAATTCACCTAGATGACATCTGGGTATGTCTGTAAAAGAGTTTGTAAAATGGGCGAATTGAGGTAGTAAGAGCCCAAATGTGGCCAGCCTAGGCTGGGGGCCAGAGTATATGAAAAGAAGAGCTAGCTGGGCCCCAGTGTTCAGGGCTCTGTGCTTTCTAATTGTGGATACAATGTGACCATCTGCCTCAAGCTCCTTCAGCCATGCTTCTCTGATGGACTGTATCCCTTCAAACTACAAGTCAAAATGATCCGTCTCTCCCTTAAACTGCTTTGTGATGCGTTTGGTTTTGTTTGTTTGTCTGTTTTTTGACACAGCAACAAGAAAATACAGGAATACAGCAGGGAAATCCATTCTACTCCACTAGCTGGCAAGTAAGTTGCTCCATTCTTTCCCATAAGACCTGTGGTTGGAGAACTAATTTTCCCTCATACATAACAAGGTAGCAGAATTTATTGCTCTCTTTGGGATCCATGTTAGAAAAGAGCTTTCTTTCGCCTAGCTCATGTTAGAAAAGACCTATCTTTCTGAGATAAGAAGGTCTACCTTCCTCCACACAGGTTAAGGTACAGATATCTCCTTTTCTAATACAGCTCAGCTCACGGGTACAATTACAGGTCATCGGATCTCCTTGGCAGATGGGCCATGCTCTACAATTTGTCACCATTTCCTTTAGTAGTCATTGGATCTACTAGTGTTCCCCTCATGGACACCTCTGATGTCATCAGCACCATGTTGCAACACTTCTGCTGGCTCAGCTTCTTAGCAACAGAGCCAACTTGGCTCTTCTCCCCATAAACATCCAGTCCTTGAGGGCAGACTCTAGGCACAGGGTTTTCCTGCTGGTGGAGTTCACCCTGTGTTCTCCACCTATGCCCAGTGTGCTGAGGCTGAGAATGTTCTCACAGAGATGTTGTCTTGGAGGAGAGGCTCGGTGTAGAATCATTAAGAATAACACCATACAAGAATGATTGCTGTGCCCGCCTCCAATTAGGACAAGGCCTCGCCATTATCCACCAAACTTTGGTGTTTCTCTTATGTCAGAGGGTGGGGGTCACATGACCGACAGAAGGAAAGTAAGTGTTAATGGGTGCCCATGGTCTTCCATGTTTGGTCTTTTCCTCTTCTATGACAGTCGGTGTAACCCCAGTGAGAAGCCCCTCCAAAGAACTTCCATTGACCCACAAGTAAAGCCTACCAGAAGTGAAAAAGAAACCTCTGTGCAGAGCTTGGAGCTGTTTCTTAGTATGCATGACCTAGCCCATCCTGACAGAGGCACTGCAGCCTTAGGTAGCTCCCTGGGAGCGGTGACCCATGAACTTTAAGGTACAAGTACGTATCCCCTCCATTTATGACCACTAGAACGCTTGTACATACTGCATAGCATAAACCCCATCTGGGAATTGCCAGAGACCCACAGCTTAAGCTACTCCAAACTTCCCTGTGGCATATACAGTTATGTGAAGAGTGGTCTCCTGGAATTCAGCACCGGCTCCCAGGACAGCAAACAAGGCTATTCAAATAACAACGTTCCCTCAACATTCATTTCTAAAATAATCATGTTATTTCCCTTGACTTACACAAGTAGAAAATCTCAAGGTTAATAACTGTATCAGTTAATGAAATCTTGTCTGAGACTATGTTTCCTAGATCTCTGATGACTTATAGATCTGTTACCCTTTCCAAGAGTTTCTCTTTTAACTTGCCAACGAAATTAAGTCTGCTTTTAATCATAGACAACAATGCGCTATGACAGTCTGAATATTGAACCACTTGAATATGATAATTTTAGACCAATAAGACAATCCGATGTCTTGGAAGAGTTAGATGCCTCCTTGAATTTAGAAAATTGAGAAAGAGCCCTAAGAGTTCAATGGTTTGGTCCGTAGCAACGTGGGATTCTAAGTGTGTACCTGTGGTGTCAGGCAGACCCCAGTGAGCACCTAAAGTCTCCATCCTGCTCACTGTGCAGGCTTGGCCGTGGGGTGGGTCTTTGACCATTTATACAGACCCCTGCCTCTCTCACCTTCTGCCGGTGAATACTTTTTCTTACACATAGGCATGTGAGAAAGGACTACGCATGCTTCTGTGTTTTATCTATGGCAGATACTTCCTTCTTATAGTAAAATCATCAAACCAAAGCAGACAAACGCTGCCTTGGTATCATCTTTGCTCTCCGTCCTCATCCCCCAAGGACCACCCTCCATCTCCTGACTGGCCTTCACTGTGCCCATCCCTGGCCACATTCTGCTCTGCAGCTGCCACAGCTCGCCACTGTGTTACCATCCTGAGGATAAATACAAACTCCGTAACGTGCAGCTGAGGCAGGAACCCCGCGTTCCCCACCTCATACCTGCTGCGGTATGTCCCAGAGGCTGGTACACACCATAGCTTCACAGTCCATTCTTCCTGGAGGCAAGGTGCTTTATATGCTTGGATTCAGTGCTGAGCCTTCAAGAAAGAACTTCCAGGCTGGTTCTTATGTGGAAAGTGCAAGCTGGAGTTCTGTACTTTCTCTTCAAGTGCCCTTCTTCCTTCAGAGAGGTTACTTGGCCTCATTCTCTCCCCAGCTGGCACAGCTGCGACGTTCCCTGCCAGCAGCAGATAGGGCTGTCTCCTCTGTGGAACTCTCTGTGGAGACAGAATATCCTGCTCTGCTACCTTCAACCTCTCCCCCTGGCCATGAACTTCCTGGCATGCTCTATGTCCTTCAGAACCCCAGCTAGCCATGGTGTGTAGGGATGAAAGCATGGCCTGGTTGTTAGCCTTGCCAGATGTCCTCCTGGGCAAGGCTGTGGGAGTTCACAAAGTGACTCCAGATGCTTTGTTATGGTTGCTCACGCTGATATTACCGCAGGCAAAGATAAGCAACGGGTCAGTACTCAGATCAGGGCTTTTCTAGAGCCATCTTTAAGGGTCTAACTGCCTTCACCTGCCTGACTGCTTCCGCGTGGTGGTTAAATAAGAACTTACAGAGTGGAAAACAGGACTCCTTCCTTGATCAGGCAGGAGCTGTTTCTCTCAGCTCCCTCCTTCCCTCTCTCACTCCTCCCTCCTCCCTTTCTTACTTAATGGGACTGGAACAGTGGCCAGCCAACATTTGAGCTAATAGTGAGACTGGTGGTGAAATCCCAGATTCTAAGGCCCACCACAGGGGTGTCTGAGGTTGTTGGGGGTCAGGAGAGACAGAGGAGCTGGCCTTTCAGAAGAGGAGGGGATGTTCTCCCTCCGCAGTGCCCATTGTCTGCTCTCCCCAGTACCTTAACTCCACTTGACACCACACCCAGTGGTGCTGGCTGGAGCCCAGAGCCTCACTTCAGGCTGGCCAAGGGTGAAAATATGGCTTTCATCTTCATCTTCAAATCACAAAGGCCAGGGTCTCTGAGAGAGGCCAGGTCTGTGCTGGAGGTCTGCCCAGCACTGTGCTGGAGGCACAGGTATTACGTTAGTCAGAAAACAGAAAGTCACACATGTATTTACCTTCTAACACATAGGCAGGAGACTAAGAAATCTGTGCTGTAGTTCACAAGCTATCTGGTTACATTCCTAGCTTTGTGTTGATAGAAGCTAATGGTTTTCTAGGTTAATACATTCCCAGATTTTTTGTTTCTTCTGGTGGTCTATAGAGTGTTAGGTCAGACACAAGGGTAGGTTATATGGCTATTAAATGACCTAAAGATAGCCCAGGGTAATTCTGACTCTGGATCTGCAATATTCCAACTCTATCCAATCATGAAGTTCTAATTTTTAGCCTCTAGAATCCTAAACAAAGATGTGGCTTTTTCAGAAATTTCAGTTCAGAGTGGTAGGGGTGGGGAGACAGCTCCTTGACACAGAATTCCAGGCAGGAGAAAAAAAACTCAATCATCTGTGCCCTGCCAAAGCGATGTTTCACAAACTCTTAGCCACATTTCATGACTGACCCACAGGGTTGGCTTGTTGACTAAGGAGTTACTAGGGATACATGGAGGGTCCAAACACTTTGGCGCTAATGGCTTTGGGCTCCCTGCAAGGGGCTTTCCCTCACTACACCATTCCCTGGCAGCCTGAGCCTCAAGCAGACAAGTTGGCCGGCAGGAAGGAAGTGCAACTCGGGGACACACGTTTCTTAGAAATGACTCGGTGCGCCGAGCTGCGGAGTTTGAGGAGCCCTGCTGGCGTGGTACAGAAAGAGTTGTGTGCCTCGCTTAAGGGACCAACGTCCCAGATGAGCTCCACCACAGCGTCTCTGGGCCATGCCCCCTGACAGGCATTTCTGATTCTCCCGTTGACCCGGCCCGCTCTGTTCTCCAGAGTCTCCTGCGGCCGGTGGTAGGACCTCAGATCATGGCATGCACAGCACACACACTAGGAGATAAGAGGGGAACAGTTCTGCTATGCAGTGCGGCTTCGTCAACAGCAGCAGGGGAATGGCCGACCCTGGCTCATTATCCGCACCCCCTCAACCCCGGGGCCGGTGGGTGGTGCTGATGGAGTTAGACCTCTGCTTATATAAAGAAGTCATTGGAGAGATTTCTAGGGTAACTGGGGTGAAAAATTACAAACAGCGTCTATTTAGAGCATAAACTCCTGCTGCTTAGTTACAGGCAGAGAGCGGGTCTCCAAGATGCTCTGTGGGAGGAACAAAAAGAAACAAAACAGAACAAACAAAACAAACAAGGACATCATCTGTCCGGCAGAGGGGGGCGGAGCCTGGCACAACCCCAGGTGTTGGCCTATTGTCATGCAAATGAGGGCAGGCCTTCCAGGTTTTCACCTGAGGCTCCTGCCCTGCTTTAGCTGAGTCTCCTAGGTAACTCTAGGAATGCTGCTGACTCGACTCATTACCACACCTGGCACTGGAGTCGCTGTGACCATCTGCTCAGCATACTCTGAATTTCATTTTAAAAATCATAGCAGAGGGCCCCAAACATGATGGCTCCTGGCTGGCAGCCCTCAGCCTGTGTGTGCAGGACTGTCTGGTACGGCCTGCACACACTGCCGTTCTAGCCTGGCTGTGCCCTGCACACCACTAGCCAATCTTCTGCAGAGTTCCATGCTGTTTGTAATGTGCACTCTTGTGGAGGGAAGCTAAAGATGCTTGGTGTCACAGTAAGGCACCCCTCCACCCGACTCTGGCGAAATCACAGCCTCTGCTTATGCTGGGCACTCCTTAGGACAAAGCTGGCTCATCTCCCTGCACACAGTGGTTCCTTTGTCCACCTGGTCACAGCAATAAAGGCTTCTCTACCAGCTCTCTTGGCTTCTAGCTGACCTTTCGGGCTGGTCTTGGCCTCGATCAGCACTCCACCACAGTGGCAGCCACTGGAGTTTTCCCTCCACACAGAAGCAGTGATGGGTTTAGGAAAATCCATGTGATTTGCAGGGCCTGAACTAGATTGAGTTACAGGCCTTGTGCTGAGTTTCTACTTCTGAAAGTGAGGGCAAAGGACCAGCATGTTTGTTCTGTACAGGCCTCAGGGAAGTCAGGTGACTCCTTATCCCCTCCCAGATAGATCTAGGTCCTTCCCAGATCTCACCAGAATAAAAATTTGAATGAGCAAGGGAGGTCATTTTTTCACGTTCTCTACAATATACAGAGCCAGGGGTGATATGAGATGACCTCTCCCCTTTTACCTTCTTGCTGTTTTGTGCTGGCCCCTCAGCAAGAGTCTTGTCCATAAGCAAATCCATCCCATGAAACAGATCTGTCTGGAGCCTTTGTCAGCCCTCCCAGCCAAGATAGCCCTGATCTTAGACAAACTATGGCAGAGAGGAGGGCCAGCTACTTAACATCAAGGGCTCAGTTAAAACTCTGGGTGCAACTTGAATTCTACATAAAGAAGAATCAATTTGCATACATCTCTGCCAAAGGGCTGAGTGGAGATTAGCGGAAAAAAAAAAAAAAAAACCAAACCATGCTCCCTGGGACAGAGCAATGTCAGATTATTAGCAGAAGGCAGCACAGGGACTGCACACACACAACATCCTTGGAGTCAGGGGGACAATGAACCCCGAGGATGAAGCCTCCTGGTAGACAGTCTTATGGGTTATCAACCGGGAAGCCATTCATGGAAAAGCCAGGGTTGATGAACCTGTCTTGACAGCAGAGCTCAGCCTGGAGTCTGTAAGTCCCAGTAGAACAGGGTATGTGTGTGTGTGTGTGTGTGTGTGTGTGTGTGTGTGTGTGTGGTGGTGGTGGTGGTGGTGGTGGTGGTGCTGGAAATACAGAGGTGAGTAGCCAAGTAGCACTTGGGGGAGTCACCGCACGATGGGTGTTTATCCGTCAGAGCAGAATCACCCAGTAGACAATTTTATTTTATTTTATTTTATTTTATTTTATTTTATTTTATTTTATTTTATTTTATTTTATTTTATTTTATTTTATTTTTGTGAGACAGGTATTTATTAGTGCTTTTGTTTGTTTTTAAGAACATGCACTTACAATGATGGTATGGAAAGTAGTAACATGTCTCGAGCACATACTCTGAGCCATACCCTTCCACATTTTCTAGCTTAGTAGTGTCTAAGAGTTTTCTTTTGAGATAGACATTCTCTTTCGAGTGTACTGACATCCTTGTAGAAGAGAGGAGTCCTGTTTTGCAAAGTAGGCAGAAGACCACGAAGCTCAACTTCTTCTCACATCACGGCAAGATGGAGCCAGACACGGGGCACGCATCTGGGCCGCGGCGCGCCACCCGTGTTCTTTGCATTAGAGCCAGCTGTGTGAATGAGTCGGGACACACATTCGTCCTTGCATTTCTTTTGTGCTGTTTTGTTTTGTTTTTGTTATTTCTTTTGATTTATGAAGAATCCCTTTAACAACACGTCTTTTACCACCATCTGGAGCTTTAATTAAAAAGCATTGAAAAAAGATTTTTCAGATTACTTTGTCTGTAACCCCCAAAGGAACCCTCAATGGATGAATTGATGTCTCATCTGTTTTTAATGCCACAACATAAATAAAACTCAGTGCACTTCAGAGTGTCACTCCAAAGGAGGGCAATTTTCCAGGCTCTGTAAGAGAACCCCATCCACCAGCAGTCCACACTCAACCACAGAATTCAGCTTGGGCTCATGGTACAGAGCTCCTTAGGGGCGTGAGAGGATGCTGCTGCCGGGACCCTAGGAAGTGCACAGAGGAGCAGGTCCCTGGGAAGGCTCTGACTTCCTGGTCAAGCAAGAGCATCAGGAAGATCCACATCACAGGCTGGTCCTTTAGGAACACATGGGTGCCTGTCCCTCTTCTAATCTCTCACAGCTGTCTTTGCTACCCCAGCTGAGCCGGAGCTACCGGCTACCCTCACATTCTGCTCCTGCTTCTGGCTTCTTGGTTCTCCACTCAGGTAGAAGGATGGAAACCATTGCATTGACAGACTGTGGCTTGGCTTTCTCTGGGTTTGTCTCTCCCACTGGCAAATTATCTGAGCTCAGCATAGCTTCTGTGACCTTGAGCACAGTGGACTTCTGAGCTAGGCCAACCTGAGAAACTGCCCTTCCCCCCCCCCCCCCCCAGGGTCTGTGTGACACGGTGACAGCAGGCAGGTGCTGTGTCACAAAGGAGAGATCCTTCATGAAGGTATCTATCGGTCCAGAAACCTTTCTCCGTTTGCAAAAGTGCTGTTGGGAGTTAGTCTTGTCCTCCAATCTCATCTTACTGAGAAGTGGCCAGAAATGGGGTTCCCATCAGTCTGGGCTGCGGAAGAGAAAAGAGGGCCTCACAAGTATTTGCTCAACTTGACCAAAGAAAAGAAAGGCAAAGAATGGAGATGAGAAGTGTCACCTTACGCGGGATAAGGGCTTGGGTTCACACATAGCTGGACCATCGCGTCAGCCTGGCCAAGCTCTGTTCTACTTGCCTTGCACTCCAGAGCCTCCGAGTAACTCAGCTTTGATGTCACCCATCTTTGAGAAGAGTGTGAATTGCCACAATGATGATCACTCCAGCTGTCTCAAGATGGGGTTTGGCCAGCAAGGGTTGACCAGAGGCACGAAAGCCAGTGGGAACTGTGAACTCCACATCTTATAGAAAGAGCACAGCCTCTCAACTCTGCCCAGCTCATTGGGTTGCTACTGCTGCCATGGGCCCTCATAGCTGCCTAGACAAGGAGCCTCTAATTCAGGGAGCCCCTGCTTCCTTTGTTCCCTTTGTCTAACTTTTACAGAATGAATCCTGAACCGGTAAAAAATCAGGTGGACATAGATCACCTGAACCTGGCAGAAAACCTGCCTCTACCAGCCATGCATCTGGAGCCTTGGGCTGAGAGGGTCATAGCCCTTAGTTCTGTGATGACATTTCAGAAGAGCAGCCCAGGCCCAAGCAGAGTCAGTCCTGGACCTGTTTTCCGCAGGTCCTTCCTGCCTGTGAATGCCTTTTGAATCTGAACTTCTCTTGCCCCCTGTATGCTAAATGTTACACTGGCATTTCAGGTCAAGTTGAGCAGCTGGTTCTCCTATCTTCTCTGTCTCCTAGATCTTAAGTAATTCTAGATCCCAGTGGTCACAAGAAAGTACCTGTAGAGCTTACTGCCTCTTGCATCCCAGGTATCCTTGATCCTAGTTACTTGTGGATAGATCCTTTGCTCAGGTAGCCATGCATCTTGGGGGATTCAGGTTGCAAAATAATTCCCAGTAACTTGAAATTACCCGGTTGCATGGATTTCAAGGAAAACAAAAACTATCAAGAAAACCATGAGGCCCTCAGCAAAAAACTAAGAGGAGATGAGAGATGAGTCTCTCAGCCCTTTGGAAAATCAATCTGGGTCCTGGGGTTGATTTCCTTCCTCTTCCTACATGGGGAGCCCGCACTGGCTCTCCCCTACGCATGCCTCTTTGAACATGAACACAAGAGACTGTTCCCTTGAAGCCTTTTCTCTGTGAAGACATGGGCACCCGGATGTGGATATCTGTCTATGTCTCGATTCTCCAGAGAGGCACCTCATACACAAAGATACCATGGAGTGGTTGAGGTGAGGGAGTGTGTGCTGGAGGATCCCAGTGATCCCAGTGATATCAAGGTCCTTGAAAGTGAAGTAGGAAGCAGAAAACATCTGAAGAACCATTTCTGAGAAGGACACACAACAGAGGCCAGACAGGTCTGGGTCAGGCCACGTGGAGCCTCTGGAGACTAGAATGGGTTTGCCACCCGTAAGAACTTGGGCTGAAGGCCTTTTTGGACTTGTGAAGTCCAGAACTGACAAGTGCCATGTTTATATGGCTTTACATGCTCAGTAAGACTCTTTTCCACTTCAGTGAGAAGAATCCCAGACCTCCTGAATGCTCGCTTGTCTTGCAGAATAACTGGCCTCCTTCCTCCCATCGGAGCTTTGGCACCCAGAACAGAGATGCACAGTCTCTCTGGATCTGGGTCTCCCCGGCCTATGATCCTGGGCTTAAGACGTCAAGAACCTGGAAGTTAGTATCGATGATGAAACCTGGCTATTATTAAAGGCTAAACCATGCTTCCTTCCAATGGGTACTGAGCTGTCTTCCCACTTCACAAGTAAAACTGAGGCCCAAAAGGCTGAGTTTTTAGAGTCACGGGAAGTAGCAGAGACCTGGGCAGAGATGCTAACAGCAGCCCATTGGATACAGCCCATCTTGAGGATGGAATAGAGAGCTGCAGTGTTAGTCTGAGATCTCCCAAGAAGCAGAACAGTTTAGGACTCAGGATAGATTAAGGATCTGGCTCAGCAGTTTCAGAGTCCAAGAGGCCTGGGGTCTGTGGTTGGCGCACAGTCTTGGGTGAGCAGGGCTAGTGCGTGACACTAGCCACTCACATCCAAAGAAACTGCTTGTGGCAGGGCCACTGGGAGTGAGCCGGTGCTGGGAGCAGATCGGCCACTCAGAGACAAGGGCCCTCATGCCTGGCAGACAGAATTCCAGTAAGGAATAAATACTACAGACTCCAAGCAGGTATTGGACTCCAGGGCTGTGGGATCCCAGGAGTGTAGAACCTTGCTGCTCTCAGTAGCTGGCAAGGGTCTGGAGTGTTCACCCCTGGGCTGTGTGCTGAAGTCTGTTTTTATCTCAGAGCCTCTCTGGGAGTGAGGTCCGACTGTGTGGCGGGTCATGCATGAGCTTCTTGGCTCCCTAATCTATTTTCTTCTTTAAGCCACGCTCTCTGCGCAGAGCTGAAGAGGTCTCTGTGCACTGCCAGCTGAGAGGAGCAGGTGATACAAACAAAAGACCTGGGCAGCGGAGGCACAGGGCCTCAGTGCCAGCGGATGGCATAGGGCCCTGGTGCCTCGGTGGCCCCAGCATTTAGAGCCATGGCCCCAGGCCTGGGGCTGCCCTGGATCAGAGGAAAGCTGTACTCTGGGCTTGGCTGCCTTTAGAAGGGGCTTCCTGGCCTTCTCTCCCATAGCTGCTGCATCAATGCTGTCTTTGTCAGCCCCCTCCAGGCCTCACGCTGCCATGGAGATGCCTGGCCCGGTGCTCTGTCCACAGCTCCCACACCCCTTCATAGGGAAATGAGGAGATGGTCCACACGGATGCTTCCCCTGGCGTGCTGCTGACAACCTGCTAAATGTCACCACAGTAACTGCAGCCTTGTCTAGCGCCCGCTCCGGGTTTGCTCCTGGGCTTTTTGTGCTGCAGGTGCCAGCGGTTAGAAAGGAGAGAGTTCTTCTTTCTCACGTCTCACCTGCTGCTGGTACAGACTGAACAATCCCAGCTGTGATGCGATTCCCTTCCCAGTGTGGGCCTAAGAGACAGAGCCACAGGCGTCTGGGGCCATAAGCGCCCGTGGACAGAGGCTGAGAGCAAGCCTCATGCACTTGTTCTTTTTCTCAACAACTATCAGGTCTGAAGGCCAGAATTTTGCTCCGTATGTGTGGGCGAGCAGAAGGAGCTTGGAGGCATCCGGAGACCAAATAAGCTACTGGCACCTACCCACCCCCTTCCTGCAGAGCTGTCTGTCACAGGCTCAGCCCCCCTGCTCTTGTTTTGGTCTGGGCCTTTGCTTCCCTGAATGACTGTAACTGTGATGCTGCTCCACCACAAGGTCTAAGCCACAGTCCAGGCCACAGTAGTTAGGCTGAGCTTCAGCAGCCTGTCCCAGAAATCTCACTGTGGTCACCTCAAGTGACCCCCGCAAGCTCTTCACCACACATGTGTAGTCACACATGTGTAATGTGATGTCTGGCTTCTACCCTGCCTGAAAGAAGCCTGAGGCTGTGTTCAAAATGGGCCATCCTGAAACCCGAGGGGTGCGGGGTGGCAGTGGTGGGTTACAGGGAAGAGCTCAAGCTCGGATGCTCTTACTGTAGCATGCCAGGGGCGCGTGCTGTCCTGGTGTCATGGGGTCACAGGGCCACAAAAGGTCTTTTCTCTTGTATGGGGTCAAGTTGTAGGGAAGGAGAGTTCCTTCCAGCAGCGTGAGGTGGACTCTCATGTCTATCGTACCGGCTCACAGCTCCAGGAATGAAACAGCGACATTGAGGACAGTGAACAGCCACTGACAGCCATCCTGGGAGGCAGGTGTGTACATGTGGGGGTGGGGAGGGTCACATTTCAGATGAGGATGCTGAGAATCAGAGAGCTTGCAGGAGCTGCCTGCCATTGGTCCGCCATAGTAGCCACCTGATCACGGATCCTCACGGGACCACGATCCAGCCTTCCTCGGCCAGAGTCTACTGAGATAGGGTCCAGGCCTTCTCCACACAGGGTGACTCCAGGTCCCTTCACACACTTCTATTCGGCTCAGAAGCAACAGCCAGCACCCTAAGAGTGCGGCCCTCTGTGGAGAGCTCAGGATGAACAGTGTATGTGCTGCAAGGCCCAGAGTGGAGTCTTGTCCTAGGGCTGTATGGATCTCACCAGAAGACTTGGAGAAGGTAGCCCTGGTGGGGGAGTGCTAGTTCCTAATCACGACCATGAGGTTTTATGTTGTTTGTTTGTTATCTTCATTTTGTAGATGTACGTGTTCAGGTGCACATGTATAGGGGTACACGTGAGTGTGTGTGTGTGTGTGTGTGTGTATACATGCCAGCGCGTGTGGGGGTTGCGCGGAGTGAGCATGCATGTTTACAAAGATCATTCCTCAGGAGATGCCCAATTTATCTTTAAAATAGGGTCTTTTATTGGGAACCAGTGCCTAAGGAGTACTCTGAGCTGTTGGTCAGTGAGGTGAGCCCCAGGGATCTTCCCGTCTCCGTCTCCCTGGCATTGGGATTGCAATTACAGCTACCATTCTGACTTTTTGTTTTGTTTTGTTTTTTTGAGACAGGGTTTCTCTGTTGTAACTCTGGCTGTCTTAGAACTCACTCTGTAAACCAGGCTGGCCTTGAACTCACAGAGATCCACCTGCCTCTGCCTCCTGAGTGCTGGGATTAAAGGCGTGGGCCACCACTGCCCAGCTATTTTTGTTTTTGTTTTTGTTTTTTTCAATGTGGGTTCTGGGGTCACACTCAGATCCTCACGCTTGAACATTATGCCTGACCATGAGGATTAGCTCTCTCCTGGCCCCGACCACGAGGTTTTGAAGACCCCAATATTCAAACCTGAAATATTGCTAGATGGGCTAATATGACACAGGCATTCCAGAGTGACCCCTGGGTCCTACCAACAGTCGCCACCTTCAGCCCACCAGAGAGCTAAAGAGAGCCTCATAAGGTTCAGCAATCGGCTGAACCAAAACTTGGATCAGGACTCAAAGGAAGCAGTGGGAATGAGGATCTGTGCCGTGTTGGATGCAAGGCTCATGGCCTATCAAGGCCAGTTATGGTTTGCCTGGAGCATTCACCATGGCCAGTTTGAAACTCTGACCCGTGGGTCTGTGTGCTACTTCCCTGCCGGCTATGGTTCAACCAACTCATCCCAAAGCTTCTCTTAGCAGGTGTAAGCCAGAAACATGCCTGGGTATGTGCCAAACGCTGTCAAGGGCATTTGGGAAATTTTCAGAGATAGCCAATTGTAGAACCTTAATTCCTTAGCAGAGCTGAATCTGATGTTTACTGTCCCTGTGCTAAGTGGTCTGTGGTATCATTCCCAGAGAAGGACGTAGGGAAGTACTAACAACAGCTAAGCTCATTCTTTTATGCTGTTGTCTGGGACACATTGGCCACTTGAAAGGTGTCTTGTTTTCTTTTTTTATTTCTTCTTTTTTGGGGAGAAAAGATTGAGAAAGTCTCACAGTGTAGCCAGACTGGCCTCAAATTCACAGCACTTAGCCTCCTGTGTATGGGGATCACACATGACCACCTCACCAGCTAGCTACCTTGTTTTCTAAGGAAGAGTCGACATCAGCTCCTTAACTGAATGAACAACCTTCATTTCTTGCCATTATCCTTAAAAACAAAACAAAAAACCAACAAACACAAAACTTGCTGGGTGGTGGTGGTTGTGGAGGTAGTGGCAGTGGCAGTGGGAGGCAGAGGCAGGCGAATCTCTGTGAGTTCCAGCACAGCTTGGTCTACAGAATGAGTCCCAGGGCAGCCAGAGTTACAACAGAGAATCTGTCTCGAAAAAACAAATGAAAAGAATCTTTAGTATAAAAAAATTCATACACTGAAATTAACCTGACCCCAAAGCGATGCGACAGAGAGAACTCCTGTACAGTCAGAATGACACTCGGAAGAGAAGCTGCCGGGCTTCATGGCAGATTGATGCTTCCACTGTCACCACAACAAACAAGTCCATGACGGAGAACTGGAGACACATTCGGCTTTATATCTGCTTTAATAATGTATACCCATCACTTGCATCCAGCCCTTCCTCATCCCCTAAGGTGTAGCCTTCCTTGTTCTCTTCTTTGCTTGCCATGTTCTTAACACCCTCCCCTAGACAGCCTGAGTGGCTATTTCTAGTACTTCTTTCTCTTTGGGAAGGGAAGCTGGGGTGAGACCCAAGCTCATATGTCTCCATGGCGTTGAAAGGTGCAGGTGGACTATGATTCACTAGACCACAGTTTTGCAGCCATAATGGGAGCTACACAGTGACCTCAAGGTGCCCCAGACCCCAGGTTCTGTTTCCACATAACTGGGATCCATCTGCTCTCCAAGCGGCTGAAGGTGACCCTAGCGCAGGAGTGTGTCCCTCAAATAGATACCCACCACCTCTCATTTTGACTCCCGTCTCAACAGCCCTTTATGTCCCAGGAGGACACAGTCTAAAGTGTCTCCAAGTGTCCCTCCCTCCGTGGTGTGAGCAGCTGTTGCCGTATGGGTCCATGACTCAGGCCTCATAGCCCTTACAGAGGCCTCAGCTGCCACCTCTCCAGCCTGCAGCCTTCATGAGCTTCGTGTGGACACATGACCTTATTTAATTCTTGCACCGCACAGCAAGACTGGTGAACTTCCTGGTCACACAAGATTGTAGACCTGCGTAGGAGCAGAGGAGAAGCCATAGCTACCCAGGGGTATCATCCTAGTGGCCTTGTTGTACGGGCATGGCTCCCACTTTGGGGCAGACAGTGATGGTAGCTTCACATTTTCGCATTAGCAGAATTCAGAGGCCAGTACCGAGTCTTAGTGCGGCAGGGTTGGAAGGGCTTCAGCTATCTCCAGAGAGCATCAACTGGTCCTCTTGCCCATGAGAAAGTCTGATCTTTGCCTGCCATGCAGAGGGCTCAGAACCCCAAGTGTGCTCTCAGGATAGATGGCATGTTTGAGCTCCCTTCCGCTGACAGGGAAGGACCATGGACCCCTGACTGCCACACACAGAGAACTGGCAAACGCAGGACACAGAAGGTGGACACTGCTAGGACTGGGCGCCCCCTCGGCGCCCCAAGAGGCTCCCTCCTGGCCCTCCCCAGTGCAGCACAGCTGCCAGCCTTTGATCTAAATCCCTGCTGGACTCAGCTGTGCTGGCCGGCTCCTTCTGCACGGTGTCCTGTTGCCACCCCGGGCGGTCAGCCCTGCGTCCTCTTCTCCTCCCAGGGCACTTTGAGTGACGACAACACATGCGGGGTTTGCTTACCTTCCTGGGGTGAGGGCAGCCAATCCTGGGAACACGGACAGTGCCATCTGACCTAGGGGCTGCTGATTTACCTCCCACCTGGGGCTGATGGCTTACACAGAGGTGGCCACAACTCACCAGCTGTCCCCCTCCCCCCTCCCCTCCCCTCCCCTCCCCTCCCCCTCCCCTCCCCCTCCCACACCTACTCTCAGATGCCTGTGATTTGCCCTGTTCCCTGGAGACTTCTTCACAACCACACAAACTGAAGTGGAAGCAGCAAGTGTGATGGAGCAGAGTATGTGATGGGCTTGGGCTACGTGCGTGTGTGTGCGTGTGTGTGTGTGTGTATATGTGTGTGTGCATGTGTGCGTGTGTGTGTGTGCATGTGTGTGTGTATATGTGTGTGCGTGTGTGTGTGTGCATGTGTGTGTGTGCATGTGTGTGTGTGTGTATATGTGTGTGTGTGCGTGTGTGTCTGTGTGTGCGTGTGTATGTATGTGTGTGTGTATGCGTGTGTATGTATGTGTGTGTGTGTGTGTGCGTGTGTGTGTGCATGTGTGTGTATGTATGTGTGTGTGCGTGTGCGTGTGTGTGTGTGCGTGTGTGTATGTGTGTCTGTATATGTGTGTGTGTGTGTGTGTGCATGTGTGTGTATGTATGTGTGTCTGTATATGTGTGTGTGTGTCTGTATATGTGTGTGTGTATGTATGTGTGTGTATATGTGTGTGTGTGTGTGGTGTATGTGTTTGTGCGTGTGTGGGTGTGTGTGTGAACTGACTGCATGTGATGGGCTGTGTGTGTGTGTGAACTGACTGCATGTGATGGGCTGTGTGTGTGTGTGTGTGAACTGACTGCATGTGAAAGTGTGTGTGTGAGGGAGACAGTGATCTGAGGTTTTAATGTTGGCCAGGAATTCAAATGAGAAAATCTGCCTCCAGCTAACGTAAACCATGAATGGCAAAACTATTCAGTGAGCTCCCTATTCCTGAGAAATTGGAGCCCAGACAACTGACATCCTTTGGCTTGTTGAAGAAGAGTCCTGGAACGCATGCACCTGGGCCTGTGCCAGCCCATCTTATAGACGCGTGGAGCCTGCTTCCCCTGCTCTGGCCATGCTATCAGCAGAAGGCTGCAGGGGGCCATAAACAAGCATGTCCACAGCTCCACATGCCAAACCCAAGGCCAGAAAACATGACTTGTCTCAGGGTGTCTGTCTCCCCAGTGAAGTTAGGACCCATCCCAGGCCTCTGTTTGACAAACACTATGATGTAGAGCACAGAGAGGCATGTTCAGAGGTCCCCAAGGGCTGTGTCTCATCTCTGAAGAAGGCTGGAGCTCAAGCTGATACAAGAAGACATTTGTGACCCACAAAGAGGGACCTGCAGGGCAGGTCCTGAGCTGCTCAACAAAGTGTCTGAGGACATGCTGCCCATCCCAGAGAGGAGGGTGGCATTTGCAGAAGCTGTGCCTTCAGGACATGGGGTGAATGCCTTCCATGACCACCAAAGTCCAGGAAAGAACATTTGTAAAAGGTCATTCTAAGTGAGCTAAAGTAAAAGTACAGCTTCCCTCGGTGACTGTGGAGGACAAGTTCCACACGGTGTGAAGCACGTGGAATCGATGCAGACATGACACTCAATCATGGCTCTGTTTCCTTCCAAGGACCTTACCAGTCCAGGCTCATGACAACTTTACGACACTTCTTTGTATCCAGCATAACTTCACTCCTTCTTTTTATTTCTGCTCCTGCCAAAGCCTTTCTTAGAATGAGACTAGTCATCAGATGACCGTGTTCAAACAATGGGTGTCACCACGCTCTACCCCCCACCCCCCACTTGCCAGGGCCTTTCTGCCCATTTTACTTCACAGAGTCTTCCTCGGAGTGGATGAAGTCACCCGTGGCCAGCTATGCTGCGGCTATTCCCTACAGGCTCTTGTGCTTCCCCCTGTGTCAGAGTTTATCTCAGAACATCTTCACGGATGCTCGTTTTCAACGCATGAACCACTTAGAAGAAGTCTTCTTCCAGTTACACAGTACTCTCACTATATCCCATTGATCTTTCAGATTTTCCAACACTGGTGAGACCAACTCGCATTGGTGAGTTAGAATGGACTAGGAGGGAACACTGAGATGAACCTTCAAGAGGACAGAGAAAAACCTTTCCAATTCTCCCCTCCCACACCCACTCAACAAATCCTACAGAGCACATGCTTCTTCCACAGGCGATAACACATGCATCACAGAAAGAAAAGGGTACTAACAAAGCTTCATGCCATTGTGGGGTCTGAAAGGGTATGTAGAGACCACCTGAGAAGCAGAGTACACACCAACCCTAGAGAGCACGTCACTACAACAGACATAATTGTCCTGATGACAGGCTTGTCTCTGTCTAAAGGTTATGCCAGTGAGGCTTCAGGAAAACATGCATGCTATTTGCAAAGTAGAAAGTATGCCAGTCATTTCCTTGTGAGTAAAATGTAGCTGGAAAGCCTCACTTTGACATGTTCAGATTTGACTGACAACAGGACTGGTGTGGAGTTCAGAGTGAGCCAGCTGCACACGGAGCAGCAGGTGAGGCAGGGCTTCAGGGCCACATTTCTGGGTTTGGCTGCCTTTCCTGCCTCCACTTGCTTGGGGAGCCTTTGATACACTTTAAATGGAAGGCTGCATTTTTTTTCCTATTGATGGTTTTCCTGGCGCTCCAGCTGTAGTTAAATGGATACGGCAGAAGATCCAACAGATGGAAATGCTACTTCATAAGAATGATTATTTATTATTCATAAACTTAAATTTCCATTAATTAACCATCTTGGTGTCTCTCAAAAAAGTACTGTCACCGAATAGGAGCCATTTTTTCTTTGGTGGAGAGTGGCTAAGGGAAATCTTGGGTTTAACCTGTTACCTCTGCTGAACTTCTCCCTCTTCTTCCACTGAGACCGACCACTCACCAGAGACTGCTCACTGAGCTCCCACTGTCCTGCAAGTTTCGAGAGGTCTGGGCTCTCAGGATCACCTTGTAGAGCGCACTGAAAACTATCTCCATGGTGGGGTCCAGGATCCTAAAAAGGTTCATTGGGGCCGAGGGTCTGTTGCCTTGTCTAAACTGATCCACACAGAGCACACACAAGGATATCTGGGCCCATGGCCTTTGACATTGGGGGTCTTGCCAGCCATAGCTGCCTGTGCCAGGCACCCCTTCTGCCTAGGCCCTGTCCTCGTCTTGGACTGACTCCATAGAGAAGACACTGTGACCATGTTTCTTGACTGAAATGCTGTGGTGCCAGGCAAAGAGTGGCCCAAGTTTGAACCGCTCAACTTGGGCTCCCCACTTCAGACATGCTCAGTGCTAACTCCCTCTGAGCCTCCCTTCTCACATTTTCCTTTGTGCGGCCCAAAAGCTCCTCAGGGCACCTGTGACATACCTTGGTTCTGTGCAGAAACCATTGGCCTTCTTCCCTCCACACTCAGCTCTAGCCAAGCTCCCTTCCCTTCCTCGTGGTCCTCCCTAGAGTCTGGAGCGGTGCCTGACACAGCACCACTTCTAAATGTTTGCTGAGTGAAAGGAAAAAGGAGGAGGAGGAAGGGCAGAATTAGACTCTCGGGGTTAATCGCCATTTCCGACACACAGGCTACCAGGACTGCCTCCAGGGCAGCATGTCACTCAGTACACATCCTGAACCTTTGCGAGCCCACGCCACGTCATCTGCCTATTCAGAGCCCAGTGTTTCCAGGCAGTTCCACACCCAAAAGGGCACAGCTGCATTTTCCTCTTTTGAAGGAAGTATTCACAATCAGCAAAGCAAACAGAGAAGAAAAAAAAGGAGAGAAAGCTTCAGGGCCATGTGGCTAGGAGGGGGTTGGTAGCATTCACTCCAGTTGTAAATCATGCTTCCATCCCACCCATCATGAATGGCAGACTAAAAAGACAAGAAGCAAGAACTGCTCACCTTTTAATGCATGAATTTGCCTGAAGGTAAGGCTTTGCTGGATGAGTGGGCAACTGAGCCCTCTGGACTCCAGAAGGCATCAAAGCAAAGCCATGAGAAGCTTCCCTCCTTCCCGCTGGTAACTCAGAGCGCCTTACAGGAAGTCGCAGGAGTGCTGGGCAGACAAAGTGAAGACACCAGAAGGCTTCACAATGAGCTGCTGATTGATTGTCAAGCAGGACCTCAAAGAGCTTTGTAGAAATTGCTTAGCCCTCAGGTACTCCTAAAGGCAGTTGAGAGCCTTGGATGCCCACTTCCCAGAGAGAGAAATCAAGGTCAACAGGTGATAAGGCTTGTCTGTGCACCTGTTCCTGCTCTTCCTGGAGAATTTGGAGAGTTTCCTGAAAATTTCTACTACAACAGCATCAGCACCTGGGTACCATCATAAGCAATGTCTTGGATTAGAAAACGGCTTCTGTAGACCACAGCATTCCAGGGCCCTCACCTGTACCAGGTCTCAGAGGGGAGCCTCTGGCATGGCTCCTGTTAGAGACACTTGGGGCCATCAGGTACACCAGGTCTCAGAGGGGAGCCTCTGGCATGGCTCCTGTTAGAGACACGTGGGACCTCATTGTCCCCCAAATTGGATTTTCTGAAAGCAAAAAGCCAGAAAGTCAGGCACACTTAAAATCTGAGATCTGAATGTATCCTAAGCTGGTCCTTCAGCTCTCAAGAGCCACGCACAAGCTGTTCTGGGAATCCTGAGTCTGAGAACCAAGATGCCTTGTTATTCATCTCCAACATTACTTGGAAGTTCCTTCACACATCACTGGTGGTCATTGCTCAGGATCATAGTTCAGAGGAGGCCAGGGCAGAGCTTTGGAAAGATGGCAGCTCCTGGCCAGGCTTCTGGTTCCAATGTGCTTGCAATTAGTGACTACACCTGAATTGGACCCAGCAAGTAGGAAAGTGGGTTTTTTGCCAAGCAGGGGCAGGGACCTGGGCACTGAGACAGAGCCTGTCCTGATCTTGAAGGTCCCTGAAGGTGGATATCACTAGTCAGCAGAAAACAAAAAGCAGGCAAGGCTGGCTGTGCTCCTCACAGCTGCAGCTGAGAGGGATTTGTCTCACCAGGCACCACAGCTGTTTAGAGGCCAATGAGCTCCATATATTTACTGAGCATGGACCCTACATGAAGAGTTCTGGTTTGAGAATCTTCTGGTTATATTTTATGGCCCCTGATGTTCACCTGGAGCGAGCATGGCCTCTGCTTTCCCGACAAGCCAGACAAGTACAGTGTCTTCTAAACACATACCTAGGCCAGTATGGAGTGTGTGTGGGGGGGGTGGGGGGGTGGGGGGGGGTGGGAGACAGATGCGCAGCACCTGCAGGGAGAGTGTCTGGGTATGGGCAGTATTTAACTCCGTCTGCAGGTTCTACTGAGCAAATCTACCCAGAAAAGTTTCCCCCCGTGCATGGGTTATCTGGGTGTAAGTGGTGTGTGTGAATATGTGTGTGTCTATACCAGATGGCCATGCATAAGCCCAGGTGTGATGTGGACATCCTGGCATTAAAATCCTATTAAATGGAAGCACAGAGTGGTAGTGGGCCTGTCCGTCTTCTCTCTCCTGCCACAGGGGCGTGGAGTACATTGCTCTTGGAGGAAGATGCTTTGAAGACTAAGAGTGAGGGCTAATAAGCTAAGATGGAAGCAGGTGGTTAATTCTTTAGAAATCTCAACTCCAAGGCCCAGCCACCCACTCACAGACCAAGACCTGGAGCTTTTGCAAGTTGTAGAAACAGATGCTGGAGGAACTACACTTTGCTGAATGGTCACAGTCTCGGGATTGAGCCTGGAGATTCAACCTTTTTCCTTTCCTCTCTCCATCAGTTGGGCTTGAGCCTGGAGATGCAACTGTCTTCCTTTCCTCTCTCCATCAGTCTCCACATGGTCCTCTCCCTGACCACACCATCCGTTCTGTGGCAAAGAGTCCCTAGAAACTCAGAGCCAAGAAATACAAGACGCATCTGAATGTGGCGGCTTGCACGTATACTCCCAGCATTCGGGAGGTGGCAGCAAGAGTGATATCAGTTCAGGACCACCATGGCTATAGAGTGAAACCATGTTTCAAAAACACACCATAAAAAAACGAAAGGACAACTTCCAGGAACTTACTGCTGTCTGGATTTGATTCAATTGGTTTTCACGTACGGCAATAGGCAGTTACTTCTGTACTTCCTAGTACACGTGATATGAAGAACGTGTAAAGTATCCTGTGTGGTTGTGGCTGGGCAATGTGATACGACAGAGAGACACAGACCCTGCAGGGACAGCATTCCTCCCTCTTAATTCACTGCATGTCAGCATCACAGCTGGACCGTCTTTCCTAGACCACATGTCTGGTGTTTTCCAGCCATTAGCATGCTTCACTTCAGTTAAAATACATGAAGAACTAACTTCACAATAGAAAGAGGGACTCAGTAGCTTTCTCTACAGGCGTAAGGAAACAGCATCACTGACTGTAACAGGACAGAGGACAGAAACATGGAGTCATAGGCCCTCATGGCGATGAAAGTCTTGGGAGCTAAACTCTTCATTTTCTCTTTGGTCCTGGTAGTATGCAGAGAGCGTTAAACACAACAATTATTTGTCCATCCTGTGACTCAACACTGACTCTCAGACAGTGAGGTAGTTAGAGAAAATTTAAATGGCAGCCACCATCCCAACAGAGACAGTGTCAGATGCCTTAAAAAGGACCAAATACACAGATGTGGGGTCACAACCCCTGTGTAAAGACAAAACAGGGTTTTGGTGGAAAGTCTCCAGAGACAGGGTACATGTCTTCTGGTGAATGGCCCCCAGGTGCCCCTGGAGGGTTGTGGTTTTAGCCATTAGTTAGTTATAGTTGTAGTTAGTGTTGTAATTAGCCACTGTGTGTAGGCTCACCAAGGAGACAAGGAGGCATTTTCATAGACTCAAAGCCTGCCAGACCTCAGCAGAGGGAACCACCATCCCGGCAAGCTCCATTCTGATTCAGAACTCCTCAGGTAGTCTACTGATACCGTATGCAAACCATTAGCAATTCAACAACCCCCACAGAAATCCAACACCTGCAAACAATACAGAACGCTCTAGACAGCTCCTCACCCATCAATGCATAAAAAATTATTTTATATATAACTAAAAATAAACCTGCAACAGTTGTGGCAGGTGGAAAACATAGCTGATACACAAAGTCTCAAAATCACACTGCTATCCCCATGGCGCACATACAACCATGCCATCCAGCAGCAAGAACATGCCAGTATAACCAAGTACAGCAGTACCATGCGAGAACATGGTCACCTCTGCTTCACGCCATGACCAGGGGACTTCCTCACCACTGTAAATGCACCGTGGTCATTCTGAAATACTCTTCTGATGTGATACTACATTTTGTGTCTCGTGTGCCTGGGGGCTGCATGGCAGATGTGCCTTTGTTCCATTCTGGCTGTTGCTTGGTCTCTCCCTCAGAACATGTACACCTTGATTCAGGCTCCTGGTCCTGGGCACAGCCCAGAGAGCCTGGGAAAGAGCCCTAGAGTCAGTCCTTGCCTTTTGTTCGGTCACATGTGCTTGAAAGTCTTCCAGTTTGAGGGAACAACAACCCCACCTGCTGCCCACCCAGGGCCTCCAGAACCTCATTGTCCTCCTGGCTCCACCCTAGAGGTTGTTGTCACCAGGTCCCCTTGTCTGGGAGACAGGAGGGTCAGAGCCTGAAAAGGCAGCAGCCATCCCCTGTAGACCTGCCCTGTGCCCTGAGTCCTCCATGCCTCTCTTAGGTCTGAGCCCTAAGCCTAGCAGCGAGACGGCCCGGCAGCTTTGCTGTAGAGCCAAACCGTTGGCTCACGTGTGGTCACCAAATTGTCCTCAGACACTGCTGGGTTCTGATCTCTCATTCTTCTCCAAATGTGTTCACTCATTGTGTCATAATTAGAAACACTTATTTTTCCAAAGAAGGCAAATAGTAACCCGAACTCACCTTCTTAAAAGAATCCTTCCCACAGCTCTTGTGTGTGCCCTCACCTGCACGTCCCCCAGGACACCCGGCGTCATTTCTAGTGAAGTGGATCCTGGACTAGAGACGACAGGTGGAGGAAAAGCCCCTTCTCTATCCTCTAGACCCTGGGAGAGGGGAAGGGAGGGAGGGCCAGCCACATGTGGCCTCACGGTACCTGGGACAGGTTCTCACTTATAAAGCTAGACTGCCCTTCCCAGGATATGTGAGCAGCGTGTGAGGTGAGCCTCTGCTGTGGCAGGATTGCTAACCTGGGATATGGCCCTTGAGGAAGCTGACGGTGAAAGCAGACCTTTGGGAGTCAAGAAGACGATGATGAATGAGGCTGTCCTACACTGGAGAGCTGAGAACCTGGGTGTCAGGGCCAACACTGAACTCGGCTCTGGGCAACACCAGGGAGATGCAGGAACACTCCCCCTGGGCTTGCTCTAGCTTAAGAGAAGCCAGACTTCCCAGTATCCAGCAGGCAGCCTGGCATCAGCAAGCCCCAGATTCATCTCCATTGTTTCTTTGTCTTGCCTGTCGTCAGATCCCAATTACGCCAGGCGCCACATCACCCTCATCCCGGACCACACCCTAGGAATAATGACCGAGGCAAAGGCAAAGCTCGATGACATTGGTGATGTCTGGGTGACAGTCCATTGCTCCCATAGGCGATGTCCTAGACCTGTGCACTGAAGGCTGAGACCGTGTCTCCCAGGCTGAGCATGGGGCTCATGATAGAGACCTTGCACCCTGCTCTCCAAGAATGCACTCTTTGTATAACACATCCTGCAGAATGGACGCTGTGCTCTAGGCTTATTGAGCATCTCCACTGCACCCCTTCCCCATCAGCCTCTGAGCCTCACTGCTGTCTGAGACCAGAGTTGACAGCATGCTACCTCCATACCCTCTCCCCTCTGTCTCCTTTGGGCTGTGAGCTCTAGGAGAGCCATACATCCAAAGGTTATGGTAGAACAACCCGGGGCCCCTGGGAGATGCATACTCTTCACAATATTTACTTTGTGAGATTTGAATGAATTCCTCTCTTGAGCTGGCTTCAGCGACTGACTTCCTTTAATTTTATAATGAAGATCACCATGGCTTCAGTAAGGACAATAAGAAGGGAGATGAGGAAGAAGACGGCGTGAGATCCTGGATCAGATGCTGAGGGAAGCCGCTGACCGCTACACACAATGCACGGGCTCACACGCTACCATATGGGGCGTTCCCGGCTGACCTCAAACAGCGGTAGTGACTCAGAGCAACTTCCTGGTTGCTTTTTAAATTCCAAAATGTGTTACAAAGAGTTTCAGACTTGACGTCCCTGAACTCTTACAGTCAAACAGACCAATGTAACTCTCAGACTGTTCACACCTTGATGGGGTGGTGGGGAACTCAACCATACAGAACTTCCAGCAGACTGTGAGAACTTAGCAGGCTCATGTTTTTCACATGACTGAAATGTGCACGACAGGCAGAACAGAAGGCAGGAATACATTTCCTTGGGGATAGCTCTCATAGTATTGGCTTTGGGAGGCATCTCTCCCCATGCTTTCTGCTATAACAGTGACAGGTCCTGCTTGCAAATATAACACATGTTCCCAGCATGTGTGCGGCAGGGCTTGGACCTCAAACTACCAATAGTGTTGAGGCAGCTACACAGGAGGCCTCCAGCCATCCCTAGGAGCAGAAGGCGTGGTCTACCCTCTTGTCCAGCACAGTCCAGAAGGCATTGGCCACCCATGCTCAGGGTCACAGAGATAACCTTACACTCTCCCAGACTTTGGGTGGAGGCTCTATAGAGCTGCAAGCCATAATCAGGGTGAATGGCAAGAAGGAACCAGCTTCAGGCTCCAGATGCATGGGCCCATGGAGGAGCCTTTGCCCAAAGTGTCCACTGACCAGTAGCCAGGAACAGGCTCTTGTGAAGGATGACTGGGAAGTGCTAGGCATTCCTTGTGGGGGAGTGAAGGCTAAGGAGAGCAGTTTCTAGTGGCTTGTGATGATGGAGTTGAGCTCAGGGAGACCCAGGAAGCTGGCAAAACATTGGTAATAACATTACCAATAACATTACTCACCTGCAATACTTGGGTTGGCGCTGAGCCGCCCTTCTCCTGCTGAAGGGAAGCCAGGTGGTTTGGTATTCCGTTGGATTTACTATGAGAGGGAGATCCTTGTGGTAATGGCAAAGGGATGAGGAAGATCTGCCCTCATGTGGGTGGCTTTACCCAGTGGATCTGGGGCTGGGTGGAATGAAAAGGCAGAGGCAGGGGGCTTTGTTCTCTCTCCAGAGCTAGAGCAGCCTCCTCCCCTCTTCCCTGTCAGACTCTAGGCTGTCTGACCTCTGGAGCTTTAGTACTGTCCGTAGCTTTCAGGCTTGGTTCTGTGGCCCTTCGTCTCGGACTGAGACATGCTTAATAGTTGCCCTGGTTTTACAATTGGCGGACAATCTAGAGTAGAACTACTCAGCTTCTACCCACATGGACCAGATCCCCCAGTAAGTCTTCTTTCTATCTCCATATATGCCGTTACCACCGTCTGTCTGGAGAACTTGACCAAGGCGGGAATCCAAGGTGTGCTAGATGTGTTTAAGAGGCCATTCGAGCGTAGTGGCAGGATAAGAATCGAAATGACTAGTGTTCCTGCTGGAGAATTCAGGGTTTGCAATAAGTAATTTTAGGCCAAGCACTTCCTATTAGATGAGCCAGTGAATTAAAGAGCTGTTTCTTGCTGGGATCCGATCTACCAGCGGCTAGTCCTGGTAGGGCCAGAATGATTGAAAGAGGCTTTTTGTTTGAATGAAAATGGCCTCTATGGGCCCATGTGTTTGAATACTTGGTCCCCATTGGTGGCAATGTTTAGGAAGGATGAGGAGGTGTGGCCTCGTTGGAAGAAGTGTGTCACAGAGCAGGCTTTGTGGCTTCCACAGCCTCCTGCCATTTCCAGTGCTCTCTCTGCCTCCTATTTGTGGGTAAAGTTGTGAGTGATCAGCTGTCCCCGTGCTATGCCTTTATTCTGCCCTCATGGACTCTAACCCTCTGAAACCATAAGCTCAGTTATGACACGGGTTTCTATCGAGGGCATGAGGCTATGGGGGGTGTTTCTATTGGAAATACAGGGCTGTGGCAGGTGTTTGTATCAAGGGGTCTTATGTTAATACTGAGTATTTTTGTTATTAGTTTTATTTTCCTATTCAAAACTCTTCTCACTAAAGACTGCAAGAAACTATGACTCAAGCACTTCTCTTTCTGCCTGCAGGGGTGAGTGATAACCTCTGGGTGAGGATGCTGTGTGCCAGTCTCAGGGTTTCTGAGACACACTCAGCAGCAATATAGCCTCAAGGCAATGGGCTCCAGGTATCCAGAACCAGGACATTGGCAGTAGCACTTTCTGAGGTTGACTAGACCCATGGTCCACATCTATTGAGAGCTAAATCATGTATAGAGAAAAGCTCATGGAGGATGTGAGGGAATGCTCCCATAATGCTCTGGTCTCCCTCATCCCAGAGAAGTCTTGTTCCCCATGAGAGACAGCTTCCTGAGTGGGATGAAGAGAGTAAGAGAAGGTGAGCCAGGACCACTAGGATCAGTGGATGACATCACCAAGCGGTACTCAGGGCTTGAAGTCAGACAAATGTCTAGGAATGATCAGGGTCTCTCTGCGTGGGTTCAGCCTAGCTCCCATGGGGCAGCTTCTGTCTGGAGTCAGTTCATCCTGAGGACAAGACTCTAAGAAGGCCTGGCTCTGGGTGGAAGAGACACATCCTGGCAAACCTGCTGACAGCCACATTCACTTGCTCAGTGCCTGTATGGGAGTGATTCACAAATGATCCTCCTGAGAGGAGAAGCAGGCTCCTCATACAACCATTGATTGCTGTCAGAGGTGTGTGATGATTGCCTGCTCAGGACAGAGCCCCAGGCAGGTGGTTGTGAATGTGTAGGGCTTGAGTCCTTGCACAGTAAGGCACCCAGGGTCTGTGCCCCAGAGCAACCGTTAATCACATGCTGTAGCTCCCAAGAAGCAGGCAGATGGCTCTGAACAACAAAACCTCATTAACCAGCAAGGACGTCTCTGTTCCCACAGAGGAGGGGCTGGGGAGTCTGGTGGGCCCCTCTCCAGTTTACACACTTAGGCTCAGTATATGACGAACAGAGGGAGAAGAAAGACACCACACCCACCCAAGATCTCCAGGTTGAGTTCTTAGAGTCAGTCCAGGATAGAGCACCAAGAACAACACTAGCCAGATTTCAGACTCTGAGGATTTTAGTCCCCACATCCTCTGTCCTGGAGAAGAAGGAAAGAGCAATCCCTCCAGCACAGAGCTTAGTCTCAGGAGTTCCAACCACTTCCTGGGGTCAGAGGGCAGCAGACTATGGCCAGTATAGACCAGGAAAGGGTTTTATAGCAAGCCAGCATGCTGCAGACCCCAGGATTCTCTTAGAAATTCATGGGGCAGGTTTGCATTTGTTTACAAACAAGTTGTTCTCATTCAGCTGAGAAAATGTTAAAACCTCTAGTGGGAGTGTTTGCAAAACTCTGTGTGGGGGCCTTTCCTGACAGCAATGGTAATCGCCTGCACTCTTCCAACAAGAATACCACTCTTTCACTGCAGGGCACAGAGACCAAAGCTAGCATGTGCCGGTCCTACTGGCTTGCTGAGGAATCATGGGATATGCCAGAATGATCAGCTAGGATCCATAACCAGGGAGGGGCCCAGTTACTTCCCATCCATCCAATGGCATCATCTCTAGGTACACAAAGGATGAGACAAGATAATGACTGAACCTCTGTGCTTTGAGACTCCACGAAGTTCCCTTGCAAAGCCTACCACAAGGTGTGCTGACATCTGCTCGCAGCACACCTGCCAGGTCTCCCAGTGATCCTTTGTGCTTCTCACCTATGCCTGTCTCTGCTTTCCACACCCCAGCCTCAGGATGTCTGGGAAGGGGAACGAATAGAGGACCATGGCAAGTGGTTGAGGCCAGAGGAGGCTTCAAGAAGGGGGTAAAGGTAAGGGGAGGCTTACATAATGGGATACAGGTGGAGAAGTGAGAGCCCATGGAGGCTTCAGGTATCAGCAAGGTGATATCTGACCCAATAGCATCTCACGTGCCAGATACCGTTGGCTGTGGGCAGGAAGAAGGGCAGCTGCAGCTTTCTCATGTCTTCTAACAGGCTTAGGAAAAATGTTTCCAGAGCCTAATAATGAAGGTCAGATCAGTCTTTGGCAGGTGAACAGAGCTCCTTGTGGCACAGAATCAGTACCAGAAACATGGGTTGAAATCCATCAAGCAAGACTAACAACCGCTTCTTTCTTGCTTTCAAAAGAAAACAGAACACACATGGGGAACAAAGCCACCAGCTCCCTGCTCCACACACTTCTGCAGGGCTGCTCTGGATGACCTTACTGACCCTACACTGTGGTCCCCTCTGGCTACATTACTAAAGCTAACTCACCCTCTCTGCCCTGTGCTCTGCTCAGACACAAACCAGCAGTGTTCCTCCTGCAGACCATTGTCTGCTTCTCCTTCACTTTCTGGTGCTCACACCTCATTCCCAGGTGGACATCTGCTGGTGATGGGCATGGGCAGCTGTGCAGCAAGAAGGCGAATCTGGAATCCCAGAGATCCAGGAGCTGAGCACCGAGAGTGCATCCTAGCAGGACTCCTGGGTGGTACCCATATTGCAGATGATAATCAATAATTCCTTTATCATGTCACCTACTCAAGATTCAGCCAGGGTCATATGTCTCCCTCAACCATCGAGGGGATGATAGACCTCAAGACTTCTATAAAGCACCAACACCTGCTGCTCCTTGAGCTATAACTGTGAAGAAAAGGCATTATCTCACAGAAATTGACTGGTTACCTAAGTAGAAACATGTTTACTGCCTTCCTCTGCTTCTTTTCTATGTATAAACCCTTTGTCTGCCTGCACCCTGAATTTAAAGGTTCAGCAACTGTCTCTCCATTTGTCATCATTTCTGCTTCATTTGTCTTTCTCTTGTGACATCAAACATTCAATCTATTTTCTTTGAAAAGAAAGATCTATTTCCCTTCATCATACATATCTGTACAGCAAAACATTTAAGACAATCAACTTAGAGAAGGAAAATTGATTTTAACTAACAGTTTCAGAGGTTTCAGTCTGTGGTTAGTTAGTTCCATTGATTTTGGGCCCGTGGCAAGGCAGAACATCACGGTGGATGGGTATGTTAGCCAGGAAGCAGGAGAGGGGGCAAGTATATGAGACATGTCTTTGAGGTACCCTCCCCACCCCTGTGACCTATTTCTACCAACTAGACACACCTCCTAGTCTCCACCACCCCCAAATGCCAGCAAATGGCAAAGCCACCAATAGATTAACCTATCGGTGAACTCAGAGCATTCCTGATCCAATCCCCTTCTAAAACCCCCATCAGCTAGAAAATGAGTCTTTAGCATAAACTTGGGGGAATATTTTAGGTTCAACCCATAACAGTATGTTCCGAAATTCATATACTCAAACTTGCTTAAGGAAGAAACAATGCGTAGGCCCTAAGGAGATTCGGATGAAGTCATGAGCAGTGGGTTACCAGCCTGCCACCAGCACCTTTCCATCCTTGCTCTGGTGTCAGGGCACAGTGTGGAAGATAAATTTATCTGGCCCTTTGTATCTTTTACAGATTATCAAAGAGCATATGGGCCCTTTCTTAGCATCTCTGTGGAGAGGGCTGCACTGTATAAAGCAACAGAGAATTTACAAATCTGCCCCTCTCTGTCCTGAAAGAAAGGGAAAACTGCTGAGCTATGTGGGCCCATAGGCTGGGCTCACATCTTACAGTCACCCCTCAGGAGCTTTGGGGTTTGGTTCTGGGACCTGCACGGACACCGGATCCAAGGCTGTTTATGGTCCTTTTGTACATGGTGTGGTGTTTGCACAGAACCGGTCACACCCTCAGGCACATTAAAAATCATCTTCAAATGGCAGTTGCAACTTGTACTGGGTAATGACAAAGTCTTATGTGTTGAGCACAGACACCTTGTTTAATCCACAGCAGTTGATTATACAGCTGTAGAAGCCTCTGATATGGAGATCCCACCCGAGTGTCTGAATCCACTGGATCTGTATAGAAACAGCATAAAGTAGGCTGTGCCCTGTAACCCTATGATCCCATAAATGGGAACATAGCTGAATATGCCCAGGGCTAATGATATAAGAATGAAGTCCTGGGAGGGAGGCTTGGGGCTGGAGAAGCCTTGGGAGTGGAAGGAAAGAGGCCTGCTGAGTTTGACCTGTATGGTGAAGCCTCAGGATGAGAGGAGCCCAGAAACCATGAGGTGTCTCTAGCCAGGAAAGTGTCACCTTGAGGAGAGAAGGGCGGGGCGTGCAGAGACGGACAGCAGAGGGAGCAGACCTTATGAAGAGCTTGTGTTTCATCCCAAGTGCAACAATAAGTATTAAAAAAGGCCCTATGGACCACGGCCCCAGCTCCGGGGGCTGACATGATCTGAAGGGGGCTGTAGAGGCAGGCTGCAGCTAACCTGGAAGAGCACCTTCCCTCAGAGGACTTGGGTCCACAGAGGAAGGGAGGAGTCACAGGAGTAGATGCAGTGGCTGCATGGCGTGTCTTGGAGGCAGAATTGACAGGACATGGTGAGGGGTGGAATGGGGCCAACAGAAAGATAAAGCAAAGAAGATAGGTCTCATCTGACTCCTGGGGTTGGGGCTTAAAATATGGGTGCAATTAATTGCCACCTATAGAGAAAGGAAGAACTCGTGCACAGATAATTTTATTCACTCCTCACAAAACAGTATGTAGACACATCTAAATGCAGAGGGTTCTGGAATGCAAGGAATCTTCCCAAATGTAGCACAACAGGTGGATTGTGGGGCTGAGACCATGGATCAACTCTGCCCAGCTCCTCAGACTATGATGCTTCCTGTCCCAAAGCGCTTTTTGTTCCCCAAGACAGAGAACTATTCATCCATCACAGTGTCCCTGGGCATCAGTGAAGCGGCCCAGTCCCCACGTTCTCACGAATCCACAGCTTTTGAACAGTCGCAGCCAGCTCACACGCACTGCGAAGAGCCAGATGCTTCAGGCTGAGAGGTGGGGAGGTGAATTCAATCCAGCTCAGCCTTCAGAACGTCTCTACAGACAGAAATGTCACACCTTCCACTCAGATGTTCCTGAGTACCACCCACTGCTGAGCCTCACTCTCAACAAGGGATTCTGACCAAGTGTGCATCGCAGAGCTGCCCAGGATAAGAGCTGAGCTAAATCTCTTTCTTCTCAACAGCTTCCCCTCACCTCAGCCTGAGTGCTGAGGAAAAGCCCCCAAAGCCGGCACCCACCTTAGATAATTCTCGGAGGGGAAGCTTTTCTGTAAGAGATTCTGAACTACTGTTAAAACTATTAATTTTAGTAATTCAGTTTTTCCTGGGTGCTTGGTATCTTTGGATTCTAGTTCAAATGTGCTCGTGCTTCAGTGGATAGGCACTGTCAGTCAGGGTTGGCGCCACACTGTACACAAGCTGCGACAGGAGGGAGAGGAAGGACGGCTCATCCGTTCGCCATCGCTGACCATTTTTAGCGCTGTTATAAATGACTCTTATGTGTGAGCACGAACTTCACATGATGAGATCTCTGGGAAGTAAAGCCTCTGAACAGCGGTGTCGGGAGGAATGAAGGCCAGCCTCACACTCAGTGCTCACTCTGGAGCCTTTGCAAGCAGGCCTGGCAGGGTTCAGAGGCTGCTGTCCATGGTAACAAGTCATTGCTCAGAAAGTCCTCGCAGAAAGATCCTGCTGCCCCAGAGAGGATGGCGCCCACACACAGGCACAGGGCTGTGCCCCCGCCCCATGCTGCTCCAGGGGTAGCAGATGGCTCTCTTCCTGCACCCTTTTCTGTGTTCGAAGCTTGAGATCTCTGACTTGGATCCCGGGGTACCTACTGCAAACTTTGCTTACACTATCCGTTTCTCTCTTCCCATTATTGACTGTGGGTTCTGGTCCACACCCAGGACCTTCCTGCCCTCAGAGGCAAAGCTTTCTGCTGCCCAAACCTCTCTCTACTTTTTAACCCTATACCTTCCTCTATGGTCACTCTGAACATGTCCATCTGCATGTTATACAGACAGAGCTCTAACCCAAACAGGCAACAGAAACAGTCTCTTCTCACTCCCCGTCCTGACAGGGTAGAGCCGTGCAACCAGGCAGAAGCTTTGCAGGCTTCCCTCTTGTTTGCAGAACTGCAGGGACCTTTCTTTCTGCAGGTGGGTCTAACAGAGGGATATAATACTGGACTGCAGAATTCCACTGTACAGGAACTGTAGGGACCTCTCCTTCCGCAGCTGGCTCCGACGGCTGGGGTGTAAGGACCGCAGTGCAGATTTCCACTAGTCCTCACATCCTCATATCACTATAGCAGGTAAGTGCAGGATTAATACAGCATCTGGAACGTGGTGTGGGAGAGAGCAAAGGAGGGTACCAAGGGCACCGCCAGAGTAAAAGCCTCAGCCTTTTTAACCTAACTGAAGACATGACCCCTGGCCCCCTGTGCCTGTGTGCTGAAGAAAAGCAAATCTTCAGCACAAACTTGTGAGGAAGAGAGAGAGATGGTGGGAGGTGTAAGAGGCTTCTTCCTTGAAGCCTGGACGGTGGTGCCGCACTTTAATCCCAGCGGAGGCAGAGGCAGGAGGATCTCCGTGAGTTCGAGGCCAGCCTGGTCTACAGAGTGAGTTCCAGGACAGCCAGAGCTACAACAGAGAAACCCTGTCTCGAAAAACAATCAATCAATCAATCAATCAATCAATAAATAAATAAATGGAAAAGAAAAAAAGAGAGGCTTCCTCCTTAGCAGCCTTGGCTGGGAGCCCACTCCTCACCTCCATACTTCCCCTTCCACTAGTCATCAAGGGCTGTGGGTTCACATCCTCAGTCTGGTTGTACAGGACCCCGTCTAGACCCACCTCGCCAGTCCACCCTCTCCCACACACAGTTCAACAGGTAGCATCTCCATCTCCGCAGCCGAAAGGGCAGTGTTTACAGATCCCTTCAGAGAGGTTGAGGAGCAGAGGGAAATTTTCAGCCTCCAGAGTTATTTCTTGCACGGTAGGAAGTTTGAGGGAACGTTTGAAGGCACATGGTTGACGCCCCTCCAAGAAAGCCCCTTTGAGATAGGGCGAGACTGTGGCCTCCTACTAGTCTGAGGAACACTGGCACAAAAGATGGAGCTGTGAGAGCGCAAGAGAAGGTGGTCAGGTGGCACCTCACAGTTGACGTCTCACAGGGCTGGAGTTCACACTTTGCCACAGTGTGACGTCATCTCTTTGATATTGTCTCAATTTCAAGTTGGGACTGACACCTTGAACCAAGCCCCTGGTCCCTGGCTTTCACGGGCTGAGGAAAAGGACTACCATGGCTGAGAAGGGTGGTCTAGCACACAACAGACCAGTAACTGTGGTCCCCAAACAATGGCCTTACCATAGCACAAGACAGCATTTAAAGCCCTGTCCGAAATGTGACCTTCGTCCTGCTACTTCTGGGTCTTCTCTGAACACTATAGACGCTCTGAAAATTGAGGACAAAACACCAGGGCTTTGGGTGATGACTCAGATCTCTAAGTTCAGTGGAAAACCACAGAGCTGGGACCCTCTTGCTGTGTGGATCATGAGCCCATGTGAGGTAGGCCCCCTCAGCATATAGAAAATGTACCTGTTTGAGGAAGGACAGAGATGAGCTCCCTCGGGGTTTCGAGGACAGGCCAGTGTCAAGAAGGGCACATGTGGCCTCGTCGGCTTGTTCGCGTTTAGGTGGCATTGCAGTCTCTTTCAGAGTACCGCCTTTTACCCACTGGTCCAGTGTCCAGGCCTGACCACTCATGTTGGACTTCTCTGTGTAAATGGCTACCACTCACAACTTCATTTCTTGGTCTCCTATATCTTAGAAAGAGTCGCCTAGGTTCTGAGTAAGCAGCCTTCCACACAGAGCTGGATACAGAGGCTCTCTTGGGTGTGGGCTGGGTGGGTGCTCTGTAGGAAGTCCGCTAGATCAGCTGTGTCCGTGTCCGTGGCCTGCAGGACATCCACAGGAACTTGGCTGTCATTTCTGTTTGGGCATCTGTGACTCTTGGCTTCCTGCTGCGTAAGAGGCTCCAAGACTCAGTATTTCCACCCTGGGTCAACCTTCTTTCATGAATGAGTCATTTATTTTACACCAGTTTGTTAAAGAAACTCATCGCTCTTTCTGTCTGTATCCAAGGTGTTATTTTGACGTGTGGCGATGAGGGCAGAAGGTGACGCCAGAGGTTAGAGGAAACCTAGGGATTTATTTGACCTCAGGGATTCACATCTGAAGTTCTGCCATGGGTCCGTCGTATCCAACATCACTGTGGAGGCAGGAGCTCGTCCTAACTCACATGCTTGGGACAGCCACCTCCAGAGTCATATGGAGCCTACCCTAATTTAGGAAAATTATGGAGAGGCTTCTACTTATAAATACAAAATGACGCTCGGACTCACAAGTGATGTGTTACTTGGAAGCTTAAGGACAGGGTGCGTGACACCTCACCTCTGGCTTCTTGTGGCTCCTCTGGGGGCTTTCAGACTAGCTGTGTCCCAGTTCTCAGCCTCATTACTGGTCTGTGTTTTTCTCTCTGCCTGGGCAGATCACTGCTTGTCATCACAATTGAGAAGGGAAGTTTCAGGGACATGTCACATCTCAGACTGTCAGGATTCCAGTTATAGCGAGTGGCTTCTTTGCCAGTTAGCACTCCCTTCGTCACAAGGATTATGATGGGAACCACACTTTGTCTTGGAACCAGAGTTCTTAGTCTGCACGCCACATCGTCATGGTGCAGCTGTGAGGTGGGGAAAGTTGAGTCCTGCAGACACCCTTCCCATCCCGATTTCCCCTAGCATCATACAAGGATCTCAGAAAAAGAATGTCTGGATCTCAAAGAATCTTCTAGAACTGCACTACCTATCCAGTATGCCAACCTGTGTTTCTCTTTGCATCTAAATTAATGAAAAGTGAGCAGTATCTGAAAGCCTGCCCCGAGCCACACCTGCTGTCTGTTGGGTTTCTGTGACTGGTAACTTAGTGCCCTGGGCTCTAGGAAACCTTCATCACTTCAGGGAGTCCTGTAGGGCAGCTTCTAGAACCAGGAGCTGCACTCTTCCTATGAGCTGCCCTGGCTGGAAGGCACAGATGAGGTCACCTGGCCCCTTACATGTTGTAGATCCCCTGCTTCCCTCTCAGGGGTTCCGCTAGGGGACCTAACCAGCACCACCTGCAAGGGGTGGAGAATGGTTCTCCACCCCACGTGACACAGCAAAGTGTGTTATTAACTGCTATCTTATATCAGATAAGCCTCAGATAAAGCTATTAATTTTTTTAAAAACTAGCCTAAGTTAACTGTAACTGAATTTCTTGTCATGGTTAATTATTTCTCCATGTTTCCTGCTTACCAACTGACTCTGTTTTCCCTCAAATCCTCAATTAATTCTCATTCTTTAGATGTGTGATAACAGTATTTCTATTGCCCCTACTGCCAAGAATGAAGCATTTCACGTTCAAAAGCGCATCCATGTTTGAAAAGCCATCCATCTCGGACTTTTCAGAACCTTATTTCCAGTGACCACTCAACAATTTTGGCCAAATTGATTTAAGCCTTTGGCTGAACTCTGCTAATAGCATTTTAGGACAGGCACAAGACATTGTCAATTAGCTTCCAAGAAACGTCTGGCCTTTCAGCAGATGCTCTGGAGGTCCTTGGAAAGCCCCAAGGGGTGGAGAGCTGGCGTGCGGGGGATGGACCAGTGAAGGCTGTCGCTGGGACTCGTGTGTCAGCACCAGGCACTGCCTTCTGCTTTTGTGACACCCTCCCATATGGAATGCAGGGCTCATTCCAGAAACTGATTTTAGAAACATCCAGTGATGTGGTGGGAATGGTCTAAGGGTCAGGTTCCAGAGGCTGCATCCCAGCTTTCCCCTCAAGATCAAAGTATAGATAAAATAGTGGGGGTGGAGATTAATTACGTGTCATTGTCCTCCAAGTGGCCTGTTGCTGTCTGTGTGGAGTGTACCTTGGACCTCTCACGCTGTGCTTCAGTGCTGTGGAGTGCCCTGGACCCTGAGGGTGACCTGGGCTGTAGGACACACAAGGCAACTGGGTTCTGAAGACGTGACCCAGGCCAGGCTCTCAACCTTCCCACCTGCAGGGAGAAGAAGCCATGCAGCCTCCTCTCTCTCTCTCTCTGCTTACCCTGCTACTTACTAGCTTCTGCATTCAAGACCTGAAGGAGAAAGTTTCCTCCAGGATTTAATATTCCCCTTTCTTTTGGATCCCTTCCTGTTCTGTGCTCATCTGGACTTCAAGGTCTTCACAGCATGAAGGCAGCCAGAGATGAGGTTATTATTCACCCTGGACTGCGACTCATTAGACATGACCAAACAGTGCAATCAAACCCAGCATTAATGTTTAACCAAGCTCCAGCACGGAGCAGAGCTCAGGGCGAGAGGAAGCAGCAAAGTCTCTGAGGTAGGAAAGGACTGTGGGAGGAGGCAGCAGAGGGGGGATACGCCAACACCAGGAAGCAGAATGGAAGCTCAAGCCCCTACTTCCATAGTTGGAAAGAGACAATCCCCCTTTGCAAGTACTCCCAGAGGTCTTTGCTACCAGTGGGTCCATTTACTGAGTTGAGTTCTTAAAAGCTGAGCATCAGAGGACCCTTTTGAGTAGCACACACTCAATGTGCTGAGGACTCAGGGCAGACAAGTGACAGCCAATCAACCTGCATCCTCAGGCACTATGCTGCAGGTCTATATTTCACAGCTGTGTCTCACTCACTGTTCTGAACTGCTCTCAGAAGATTTCTCCGCCCATTCAGAGGAATGACTGCCACCATCATCCCACCAAGTCTTGGCAAAAGAACAGCTCCACTATAGATGAACATCAGTCTGAGGCTTGATTCAGAAATTAGAATAGTAACTTGTTGAGATGAAATATGTGCACCCTGAAATTATCCTTACTGAAGAACACAATTCACAGATAAAGACCTGACCTTTATCTGGTTCCAAAATGTTTCCATCGCAGGAAGCGACTCTGAGTTTCACTAGTGTTTTATTCCCACTTCTACCCCTCCCATCCTGTGAGCACTGATGGCCACAGCTTTGTCGATGTGCCTCCTGAGGACACAACAGAGGCGGGAACTGGTGATCATTCTGGTCTGACCTCTTTCCCAGAGCCTGGGGTCTGTGTTCACCCATGCTGTAACACACATACATATATGCAGAGATTGTCTTCCCTTAGGGCTGCCTCATCTTGCATGGACAGACCTCCCTTCGCTTTTCCATTCATCTACGGAAGAACGTTCACGTATTCCCACTGTTTGGCTTCAGTGGACAATGCCATTATGAACATCTGTGCACAGATCTTTGAATTTCTGATTTCTGTCCCCAGAGTGAAATTGCCGAGTCACATGGAGGCTCCGTTTTCTGTGCTGTTTCCCAGAATGGTTGTGCTCTCTCACACTCCCGCCTTTCTCCGTGCTGCTTCCAGAACTTTCTCTTTCACACCTCCTGGCCTCCTCCCTTCTTTCAGTTACGGCCTTCCTCTGGCAGCATGACTACCCAAAGACCGTCTACAATCTACTGTTTGATTCTGTGCTCACATTTCAGTGGAAAGATGGGGGCCATCAGCAACATCAGTCTGCATTAGAATAGGCAG